>CM053583.1:275821441-275836936 GCA_028627135.1 Pseudochirops cupreus | reverse complement strand
TCAGGAAGGTGCTGGGTCCCTTTCCTACTTACTTCTGGCTCACTGGATAATGAAGACTCCAGGAACGAAAGTCCAAGACTGCGATCTGGATCCAGGCCGCTCAATGCGAGAGCACTGGCCTCTGAACAATCGCTTAGTCCCCCTGCTGTCTGCAGGCCGCAGGCGCAGAAGCTGCAATGCGGGGATGGGTGCAAAACCTCTGCCTTTTGCTTTCCTGCCCTGGAGGCATTTTGCCTGACAGACGCTTTTCTTCCCTGATTTTGCAAGTCCCACTGACCTAGCTCTGAACGCTGCTCGTAGCTGCCGCTAATACGAGGCTCCTCAGCTCCTCCCGTCCAGCCGCCCCCGGGGCTCAGCCAGGGCTTCAGGCCAGGCTGGCTTCGGTTGACAGTGCTGATATGGTTCCTCATAGCCGAGCTGACTTTAGTGGAAGGTATATTTGTGTGCGTTTTGGAGTTCTAGGATTAGTTTAGAGTCATATTTTAGGGGTATTTTGGGGTGGCTAAGTGAGAGCTGCGATATGTTGCTGCTGCTACGCTGCTATCTTGGCTCCGCCCCCCAAGTTAATGTATTTCTATATGCATATATACACATGTATATATATAAATACATATATACTTATACATATATGCATGCATGCATACATATATACACACACGTATGTGTTGCTACAGAAGTGACAGCATTGCCCAATCTATGGGCATCAACATCGTGAAGTGGTATATGTTATAATGACCCTTCACCCCTTCCACCCTCACTTGGTATCCAATAATTCCCCACTATAGTGTGAGTTATACCAGGGTAAGTATGGTTCAAATCCTACCTCAGACACTCAATAGCTACGCGGCCCTTGGCAAGTCACTTATTCTTTCTCAAGCTCAATTTTCTCATCTGTAAAATGTGGATAATAATAGCACCTACTTTACAGACCGAGTGTAAGGATCAAATAAGAGAATATAGTTAAATTATATATTTATATTAAATTATGTATTTATATATATAGTTAAATTATGTAATTATTATAGTTAAATTGCTTTGCAATCTTTCAAGTGCTACATAAGCAAGAGCTATTATTGTTATTCCTGTCATTATTTAGTTTTTAAACTTCCTATCATTCCCAGTACCTAGGACAGTGCTCTTCACACAACAGACACTTACTAAATGTAAGCTATTATTATTTTTTTCACTTTGGTTTTAGAAAAAACTGAATTTAATTCATCTTAATCAGTAATCATATTTTAAGTGCCTACCCTACGTTGAAGCCCTGTACTGGGTACTAGGGATATAGAGATGAATATGGAAATAATTCAAGGACCTTACATAGGGAGATGCTATGTTCATATATGAATGGGTACAAAATGACTTGAGAGGAACAGCACTAATTGCTGGTAGATATCAGGTATGTTTCCCTTAGAACAGTGGTTCTCAACCTGTGGGTCACAACCCCTTTGGGGGTCAAACGACCCTTTCACAGGGGTCACAGGGGTTGCCCAAGACCATTGGAAAACACATATTTCCAATCGTCTTAGGAACCGAGACACTGCTCCTCTATCCATCTCTAGGTGGGTCCGCCCACATGCAGATATGCCCACATATAAGTATTAAAGGGTCGCGGCATTAGGAAGGTCGAGAACCACTGCCTTAGAAGGTGGTTCTTGAACTGAGTCTTGAAGGAAAATTGGCATTTCTAAGAAGCAATGTAGTTTAGCAGAATGAACACTTAGTTGTGAAGTCAAAGGACCTGAATCCAAATCTTGTCTCTGATGTTTTCTACCTCTATAGCCTTGGGCAAGTCAATTAGCCACCCAAGACCTCAGTTTCCTCACCTGTAAAATGAAGAGGTTAGATTAAATGGCCTGGATCCAGGGTCTCTTCTGGCTCTGGATCTATGATTCTATGAAATAAGGGGGAAGATGAATGCACCTTAATAACTGTGCCAAAGAACTGAAGACTCCCCTAAGAGGAAAGGGGAAGGAGAAATGAATGTGTTATATTAGCTATATTGAATGCCATACAAATATTATCACATAACTTCCTATACACATGCTAGAGTTCAAGCAAAGGAAATTATTGCCCCCCAGCAGCTCTGATATAACAGAAAAGGGCCTAGATTTAGAGTAACAAAGAGCCCTGGATCTACAACCAATTAGCTGTTTTGTCTTAAGCAAATCATTTAACATCTCTGAAACTCAGTTTCCACATCTATAACATAGGGATGGCACTTCTCCTGTATACCTCACAGGATTGTTGAAAGAACAACAACAAAAAAAGGATTATATGCTATTTGCTTTGTAAACCACAAAGCATTATCTAGATATAGGCTATTATAAAATTATAATTAACATTTTATTGTAAAATATTATTTTTACAGGGAAAAATCTTTATAAGGTTGTGCGCATACATTCTTGGAAAACAGAATCTGTTCTAAAGAATGATAAATGGAGGCAGTGGGAGATATCTATCCAGACATGACCAAGTTGTGCATTTTTAAGTTCCATTTTTTATGAAATATTGATTTCTGCCCCACAACTTATAGCCATACATTCTGTGACATTTTCCTAATGGAATGAATTTAAGAGTCACTCATTCTAAATTTGGCACCTAGAAAACTCACTACAACATTAGCAGGATTTTTCCATTTTCTGTACACCCTTATCTGAAAAATCATAATTTCCTGATGCTCCTGACTTCTCACTCATTATGTGCCTTTGGTCAATTCACTTCTGGGTCTCAATTCCTCATGTGCAAAATGAGAAAGTGGAACCCAAAGGCTTGTCCTTTTTAGTTCTAACACACTTTCTTTGGCACAAACTGCCCTTCTTAGGTGACAAGATGAATAAATGATAATGGCACGTTGGAATGTTAATGATATTAAGTCTATAAACTGGGAATAGTAAAATATCAATGAATAATAGGGGTTAGATGCAGCTACACATAGGGAAGATTCAAGTGGTTAGCTTTCAATAAGTATTTGAAGGGGGTGGCTAGGTGGTGCAGTGAATAGAGCACCAGCCCTGGGGCCAGGAGGACCTGAGTTCAAATCTGACCTCAGATATTTGACACACTTACTAGCTGTGTGACCTTGGGCAAGTCACTTGACCCCAATTGCCCTCTTTTTAAAAAGGCAAAAAAAAAAGTATTTGAAGACAACATGAGATTTTAAAATATCGTAGATATAAAATAATGCAATAATTAATGGAAACATATCATCTATTAAAAAAACCTCCACTATGTAGGTATATGTTAGACCAGTAAAAGACTTCCTTCTGTTTAAGAAGACTTGTTCTCAATAATAGTTACATATTTTAACAAGAATGAATTTCTAAGTATTCCTATAACATCACCTCTATTTTATTTCTAATTGTTTAATGAAAAGTATTGTTCACCAGTAAGGAAATTTTAGACATCCACAAATATTAGGGAATTTTAGTGGCTAGAGAACAAAGGGCCTTCAGCTGTAATCACTACCATGGCCTCTTCCCATTCCCCCAACCTAGACACCTTGTCCTCCCTAAGGCTGGTCCAAAGTTGGTTGAGAAATATCTAGCCTCGTAGCTGTTATGGTAGAAGACCCTGTGTCCACATGCTTCTTCCGTT
Organism: Pseudochirops cupreus; assembly: GCA_028627135.1. Classification (NCBI taxonomy): domain Eukaryota; kingdom Metazoa; phylum Chordata; class Mammalia; order Diprotodontia; family Pseudocheiridae; genus Pseudochirops; species Pseudochirops cupreus. The sequence continues at coordinate 275,833,339 of CM053583.1, read as the reverse complement.
CTTCCCAGAACGGAGGTCTTAACATGCCAGAGTGCAGATCTGCTCAATGGACTCCTTCCCCCACAGATTCTTCTGCTACCATTCTTATCCTCACCCCAAACAGGTACTTGTTTTATGTACTTTCCAGCACATGTGATATTTTGCTAATCAACGCTTAATGATATCCATCACTTAGTGCCCAGTACATAACAAGTCCTTAATTAATACTGGTTAACTTGATTTAGTGTTTTCTTCAGAATAACTCACCAACTCTCAAGGTCTAGAATATCCCTATGCCTCCTATATTATTTCTAGCTCTGGTATAGTGTTTTGCACAATCATTATTTTCTATAAACATAAGTGTCATTGTATACATAAAGGGGAGATGGGGAAAATGCTACAAATGTATTACCTCTGATTTTTCTACATTAATAGAATTTTTCTTCTGTTGTCATGGTGCTTCATTGGATGCTGTGGTGGAAATGGCAAATGAGTAATTTTTCATAATAGTGATGCAGAGATCCTATTGTACAAGGAGTCTGATTTTTCCAAGAGATTAGTCAACAGGAACTTCTCGATTTAATTCAACAAGCATTTATAAAGCTCCTATTCTGTATCATGTTAAGCAATAGGGATATGAAGACATAGTCCCTGCCCTCATGGAATTTATATTCTACTGGGGATTGGTGAAAATATAATATGTGCACAGATAAGTAAATTCAAATAGAGGAAGAGAATATTTGTAGCTGGGGGAAGAGGGGAGAAGGATAAGCAAAGATCACACAGAAGGTGGTGTTTGAGCTGTTGTTGCTGTTCAATCATGCCTGACTCTTCATGACCCTGCTTGGGTTTTGTTTTGCTTTATGGTACAAAGATATTGTAGTGGTTTGCCATTATCCAGCTCATTTGACAGATGAAGAAACTGAGGCACACAGGGTTAAGTGACTTGCCCAGGGTCACACAGTTAGTATCTGAAACCAGATTTGAACTCAGGAAAACGAATCTTCCTGACTTCAGGCCCAGTGCTCTATATACTTCACCACCTAGGTGCCCCTGAGACTTCAGGAAAGATGTCTTCTTAAAGGCCTCCAGATATAAGGAAGGAATTACAATAGTAATGGAGAACTAACTGCTTATTAAAATATTTGTCCTTTTTTATTCAGCTTATAGAAAATACTTTAAAAAGTAGCTTTATAAAAGAAGTCTAAAAGGTATCCTTCAAGTCAATTCCTGATAGTTTGTAAATCTATTTAGTATTTTTAATTTGAATATGTTGACAAAAATCAAGTATAACAAATGTAGTAAAACAAAAACAAACCAAATGTTGTACATTTCCTTATTTCCTAAAATCTCCTTTCAAATTTTGCAAAATTCCTTCTCTATTCCTTGGTTGTGTTTTGCCATTGACAAGTCACAGCCTTTCTGAGTTTCTTCCACTGTTAAATGGGGATAATGATATACTAAACATCTCATGAAGGGAGGAGGGGTTGTTTGTTTAGTTTTACTGTGAAAAATCCTTTGTAGGTGTCAGTCTTATAGAAATGTTAGTTATTGCTGGTAGGGGAGAAGGAATGGTATTCTAAAAATATTCCTGATAGTTGAAATTTGAAATTTTTTAGTGAAAATTTTTACTGTTCTTTTAAATTAGAATGCATCTAATTCGCTTTGTAAAGCACAAAGGGTTGTATAGATATTTTCACATAAAGGAGCATAGGATCATCAGTTTAGAATTGGAAGGAAATCACAGATCATCTAGATCAAACCTCATTTTATATAGATGAGGAAGGGAGGCCCAAAGACGTTTTGTGACTTGGGCAAGGTCACATAGGAACAAGTAGCAGAGTCAACTTTCAAACCAAGATCTTTTGATTTGTCAGATTCTAGATCCAACACTCTTTCCTGTTAACCCCACCTAGTAAAGAAGCCGATGAGGAATATTTTCAGTAGCTTAGATTTTCGTAGGAGATGGGTCCCCTCTGAACTCCACAATATTAACAAGAATACAATCTTACTGTATGAATATCTCACATTACAATAGCTCCATGGAAAAAATGGAAAGCAGGGTCGACAACAGGTTAATCTATGAGCTAAAAAAAAAAATCAGCTGTGCAATTTGTTCCATTATATGTGACCATCTCTAAGAGCTGTCAACTTCTTTTTGATAGTTAAAAATACATGTTTAATACATAAATATGTTTTACATGACTTCACATGTATAATGGGTATTATATTGCTTGCCCTCTCAATGGAAGGACAGAGGAAGCAGAGGAAGGGAGAGAATTTGGAGCTTAAAATTTTTAAAAATGAATGGACAGGAGTGGCTAAGTGGCAAAGTGAATAGAGCACCAGCCCTGGAGTCAGGAGGACCTGAGTTCAAATCCAACCTCAGATATTTGACACACTTACTAGCTGTGTGACCTTGGGCAAGTCACTGATCTCCAACTGCCTTTCCTTCCCCCCTCCAAAAAAGACCAAAAAAAAAAGAGCTCCAAACTTAGCAACTACCTACAACTACTCAGCAACTAAGCAAAAGTCTGGTATTACCTGATTAGCTTATAAACTAGGTTTTTATCACCCAGCACCACTATGATTAAAAACCAATTTTGCTTTGGTCAGTGCTAAAGTCAGAGCTACACTGACTTTAAAAATTATAATGATGAATTGAAAAGATTTCACATTAAGACTGATAACAGTATAATGAATCTTCAGATTAATGTAAAATCACTACCAAAGATATAAATGCTTTTGCAGAAAAAAATCAAATACATTTCCTCCCAGTTCTACTCCAGCCCCCAAGAGGAGACAAATAAATAAAAATTAACAGCATATTGTTTTTCTTTTTAATAACTCTTTTCTTACCACAATTAGGAAGGCAGGGCAGCCGCACTGTGGAATACAAAGGCAAAAGCCACTGCTGATGTCCCTAACCGTGGTATCAGTCTTTCTCCTACACTGCAATTCTTGTTGCTGTTGAGTTGTTTCTAGTCCTATCCAACTCGTTGTGACCTCATCTGGGATTGTCTTGGCAAAGATACTGGAGTGGTTGCCATTTCCTTCTTCAGCTCATTTTACAGATGAGGAAACTGAGGCAAACAGGGTCACTCAGCTAGTAAGTGTCTGAGGCCAGTTTTGAACTCATGAAGATGAGCCTTCCTGATTCCAAGCCCACCTAGATGCCCTACACCACAGTTGTAGCCACAAGTAAAAAGAATCAAAAATTCTGGGCTTACGTTTCTGACCTGGCTCTTACACTGTGGCTACAGAGTTGCTATCTTGACAGGAGGAAGAAAGAGAGGAAGACAACCAGGTGAAAATTCTTGGGGGAGAGCGTCTAAAATTTCTCAGTGCCTTTCCCTGTTCATTTCAATTTAGATTCACCTTTGTTTCTGTGTGTCCTTGAGGAAGTTTTGTGTGCTGAAAACTTGCCTGACCATGTCACCCTCCTACTCAATAAACTCCAGTATCTCCAGGATCAAGTACAAAATCCTCCTTACTCAGTGCTCAAAGCCCTTCATAATCTGGTGCAACCGTCCACCTCCCCCCCCTCAGTTTTTTATACATCTTACTCCCCACCAAATGTTCTTCAGTCCAATGACACTGGCTTCCTTACTATTCCATGAACAGAATCCATCTCGCATTTGAGGGCACTTTCTCTGGCTGTCCCTGATGCCTGGAGTACTCTCCCTCCTCATCTTGCCTACTGGCTTCCCTGGCTCCCTTTAAGTCCCAACTGAAATCTCATCTTTCACAGTAAATCTTCCCTATCCCTCTTCATTCTAGCAGCTCCCTTCTTTGAATTATTTCTTATTTTTCTTCTATATGGTTTATTTTTACATATGTGTTTGTTTGTTCATGGTTACTGTATTAGGGAAAGTGCATGTTGTGCACTTTTCCTCCATTAAACCAAGTGCTTCTTGAGGGCAGATGCTGTGTTTCGCCTGTCTGTGCACCCCCAGTGCTCAGCACAGTGTCTGACAGTGCCTGGCACACGGCAGGGATTTAATAAATGTCCATTGATCGATTGCCACTCTGCTAAAAGCCGGTTGATGTTTGGGTATAGAAGATATCATAGAGCTGGGTAATGATGACTCACTGGGACAGCTGCATCCTGAGCTTTGACAATACCTGCTGATGCTCTGAGCACCTATTTTAGAAAGTCAGTCAACAAGCATTTACTAAGTACCTACTAAGGGTGAGGCCACTGTACTTAGCACAGAGAAAACAAAAAAAAGTTGTTTCTTGAAAGTCCCTGACTTTAAGAAGTGCATATTCTAACGGTGGAGGCAACATGTAAAAACATACAATCCAGTTAATCCTCAATTTTCACAGGAGCGAGTTCCTAGAATATGACTCAGAAGTAAAAAAAAAGGCAAATGTCAATGCACTGAGCCTATGGAAAATGGGGGGTAAGGAGGCTGGCTCCCACGACCACCACAGCCTGTGACCTGTCACTGGAGATTGCTGAAACCACACTTTTCTGCATACATTTTTTTTTTCACATAAAAGATTTTAATTGCTTTTCTCTCACTTTGACACTATTTTCTCTTAAAGAAATAAGTCATGAATCCTTTTTTAATACGATTTTTTATTAATTTATTTGTTTACTTTTAGTTTACAAGATTCAGTTCCACAATCCCTTGAGTTTCAAATTTTTCTACCCATCCCTCTCCTCCATTGCCCCCCCCCAACCCCCAGCCCATGGCGGCATGCAATCAAATATAGGATCTGCAAATACCTTTACGTTAAACATTAGTCAGGTCATAAAGAAGGATTATAACCTATGGAATGAACAATGGGAAAGAGAAAACAAAACAAGAAAAAGAAAGAGAGCATGCAGTTTGCTTCAGTCTACATTTAAACTCTGTTCTTTCTAGTTCTTTCTCTGAATGTAGAGATCTCTTTCCATCATGAGTCTTTTGGAGTTGTCTTATAAGCCTGTATTGGTAAGAAGAGCCCAGTCTATCAAAGCTGGTCATCACACATATGTTGTGTCTGTGATTGTGTACAAATTTCTCCTGGTTCTGCTCTTCTCACTCAACATCAGTTTGTATAAGTCTCTCCAGGTTATTATGAAGTCTGTCTGCTCCTCATTTCTTGTAGCACAATAGTATTCCATTACATTCATATGACCCGACTTGTTTAGCCATTCCCCAAGGCATCCCCTTGATTTCCAATTCTTTGCCACTACAAAAAGAGCTGCTATGAATATTTTCGTATGTATAGGGACTCTTCCCACTTCTATGATCTCTTTGGGATAAAACCCTCGAAGTGGTATTGCTGGGTCAAAGGGTACTGCACATATTTCTTTACAACAAAACGTTAATTTTAATAATATGCACTTTTCCTAATACAGTAACCATGAAATAACCCATAAAATGTAGTACACAACATAAAATTGGTAACATGCAAAACATTTTTCCTCCCTAGTAATTCCCTAGGATTCTGTGACCTTTTGTGCTAACATCTCAATTACAAAAATTATTTCAGACAATATTCACTTTTCTTAACACATGAAATCTAAATATAATACAGCAAATACAATTCTTAAAATTAAAACATTTAAACTGAATCTTACCTTCCACTATGTCAGATAGCAGTATGATGGGGTTGTATCATATACCATACTGTTGTAAATCTCTCTACTTTGGCCACCTTTGAAAACCAAGGGAGAAGATGCTGGGACATTAGTAGTTGCTGTCAGAGGATGCTGAGACTTGATAAGGTCTCACCATCACCTTAGACACTCTGTCCTTCATGCTTGGTGGATGGCATTGGAGATCATGAAGGATGTGCCAGCTTGAAATAATCCTTCGGGAACATTTGCTTCCTGTGCCATTTGAGATCCTTAAGGATCTTACAGTATGGCAGCATTGCAGAAGTGAGTTAATGTTTAACTTTGAGGCTGTCGATCAATGAGAGAATCAGCAGCCTTGATGTCTGTAGCCAGCTCATCAATTAGGTTGACAGCAGCCGAAGTTTGTCTAATACCTTTATTTTTCTCACTAAGCCACATCACTGACTTTGCAAGTTTAGGCTTGGAGCCCAAAGTACCTGCAATGTGCTTTGGGAGCATAAATGCAACACAAAACTTGAGTTTTAAAGGCAAACAATAAAAATATTCAGGGAACAGGGAATTCTTTATAACAGAAGGGTGAACAAGACCAGTGAAGCACCTAGTAGGACACCAACTGCTCCACAAACTTGCCTCTAATTTTTTTCTCTACGGTGCATGGCTGTTTGAATTTGCTCCAGTATGACAAATAGAAGTAAAAATGACATTACTAACAAAGTCACTGAATGCTTGAAGTCATGATAATTAAAACCCATGAATGCTGAGGACTGACTATACATAGAAAGTACAACCACAGAGTAGACTGGGATGGAGAATAGGTAGGAAAAGGTATCCTGAAGAAGGCGGAATTGGGGCTGAGTCCTGAAAGAAGTTAAGGAAACTAAGTGATGGACATGAGGAAGTGGAGCCTTCCAGGCATAGAGATGGCTAGTGAAAAGGCAAAGAGATAGGAAGATGGAATGCTTTGTTGGTTGTAGTACAAGTAGGACAATATAGCTAGATCACAGAGTGCAGGGAGGGTAGTCAAGTGTAAGAAGCCTGGAAGGGTAGGAAGGGGCCAGGTTATGAAGACGGCTATTTAAAGGCTAAAAGAGGACCTAATTGTTGTGACTGACATATTTTAGCAAAGACATCTACTTGGGAAAATAATATTCTGGTATCCCTAAGGAACTATAGAAGAAAAAAATATGGAAAGGTAAAACCTTATGAGATCCTGACTGAGAGGATAGAAATTGAAACTTAAACAATGTATTTATCACATTTCTGAAAGAAACAGGCTTTTCCTTTCCATGAATGGAAATAGTTCTATGAGAGAGGCCTTTTGACTTATATACTGCTTTAATAAATAGCTAGAGTTTGGAATGAAGGGAGATTTCACTTAAACAAGAAAACAACCTTCTTGTTATTCTAAGACACTGATTTGGTTTGGCCCAGTTCTTTCACATTGTTCTTGCTTTCTGTAAACAGCTCGCTGTCTAACTTATGCTAGGAAGAAAAGCAGAGGGGGAAAACATTGCTGCTATAGCAGATATGAGCTAAACGAAGATTTTTTTTTCCTCCATATTCTCAAAGAAAAGAGGATGGAGGCAGAGAAGGAGGGGAGAGAGTCCAGAAAGAGATGATTGTCCGGAGAAAAAAAATAAGGTTCAAAAATTTTCCGATGTCATATATATATATGTATGTGTGTGTGTGTGTGTGTGTATGTGTGTGTGCATATATACTGTGTATATATGTGCACATATGTATATATGTTTTTGTATATATACATATATTAATATTGGTGTATATATGTACACACACTTACACGAATGTTCATATAGGTATGCTGTACACATATGTACACATATATACACACATGCATTCATGTGTATATACACATATTCATGTATGTGTGTATATATACACACATATTCATGTATGCAAACACATTCAGAGAGAGAGAGTGTACGTGCACATTTATCAAGTGCATTAGGCACTGTGATGTGCAGGAAATACAAACGCAAGCCTCCCTCCCATGCACTCCCCCTCAACAAAGACCTCTCTCATTTCAAGGAGCTTACACTAATGGAGAAAAGATAACATATACTCTCACAGAGTTAAGGCTGAAAATCCTAGAGAGTCAGGGCAGATTTTAAAAATGGCACCTAAGTGTTAAAAGGTCAAAGTCCTCCACTTATCATGTAGCCCTGGGTAAGAAGCTGAGCTCTAGTATATAGTTATCAAACAATAAACATCCAATCAGCTAGCATTTATTGTCTTACTACATGGCAGACACTATGCTACACACTAAGGATAGAAAGACAAAAATCAATCAGTACCTGCCCTCAAGGAGAATATATTCTATCAGGTAAACTTGAAAATTAACTTTTGTTATATCATACACTTATAATCTGCTGTGCTTGCTTTGCTTCCTTTGCCCGCTCATGTTGTCAGTCAATTACTTGACTTTTGGGCTCCATAGAACTCTGCTTCCAGCTTTGTCCCAAATCACTGGGGGTTTTGCAGCTGCCAGAGCTATTAGGGGGCTGCCATCTCTGCAGCCCCCACCAGCTTTAGCTCACTGGTCACACACCTCAGGACAACCACCCAAGAAGACCATGATCCTGATCCAGGCATGTTAAGGCAAGAGCACTTAGCCTCCGAACGATTGCTTGGCCCCCCTGCAATCTGCAGGCCAGGAGCTTTGAAGCAGCCACGCGGAGGCAGTGGCAGCAGCTGCTGCTTCTTGCCCTGGGGGCAGACAGCTAGACCACTTTTCTCCCCCTAATTTAGCTGAGTTCCACTGACCTTTCACTTTGTCCTTGGCTCTTATGGGTTGATAATTCTGGCAACTGCCACAGCTGCTGGTGATCCACTCTCCTGAGTGCTCCAGCCAGGGCTTGTCCTGGCTACCCTGGGGATAAAGCCCTGTAGACTGGGAGCCAGGACCCAGTGTGCTGCAATGAACCCTTCCCACCAGCCTGCCGGGCTGCCTTCAGAGGGAGAATTGTTTCTCTGTCTTTTTGTGTGTTCTGTAGCTCTAAAATTTGTTTAGAGTCATATTTTATAGGTATTTGAGGTGATTATGGGGGAGCTCACAGAGTTTTTCTGCTTATGTGCAGCCATCTTGACTCCACCCATACATTTATAATCTGTACAACATCTTATATGTAGACAACATTCAATAAATTTTTGTTAAATATATACCCTCTTTCTTCGAGCAACCTCAAATAGCGAAGAACAGGTGAAAAAAGTCACTCAGTGGCATTAGGCTAAAGAGGAGGCTCGGATAATAGATCTACTCTTTGAGGGCAGAAGAAAAAAGATTCCAAATGTATTTAACTATTAGCTCCCTACAGTCTTAAGAATAGATGATGCCAGAGAGAACTTCCCATCAGGATAGTTTCTAGATCTTTCTTTGAATTCAGTCTATTTTTAATCATTAATTCATTTTTCACTGAAACTACTATAGTATAGCGAAAATGATTAGACAAAAGAAAGAGGAACAATGTAAAAAAATAAGCAATACAGAAGAGAGTTTAGAAGGAAGCATAAAAAAGCAGGGGAGTTTTAAAAGAAATGTTTAGAATTGCTTATAGTAAGTGGTATGAAATTAAGATTCACAACTTCATGTAGAATCTTCTTTTTGTGTACTGATGTATACACTGGAAGTACTCTCTTTTTTGGTGTTTAAAAAATAAAGTTTTTAAGAGAGAGAAAAAAAAGAACATGCCGCCTATCTTAAGATACATTACTGATTAATTAAATGGGTTGGTGGCTCTTGTTCTTCATTTTCGTTGTTACATGAACTATGTAATCTCTAGATGTTTTTAGATGCAGTTCTTTGCAGATCATAAAGCGGATCTTCCCCTCCTTCCAATTATGGCTGGTTCCAAATGACCCAAACCCTAAAAAGAATATACCCCAATTCCTTAATGTTCTATCCATGGCAATGACTTCCTGCCCAAGCTACTTTCATCCTTTATTATCACTGCTTACTGTAGATACTACTCTCCAAGCTCTCATATGAGGTTACCATGGAATCAAAACCAGTCATCCTCCCAGCAGCCTCTTTTAAGAAGAATGGATTTACCATAAGTGACTCATTTCCTAATGTCTTTCTTATCCACTGGAAACCTCCCATTTCTCTTCCTCAGTCTCTCAAAACCAAAGCTGACTTTAATAAGAGTATGTGACTGAAGTTTCTGGATTCTGCTTTTTTGCTAAGACTCCTATGCAGCATTAAGAAACCTTTTTTAAAGAAAAAAAAGATGTTTTATCAAAATTTCATTGTTGATTTTGAGAAGAAAGATCCAATAGTTTTCAACCCCAAAGTCAGAAGGGACAACTGCTTACTGGATGGTTAAAGACCCACCCAAGTGAATGAACAAGGTTGCATCACATTTCATTTGGCTCAAAGAGGAAACTTACTTTAGGAGAGTATTTATGTATAGGTAGGAATTCAGTTTCCACAAAACAAAGAGTGGTCTAGATGAGGTTCAGATCCTGGGCTCTGTCACTTTAGTGCCTGTAAGGTCTGGAATTCCCCCACCTAGGGAACCCTATACTTCCCCCAGAACTGATGGGTGTTCTTTTTAATGCCAAAAGAGCTCCAGACTGATTATAGGTAGTAGCTTAATCAACTGGGTTACTTACATTTGGGTCAGTATAATGGATCCCTACCAAGATATTAAGCATCCTCAATCTGAGGCAGCAGCCAGACCAATCAGTGAATCCCAGCTAAAGAACCCCCTCAAATTCCTGTGGCAATTATAAAAAACAGACAAAGGCAAGAGGAGCTAGAGAATGCATCACTACTGATTTGCGGATATTTTTGGTTTTCTGCTTAGTAATGAGCTTGGGAATTAAGCCAATGTTATGCCCAAACATAAGTTTGTGTATTGATGATGTCCTGGTCACATAGAGGTCACAATATTCTTGTTTTGGCTTTTCATAGGTCATAGTATCTTAAGTCATGACTTAGAATCTAAAATATAATTCAGTATCTAAGTTATGATTTTAAACAGTTCATCACATTCAGGCTTCCACCTTTCACAGAGTTTAAGGTGTTTTGTTTTTTTAATGACTTTTTACTTATTATTGTATTTTATTACTTTTCCCCAATTGGGACTCCACAATACCTGTCAGAGACTTAAGTCACTTAACCTCTTCAGCCCTTAATTTTCTCATCTGCAGAATAAGAATCTTGGCCTACATGACCCCTAAGCTCCCTTTTAGCACTCAAATTGATGACTCTATAATAGAAATGAACTTATGTACACATAATCTAGCAATATTATTCAGCATATAATAGAAGAAAGATCTATTTGTTTTTCACCAATTAAAACAGTTCAATTAGGAAGTTTTGGGGTTAGCTGTTCATTACTACTTGTCCCCTTGAAGAGTAATCTAGACAAACCAAGAAAGAAAACACAAATCTGCTCCAGGAATAAGCAAGAAGATGAAAACCAAGCTGAGTGAAAAAAGACATACCTCCAACTAGTAAGATACCCACCTCTTACACTTCTCTGTGAAACTAAGCCCTCATTTAGCCTTGGTAACATTAAACAAATAAATGTCCTGTTTCCTGGAATGAAGCACACTATACTGGAGGAAGAAATTTAGGTTCAATAAAAGGAAACAAAAAATTTTCTAACTGCAAGCATTACAATAAAGGAAGGTAGCCTCGTATTACCAGATCTCAAACTGCATTACAAAGCAGTAATCATCAAAACTGGAGAAGGAAATGGCAAATCATTCTATGGTCTTTGCCAAGAAAACCACGAATGGGGTCATGAAGATTTGGACATAACTGAAATGACTCAACACCATCACCACAAATCATCAAAACAGTATCATACTGGCTATGAAATAGAGTGGTTGATCAATGGAATAGATTAGGGATACAATGCACAGTACTAGTAAATGACCGTACTAACTTAGTGTTTGATAAATGGAAAGGTCCAAGCTTTTGATACAAGAAATCACCATTTGACAAAAATTTTCGGGAAAACTAGAAAACAGTTTGGCAGAAACTAAGTATAGATCAACATCTTACACTGTATACCAAGATAAAATCAAAATGGGTACGTGATTTAGACATAAAGAGTGATATCATAAGCAAATTAGGGGAGCATGGAATATTTTATCTGTCAGATCTATGTATAAGGGAAGAATTTAGGACCAAACAAGAGATAGAGGGCATTACAGGATATAAAATGGATGTCTGATTATATTAAATTAAAATGTTTTTGCATAAACAGAACCAATACAGTTAAGATTAGGAGGAAATCAGAAAAATAGAGGAGGAAATTTATAGCAAGTTTCTCTGATAAAGGCCTCATTTCTCAAACAGAGAACTGAACGTG
>CM053583.1:275799693-275820941 GCA_028627135.1 Pseudochirops cupreus | reverse complement strand
CTGTATTTGATTGCTTGTCCTTCCAGTGGGGGTGGGTGACGAGGGAGGAAGAGAAAGAATCTAGAATCTAAAGTTCCATAGTCAAATGTTATATATATATGCAATTATTATTATTAACTACATCCAACTGGAACTTGAGATACACAGGCACTGTGGTTGGGAGATCCATCCTGCCCTACAGAAAAGTCAGAGGGGTGAGGGGGGAAGACATAGGAGAGAAGAGACTGGGGGAGGGGGGATACACTGCGATTACTGTTTTGGGGTGGTGGGTAGGGGAAAGATGGGGAGAAAATATGTAACTCAAAATCTTGTGGAAATGAATGATGCAAACTAAAATAAAATTTAAAAAAAAGTCAGAGGTAAATGGGAAATACCTGTTCAACAGTCCCACAAAGGGGTTTTATCCTCTAAGGGGAGCATAATGGACAATATGAGTGTTTCCTATGTCTGTGTATGTGCATGTATATATTTCCATATGTGCACCTGTGAGTTCTTTGTGTCTTGATGTACTTTCTGTAGAGGAGGAAATAAAAAGTTGTCCCATAAAAAAAAAAGAAATACATTAACTTTATGTACTATTACATATTTGTGTGATATGTATGTGTGTATATATAGATAGCTATAATATAATGCCAAGCACTAGCAGCTTCCCAAAATAATACTATTGTCAGCAGCTTTTAAGGTTCAGATTACACAGTATAGTGAACACTCTGTTTATTCCATTACAAATCAAGGCAAACATTCATTACAAATCACAATATAATATTCATAACATTACATCTTATCACAGAAAATCACAATATAGTGTTCACAACAGCTTAACATTAGAATGGCCACACAGTTTTCACTACAGTGGCCACAATATTTAGAACAAAGCATTCAGTCAATTCACAATACAGTAATCAATATTCAATCATTCAGTCAATTCACAATACGATAATCAGTCTTCCACTAATGGGGCAAATCAATACTTAATCATTCAATCAATTCATAATACGATAATCAATCTTCCACTCATGGGGCAATCATACATCAACTCAATCAGTCATTAAATACAATCATTAGAAAACCACACAAACCCTCCACCCCTCAGTGTCCAGCAAACCTCAATTTCATCCAAAGGGAGGCCTACATACATATCTGATAGCTCTATTTACTAAACTTTCTAGGCACCAAGACATTTATTTTCTTTTATTTTTTCACAAGATGAAAGTTCTGTTATTTTCACTGATTGTCTTAAGTGACTTCTAACAATCATGAAAATAAGTACAATTTAATTTTGTTTAGAATTATTTGACCACCAAGAAAGATCAACTCTGAAGCAATTTTTGTTGTACTTTAAAGTGTACAGTTTAACACAGTGAATTTGAGTCCTTCTGACTCTAACCATCAAATAATATATTGTAATTTGTTTTTGCTCCTAGATGTGAATTAAAATAACCATAGGACCCACTAGGTTTCTGAGACCATGAGAACAGGGATCATACCTTCTTAATGTTCTTCTACCCCTTTCATCTAGCATAGTGCTTTGCATATCATAGGAATTAAACAGATATAACATGGTATAGTGGAAAGAAATGTAGCAAGGTTTGGTAGACCTGGAATCAGAAGAAATAAGCCTTCAGATCCCAGCTCTGATATACTTACTTTGACTATCTCTCTGAGTCTTACTTCATATGTGAAGTGAAGAGAATAACAAAGAATTTAGCATTTAAAGTGCTATATGTAAATTTGGGGGGGGGGCATAGATGGATTTGGAGAGATTTGGACTGATGATTTCATCAGTAAGAAGCTCCTAGTGAGCTTATCTTTGTCCTTGTCTTTGTAACATAGTCTTAGAGCCACGGTTCTCAACCTGTGGATTATGTTCAATTTAAATACATCCTGCATATCAGATATTTACATTATGATTCATAACAGTAGCAAATGAAGTAGTTCATAGTTCAACAGTAGTTATGAAGTAGTTCAACAGTAGTTATGAAGTAGCAACGAAAATAATTTTTTGGTTGGGGGTCACCACAACATGAGAGACTGTATTAAAGGGTCACGGCATTAGGAAGGTTGAGAACCGCTGTCTTAGAGAGTTACTTGGGGCTCCTGAGAAATTAAATGCCTCGGCCATGATCTCACGGTGTATGTTAGGTGCCCGACTTTGAAACTTGATTGTCCTGACTCAGAAGGCCACCATCTACATATACTCTAGTATCTACACTACTTCCCATTTTATATAAGCATTATTATTTCTGGCCTTATTCACTGCATACTTGTCTATGACAAGGGAGAAGAATTAAGGCTTTGATTTCACACAAAGACTGGGTTATTTAAACTATGGATTATATTGTTCATCTTGTTTGTTGAACCACTGATTTCCTTGCTGTTTGCTGTAGAAATGAGTTTTCATGGGGCAGAGGGGTAGTAAGAATACCTTCCATTTGTACAGCACTTTAAAGATCTGCAAAATACTTCACATATAGTTTCATTTTATTCTCTTTCTACCCCAGTGATATAGGTATCATTATTATCTTGATTCTGTGGAGGTAGAAACTGTCCACCATGGCTTGTTCAGGGTCACACAACTAGTATATGAGGCAGAATTCAAATTCAAGTCTCCCTAACTCCAAAGTCCAGTGCTCTATCAGTAATATGATTATATTTATATTACTGGGTTATTAAGATGCCTTCTAGCTCTATCAGTAATATGATTACATTTATATGATTGATTATTAAGATGCCATTTAGCTCTATAATTTTATTAATTTAGAACATTTCAATTATTTCTTCATAAATCACAAAGCTCATAAATTTTCTAATTGTATACATTCTTTGAATATTGAGGTTAAAAAGATTGGGAAATCCTTGAGGGCAAGACCATGGAGTTGGAAATGACCTCATAGATAGCCTTAGTCCAAGTCCCTCATGTTATAGATAAGGAAACTCTTTATAGAAGAGATAGAGTCACCCGCCCAAGGTCACAGAGATAGTAAGGGTCATTTTCATTCTTGTGTCCCCAGTGCCAAACACATATAAGTCTCTATAAACATTTGTTGATTTGAACTGAATCAAATTGAATATAAGTGATTTTGATTCTTGTTTCAAAAGACCAATGCAATATAACTTAGAGTCATGGTTTTTCACTTTTTGATAAATAGCATGTTTAGAGTATACATAGCACCCCCCCCCCTTTAATACTGTACCCAAGTTTATTGGAGTGTAACTTGGATCTATTCTGACAAAGGAAGATGTGAGGTCCTGGCTCTGTGTGTGTGTGTGTGTGTGTGTGTGTGTGTGTGTGTGTATGTGTGTGTATGTGTATACATACACATGCCCTTGTATATGTGCTGTACCTAGGTAAGATGACACAGAAGCTATGAAAGTCTGTTTGAACAAAGTCAAGGTCTTTTAAGGGCATTGAAGGAAACTGCTGATGGCAAAGTGTATAGAATACTGGGTCTGGAGTCAAAAAGACCTGAGTTCAAATGCAACCTCTGACACTAGCTATGTGACCCTGGGCAAGTCACTTAACCTCTACTTCAGTTTTCTCACCCAGATTAGGGGGATCATAATAGCACCCAATATCCCGAAGTTCTCATGAGAATCAAATGAGATAATATTTATAAAAGTACTTAGCACAGAGCCTGGCACGTGGTGGGTACTGTATAAATGCTTATTCCTTTCCCTCGCTTCTTTTTCCTCTTGCATTAAATGGGAATATTTCTGAAAGTTTTAGATGACTGAGCTTCACAGATTAAAAAACAGAACAAAACAAAACAATTTTCAGTTTACAGTCTGGAAGAACCACAGGTGTAATAAATGCTGCTAAACCCATTATATAGCTGCACTTTGTTTACAAACCAGTGATTTTACCCAGGTTCCAGAAGAGACAGACACACCTGCCTTTTAAAGTCACTTTGTTCATTGTTGTATTGTTTGGGATATTTGGTTGGAAGAAAAGCTTCCCTGAAAGTAGGGGAGGAGTGCCTGAAACTCTTCTGCTGGGGCTCAGCTGTGCTATTTTAATGTGTAAACAGAGGTCAAATGATTTCGCTATCTGTGGGAGTTACTCCCCAAGGCTGACAGATCATTCTGATACATCCAGCTCACTGCCACTCCTGGGATGCCAACTTTGTAATCACCTGGAAATTCTTCAGTTGTGGTTCAAACTATCCGTGTCCTTCACTTGTCACTGGACTTCTTGCCATGTCCCTCCAGAGTTTTCTCTCCCCCTCTTGCCCAGATTTCTTCAAGTTTGAGATAACCTTGGTACATCTTATTTGTCTGCCCTGGCCAAATGCTTGTGTGGATGTCATGTAGACTGGCAGAACAGTAGTAACTGAGAGTAGTATACACAAAACAGGGTTTAGATGGGTTCAATAAGAATAAGCCGCTGGTATTAACTCCAGCTAGAAAATGCAAAGCTGGGGAAGAGAGGAGCATCTGCTGCTGCTGAGGATTAAAAAGTGGCTTACTGCAGAAAACAGTATTTACTGATGCAGCCCTTTTGTGGGTGTGTAGCTGTGGTGTGTGGGTGTGTCTACCCCATAATATGTGCCTCCACACTGCCTTGCACACACTCCACAGATACAGGAACACTGAAATGTAATGTTTGTGTATTTTCTTCCTTTTGTTTGTTTTGTTTTCGGCTTTTTGAAGGGGGGAGGACAAGGCAATTGGGGTTAAGTGACTTGCCTAAGGTCACACAACTAGTAAGTGTTAAGTGTCTGAGGCCAGATTTGAACTCAGGTCCTCCTGCCTCCAGGGCCGATGCTCTATTCAGTGGCCACCAGCTGCTCCCCATATGTATATTTTCATGCTTTAGTAACTGCATAACTAAAGTCTACCCACCACTATACTATCTTTGCAGCCTTCTTCCATCTTTCAGCTCCCCAATTACTCTGGTCACTTTGCTTGTTTCTTGAACAAGACACTCTATTTCCCATCTCTGGGAGTTTTATCTGGTCATCCCCTTTACATGGAATATTCTTCCTCCTCATTTCTGCCTTACTGCCTTCCCCGGTTTCCTTCAAGTCCTAGCTAAATGTCCACCTTCTGTGGGAAACCTTTCTCAATCCCCCTTAAAGTGCCTTCTTATGTTGATGATTTTTCATTTATTCGGTATATACCTTGTTTGCACATAGATTGTGAGCTCTTTGAGAGCACCATTTTTTACCTTTGTTTTTATCCTAAACACAGCACATAGTAGGCACTTAATAAATGCGTATTGACTGACTTCTCCCCTAAAAGTTATAGTTCAAAAACTTCTAAAGTCTTGATCAACAGATTGTGATTTTTTTCCTCGGGGTTGAATTGAGGGCAAGAAAGAAAAGAAAATCTATTGTCAAGACAAAGAAAGATGAAAAATTACTTTCTGCTCTCATTACAATACGCTTTGTATATTAATCATACTCTGAGCCATCTGTCCTTTATAGTGTTTTCCCCAAGGACCAAATCCAGATGTTAGACTAGAGGGATCCAAATATATTTGCATGTAATTTACATGTACTTACATAATATTTATTCACAGACAGCTGTCAATTAGGGTTTTATGTTACCTATCAGTTTCTCAGTTCTTAGGTTTTTAAAAGTTATTTCTTCTTGCCTGGTCAGTCACCACCTACCTTGCCCCCTCCAGAGGAAGACAATAGAAAGAAGAGAAAAGCACATAGAAACAGGAAGGTTAGAACAGATGTGCTTCACCTCTTTTGTGTCCTGGACCTCTTTGACGTCTGGTGAAGTCTTTCTCTATATCCCTTTTCAGAATGATAGTTTTAAATGGACAAAATAAAATTAAAGAATTATAAATGAAACTGATTACATTGAAATAGTTATCAATGTTTTTGAGTTTATAGACTTTTCTTGTCTTTTCAATGGGTTGGAGAGGGGAAGGGAGAGAATTTGGAACTGAAAATATAGTAAAATTGGCGAAAGAATTTTAAAGTTCATGGACACCCACAATAAGAATATTTGGGCTGGAAAGGTGTTAAGAATTCCAGGGGGGGAGGGCTGGCTAAATGGTGCAGTGAATGGAGCACCAGCACTGAAGTCAGGAGGACCTTAGTTCCAATCCAGCCTCAGACACTTAACAGAAAAACTAGCCATGTGACCTTGGGCAAGTCACTTAACCCCAATTGCCCTCCAAAAAGCCAAAAAACAAAAAAGAATTGGAGTCAGATCTTCTAATTCCAAGATTTTGTTCTTTTACCATAATCTCTGCCCTATTTCCTCTTGATCTGTCTTCTGTTTCAAGTTTTAGTATTGTACCTCTCTCACTGTGAATCTGGAGATCTCTGTGCTCTGTTCCCTGGGAAGTTCACTCCCCGTCTTGCCTTACCCCATTTCTCTATTCTCAGTTAGTCTTCCTGAAGCAAATTCTACTTTATAGATACAGATTTTCCCCCAATGTTCAAAGTGACTTTTTCCTATGCCATTTGAGTTTCAGGCTGTTGAGGTTCCTGGTCCCCATGCATGACCTCTCCTTCCTTGCCTACTTGTACTCTAATGTAAAAACTTGTATTTTCTTGTGCATCTGCTCTAGCTCTCCATTTATTAAGTACACTGGACGCGGAACTGTCATCAGTTATGGCTGTAGGTAGTGGATACCTTTTCTTACTCTTAGAAATCCAACCTTTCCCTCCCCACCTGAGTGTAACAATTTATTGGCCCATGTTTTGAGTTTTCCCCTCTTGGGATAGATCTTGAAAAAGAACTATAATATGCAAAATTAAATTTCATAACATATGTACCCGAATACATTTTTAACCCTTCCCAAAAATTGGGCAGTCTTTACCTACCATAGGAATGGAACTTACCCCTATAATAATGTATTTTCTAGGTCTTGTAAGATACCAACTCACCGATTTTAGGATTAACCATTTATGCTAAAATAAAGTCAGTCTAGAAGAAATAATTTATTTTGTATTATGCTTGAAGGTTTCATTTTTAAAATACCTGTCATATATTAAAGGAAAGTCATTTGTTGATTAGAAGAATTGAATATTTTTTCATGACAGTGAGATTTAACTTACCAAAAACTGTCTCATTTTATGATTCAGAAATTTCTGTGACTCTCACCTAAACAAGTGTAGTACATATGCTTTAGTTAAGTGAAATTGCATTGGGAGCTGACATAGGGAATGTCCTTTGGGTGCTAACTTTGACATTTATTATCACCTCCATTTTCTTCCATTTGTTCCCTTTATCCCATAGAGAAGCATCAGTAATATTTTATATAATAAAGATGACTTCCAATCTTCACCTCTGAGCAACCTAATTCTATCTTTTCATTATTCATTCTGTAGGTAGAAAATTGACTGAAATTTGGTTTTTCTATTCTCTCATCTGTAAAATAAAGGGTAATACTGATGCCTACTTGGGTTGGTATGGAATATGACTACTAGTAATGCTAATTGAACAAAAAAGATTATTTTCCAAGTAAGGAAGGAGCTTATTTGATTCAGGAAATTGAAGAACAAACAATGCTTTTAGGTATGAATGGTATTTGGGGTATGCCAGAAGAAGACTTTCCAGAGACAGAGCTTTTTAAAACTTTCCTTATGGGCAAAATACGTTATTCAACTTTGTATCTTCTGTAGCCTCTAGTAAAAATGTTTTTCTATGTAATAAATAGCAATACATATTTGTTGAGTGAGGGAATGATTGTGACAATGATAATTTATGTTTATATGGCCCTTTAAGGATACAGGTAATCTAGAACAAATTTTAAAATTGCACGATATCCTTATGGCATTTTATTTTCCTCCTCTATAAACTTTATAAATTAAGTATGATAACATTTCACAAGAACATTATGTCATATACTTGATAACTAAAGTTTGATTTATCCAGGTGAAAGAGTTTCTGCGAAGTGGACTTAGAACTAACTTCCCCACCCCTATTTCCTCATTAAGTGGTAACTATATTTTGCCTATTAGAGATAGACTAAACTGTTTCTTTCTCCTTTTGTATACAGTCTTATTATTTCAATCCTAGGGTGTCATTATCAGAAAATATATATACATTTACATGTATATATATTTGCCATTTTAAATTTGTCCTCCATTTTTATCTTCCAGTGTTCTTAGTTTGTTATGATTTAAGTGTACCTCTTGCCAAGATTTCTATAAGTGTTTTTCCTGTCGCACCACTTATTCTTTTGTGAGGAGATGATAACTTTTTACAATCCTCTTCCATAAGATTTTACACTTATGTTGGTCCAAGTTCTCATAGGTAGTAAGTAGATAAGGAAAGATTTGAAACTAGGTCATCTGACAATAGGTCTGCCCCTAAGGAGCTTATATTCTCCTGGTGAAGGGGGGAGATGACGCAGTTTATACAGTAATAAGTATGAGGAAAAATGATGGCGAAAGCATTAAAACTGATATATCAGGAAGCATACTGACTGATACGTTTATTTGTTGCTACTCACCAGCTGTAATTGCACAGGTGGTCAACATGGATTTAGCAGACTGAGTTCTATAAATGTAAATCATCAGAAGTCATATCACAATCGCTTGAGGACTATTTGTACCCATCCTAACTTACATTGATCAACTAAATAAAATACCTCAAAGAATACTTAAGTGGATTTGTGATATATTGACATAGGCATTCTCTCCACTGATACAGATCTTATTCCAGATCATGCTTTCTCATCCTATGCGGCTCTCGCCCATATCCCTCACAATCCTCAGGAGTCCACCCAACAGGCTGATGGCCTGACTCTAGATTTATTGACATGTGGATGTCAGTGCCCTGTACAACTTGCTCATCAAGTATTCGTCATTCTGGTTTGATGACTGGCCCATCTTGTTTTCTGATCATGCATCCTGTCAATTGTTTCTTCTGTACTGTTTCTTGTGTGGCATTTTCCTTTAGTAATATGCTATAATTTATTCATGCTCACCATATATCTCTTCATTCCTCTCTATATGACCTCTAAATTTGATTCTTTGGAGATTGGAAGAATACTTAAAGTTTATTCAATCTAGCTTCTATGGATCTGGTGGATACTAACAATTTTATTCTTTCTTACTGGTTATATACAGAAGGGGGGAAAGTATGAAGTTATTTTAGGAGGTCTTTTAGAGCAAAATTAATATCTATGTATATATATATACACATATATGTATGTATATTTATGTATATATATAAAAATACATATTTACATTTAATAGTCTATGGGCAATTGTGATTATATGTGATTGTAAGGAAAAGAGAGATGTGATGTGAGAGTGACAAAGGCCACATACTGAATGCAGTGTGTGGTACAGAGTGCTGGACTGATCATAGACTTATCCTCTCCAAGCTAAACGTTTGCATTCAACAAAAGCATTGGCCCCAAGGCAAAATGACTAGCAGAAGAATTAATGTCAACACATTAGAGTGCTTCTCTATGTGAAAACAGTTTGTTGCTAACTTGGAGGGAAAGTTGAATCATCACACAGTTGGCAACAGTGGAGCAGCAAAGGAGTGGGCAGCTTTCAAAGATTTGGTGTACAGTACTGCATTTACTCATCTGGGTCAGAAAACTTGCAAACATCAAGACTGATTTGATGAAAATAATGGGGAAATTCAAAAGCTGCTAATTGAAAAATGAGAACTTCACAGGATTTGCCAACAGGGTAATTCATCCATCTCTATGAAGGCGACATTTAATTCCATCAAAAAAAAAAGTACAAGTGAAGCTTAGAGAGATGCAGGAGGATTCTTGGCTCAGTAAGAAGGCAGATGAAATTCAGTTTTATGCTGATAGTAACAATCCAAAGTGCTTTTATGATGCCCTGAAGGTTTTTTATGGGCCAAAGACCTATGGTACATCTCAGTTACTCAGTGCTGATGGAGCCACATTGATTAGTGATGAGGTGATCCTAAAAAGATGGACTGTACACTTCCTTAGCGTTCTCAACACACCATCATTAATCAGTGCTGAAACCATTGACCATTTACTTCAGGTTGAAATCAGTCTCTCCCTAACTGATGTTCCAACTGAAGAAGAGGTTTTGAATGTCATTAGACTCCTGACTCCTTTTGTGTGGCAAAGCACCTGGTGCTGATGCTATGTCCACTGAGATTTACAAACTGACTGAAATTTTTCAGTTTATATGGCAAGAGGAGGTTATCCCCCAAGAGCATTATCCGTTGCTATAAAGGTAAATGAAATAGATTTTCCTATGGTAATCATAGGAGTGGTCTCTCTTTTAGTCATTGCTGGCAAGATTCTTGCCAGAGTCCTCCTTCATCTGGAAGATGGTCATCAACCTGAGAGCCAGTGTGACTTCAGAAAGGGACAAGGAATGATCAATATGGTGTTTGATGCCCAACAACTGCAGGAGAAAATCCAGGAGCAGAAGGAGGTCTGTACACAACATTTGTAGATCTGACCAAGGCCTCTAATACTAACAGTTTCAGGGGCTTATGGAAAATTATGTTAAAATTTGGTTTCCTATGATGGAGGGGAAGGCAGTGTGGGGGGGAGGGTTGCTGGAAGTACACACTTCTGTAAAGGGACAGGGACAGGGTAGAGAATAGAACAAGGGGAGGGGGGTTGGATAGGAAGGAGGGACATATAATCAGTCTCTCACAATATGTTCACTGTGGAGATGTTTTGCGTAATTACACATGTACAATGTGTATTGAATTGCTTGTCCTTCCAGTAGGAGTGGGTGACGAGGGAGGAAGGGGAAGAATTTAGAATTTAAAGTTCTATAATCAAATGTTAAAAATATGTATGTATATATATATATATTATTATTATTAACTACATGCAACTGGGAATTAAGATATACAGGCATTGGGGTAGGGAGGCCCATCCTACCCTACCAGAAAGTCAGAGGGGCAATGGGGGAGGACATAGGAGAGAGCAGATTGGGGGAGGGGCTATACAGTGGGATCACTGTTTTGGGATGGTGGGTAGGGGAAAGATGGGGAGAAAATTTGTAACTCAAACTCTCATGGAAATGAGTGATGTAAACAAGAAAATAAATGAATTAATTTTTAAAAAGATTTGGTTTCCTAGAGAAGTTCATCAGTATTGTACATCAATTTCACAATGGCATATTTGTCCAGGTTCTGGATAATGGACAGTACTCTCATGCTTTTCCCGTCACCAATGGAGTGAAAAAAAGCTGTGTACTTGCTCCCATGCTTTTTAGCATGATGTTTTCAGCTATGTTGTCAAACACCTTCACTGAGGACAAACATTGCATCAAGTCAGCTACTGCACTGATGGTGAATTTTTCAACTCAAAAAGACTACAAGCCAAGACTAAAGTGGAGGGAATGTTGGTACGTGATTTTCTGTTTGCGGATGACTGTGCGCTCAATGCAGCTTCTGAAGCTGAGATAGAGCAAAGTATGGATTGATTCTCTGCTGTTTGTGCTCATTTTGGCCTAGCATTTAACACCAAGAAAACACAAGTGCTCCATCAGCCAACACCACACCATCCATTATGTAGGACCAGCAAATGGAGAAGTTTTGAATAATGTGGATAAGTTCACTTACCTTGGCAGTATACTTTCCAGTATACATTGATAATAAGTTGACACATGATTGCCAGAGTATGCTCAGTATTTAGGAAGCTCCAAAGGAAAGGGTGGGAGAGAAGTAGTGTTAGTTTGACTAACAAACTGAAAATTTACAGAACCATCGTGCTGAACTCATTTGTTATATGCCTGTGAAACCCCAATAGTATACCAGTGCCATGTCAGGAAACTGAATCACTTCCATTTTAACTGTCTTAGAAAGATGCTGAAGATCACCTGGCAGGATAAGATACCAGACCCTGAGGTCCTTTCTTGAACTAAACAGCCAAGCATTCAAACTCTGCTCCAGAGAGTGCAACTCCAATGGGCTGGCCATGTTGTTCAAGTGCCATTGCCAAAAAGATTATTTTATGGAGAACTCACACAAAGCAAGCGCTTACATGGTGGTCAGAAGGAGCAATACAAGGATGCTGTCAAATCTTAAGAACTTTGGAACTGATTGTGTAACATGGGAGACACTGGTACAGGACCACTTGGCATGGCATGACCTCATCAGAGAAGGTTCTGTGTTCTATGAGCAAAGCAGAATTGCAGTAGCTCAAAAGAAATGCAAAATGTGCAAATCTGATCAGCCATGGTCAGACACGCTGTAACTTGACTCTAACATGGTGATGTCATTTTGGTCCTTTTTGAGAATGAAGGACCACAACTATACATACATATTTACAATCAAACCATGATTTCCAAACCCCTGGGTTAAAACAATGGCTTGTCAAACTTAGGTACAAAAACAAGAAAGATGAAGTTTTTTAAGTGATCAGTGTCAAATCCCACACCTGAATTAAGAAATTCCATTCCATAAGTAAAAGATGTGTAAAATATGATCAGACTATAGTTTATGTGGAAAAAAAAAGTCTGGAGATTTTATTGGATTATTCAGTATAGGATAAGACAACCGAAAAGTGAATATCATTTTATGCAGTGAAAAGGCATTACAACTAGAAGTACAAAATTCCATTATGAATGATCATCTTCTTATTAAAGTCAAACAGGGCCTAAGGTAGGGAGATTTATCATTATTGCAGAAAGTGTCCTGGTTGAGTCCATTTGGGAAATGATAAGGGCCTCCAAATGTACCTCTTTGTAGGTGACATTATATTGACTTCATCAAACCTTAGACCATTATAGATCCTTTTCAATGAAATCCATGCTTACCCAAAAGAGATAGGCAATAATTTGCAGAAGAAAAATAAAATGGCTAAAATGCCTTTTGTCCATACTATGACAAGCAGCTGCACTTAGCTAGTCTGGTTCACTGAGCTGACACATCTATACGTGTACTCAGGGTACTACTAATACGCAGTTGAGCTGGGCCTAAAATCAAATAGGAAGATGACAGTGGTTTGTATTACTTTTAGAAAGTTGTATAATAATTTTAATCATTATACTGCTCTTGACATAAAACTCTATCCACTTAACATCATTTCTCTGGTTATGCTGCATGGTTGTAGATCTCGGAAAAACATATTCTGAAGTAAAAAAGCTGTAGGTGAGCCAAAGGGTAAGGGAGAGATGTTGGATGTAAACAGACTGTAATAGGCTGTAAATAGCCTCTTTCTAATGATGACCTTTGAACAAGAAATGGTGTAAGGTGTATCATTCAGGAAGTATGTCATTGGAAGAGGTAGGTTACTCATGTTATAAGAGCAAAGGCCAACAGATGTATATCATAACTACTGCACTGGCATCTACCCAATGTCAAGAATCAGGGCAATGCCATGAGTCCATCATTGCCTACGTCCTCTGTGATCACTAGCTATTTCCTAGGGCCACTCATCCATCTTCTATCTACATGTTTCATATAAGCTACACCTCATGCCCAAAATTCACTCCCTCCTCTTCCCCTTCTTCCCATAAAATTCAACCAAAGTGCCATCTCACCCCAGCTCTCTCTCAATAATGTGCCAAACTCAGGTCGTCTCCCTGGGATCTACTGATTTCAAGCTAACACTATCATAGACCTTCTATGAGACTTCCCAATTTCTGGGCAGAAGCAGTCACACAAAGGATTGAAGCTAAGCTATAAAAACAAAGAAAGAGGTATCAGACTCGAGAGAGAAATTTCTTGTGACTGCAAAATAACGAGACTGGTTCTCTTGTATGACTGGCAAACTCTAAAGTCAATTCCAAAAAGAAAGTTTCTTCAAAGCTTCAAATAATAATCACAATAATGAATTATAGCAAATAACCACTTTAGAAAACAATATTCATTCTTACATAGAATAAGTATCACTATATTTAAGAAAGCAATTGTGTTCATTTAAAAGGATATATAACTATTCTTATTTAAAATGGTTGATAAAAGGGAAGAACATGGTGCTCTACTAACTCCTCCAAGAATGAAATTCCTTTATAATGAAGTCATTCATGTTCAAATTTTTTTTTTAAAAACCATCATATGTCAGGTGAAGCCATGTTGCTGTTAATCATATGTCTCAATAATAATCCTTTTAGAGATCAAAGGCAATGTTTCCATTAAGTTTTATGCATGAGTAATATGTGACAAAAATCCACATCTACTTTTACCATCCTTGCAGTTGAAGGTAAATAGGACTGACCCTAGGCAAAATTATGAAGTCAGGTATTATTATTTTTATTGTAATTGCTATCTGGTATTGGTCACTAATTGAGTGATTTTAATGATTATATTTCAGAATTAATGAGTGTGTAAGTGTTGCTTCCCTTGGTAGTTAACATTTTTAGCCTTTTATTTCTAATCTTGTTTGTTGGCAACGGAAAGATGCATGGATATGTATACTATAGACATATCATCAAAGATTATTTGGGTTTGCCAAGAGATGTGGTATAAAAGACATTTATCAAGGCAAAATATGCCTAGAAAAGGAGACACAGCCATCACATATCAAGAATGACAATAATACATATCTTTCTCAAGGTATTATGAGATTGATAGAACAGGTTCAGTGTCCCGTTGCTTCTCAGTACACATTGATCCTTCAGTTTCTGGTGCTCTCTCTCTCTCTCTCTCTCTCTCTCTCTCTCTCTCTCTCTCTCTCTCTCTCTCTAACACACACACACACACACACACACACACACACACACACACACACAAATATCGTTTCCCTGTTTGCTTGCAGAATTTGTTATCATTGGAATTAAGTTAGCCATTTGGGCAATTTTATTGTATTATTTCTTGCATTGTAATGTTCAGACCTTTTGACTTGTCATGTTTTTTTGGGATACCTGTAATCTGAGTTGTCCCTATACTTTCTGTCTTTGAGATCAGTATGTTTTGCTTGTATGGTGATAATTTTTCTTTTAACATTATTGTTTTTTTGCTTCTCTTCTTCTAGATTGTCCTTTACTTCTGTGCATTGCATTCCTAATCTGTTATCTCTTTTATTTCTTTGATAAGGTTTGCCACTATGGATCCAGATTTTTCTTTTTTGCTGATTATTTCTGCTGTGCATGTCATAAATTTTTCTTTCACAAATCTTATGCCTTTCTTATGCCATTCAAGAACATGCTGCTGTCATTCCATGATCCCTTGAGAATGCACAGGGTATTTTTTCATTTTCCTTTGTCTTGAAATGTTTATTCATAGCTGTCTTTACTCACTTAGCTGATGTGGAGGGCATCTTCTTTTGTGTTATTAATGTCTTCCCCTTTGGTTTATTTATGCTCAATGTATTTTCCTGAGATCCTTGGTAATTTTAATCTTTTTTTTTCACTTATATATTTCTATCACTCACTTTGACCCATTCCCCTTAGGTTGTGATGACCTTGAGAGCTGGACCTCAAAGCTGTCTCTCAACTTCCTTCCAAACTGAGGGATTCACGTTTCATCAGCATCATTCTCTGCCCCCAAATAAATTCTGAGGGAATAGAACTGTCTAAGCCCACTGTTCCCTCCTCAGTCCTCTGGCCAAGTACTGCTGCAGCACATAGAACTGCCATATGGCACTCCTAGCCAGAGTAAGCTTCTGCCTTTTGGTTTTCCTCAGCATGGAGAGTAGAGGTGGGAAAGCAGAGTTGAGTTCTTTTTCAAGCCAATGGGTCAGCTGGTTTGTCCAGCACTGCCAGAAAGTGCTTCCTTAGAGCAGAGGATATGCTGCTTGAATGAGTTAGGGATTTCTGCTTTTGGATTTTTGCCTTGTTAGGGTTCTTGGTCTCTTAGACTGTGAAGACAGCTGAAATTTCTTAATTTTTTGTACATAATTCAGTCTAAAAACTAATTTCTACAGGATGCATTTGATCAAGTCTTCATTCTCATCTTCATTCCTTAAATATCACATCCACTTCTTCAAATAGTATGTCAGGTAAAGGTTAATAGTGTTCAAATTTGGTTACTAATTGTTATTGATGAGAAAAGAGTACTATATAAATGCCAGCAGATCTAGTCTTTTCACATTTATTATTGTTCCATTTCTGATTTCTTCTATATGTACCCTTGTAATAATCTGGTCTAACTGAATGCCAAGGTCTCTACAGACTTTTCTTCTCAACTCTTGTTTACTATTTGGTAAAGTGATGCTTCTGGTGGTCTTTAATCTTTCTTCACAAATGTGTTTGTGATATAAACCAGCATTGTCCTTTGGCTGCCTTTCTGCTTGGCAAGGATGTCAAATCAATGCTGGCTGATATGGTTTTTTGAGCTTTCTTGGCCACCTTATTGTGGCAGTTGATTTACATTGGTTAAACATCTTTAATAAATGTTGATAGGATGATAAATGTTGATAGAATCACTGTACTTTTGGATAAGTAGACAAATAGAAAGTTGTGTTTAATTTTTTAAAAAGTTTAAACATTCTGGGACAGATTATTTTCCAGAAATAAAGGATATTTCCTTTATGTGAAGTAGTTTTCTAATTACAACAGGCAATAAGTCACTTAGAAGAAAACTTTCTTATTTTATCCATCTTTTATTTCAAGTCAACAAATATTTTAAAGCACCTACTAAATACCAGACATGTGCTAGAAGCCAGGGTACAAAGGCAAAAATGCATAACTGCCCCAGCCCTCAAGAAGCTTTTATATTCTGCTGGAGAAAACATTACATGTCTGATAATAGTATGTATGAAAATTGAGAACTATTCCATTTTTCTTACTCTTATTTCCAGATTTTCAAAAAAGTGCCTGTTAAGCCACAGAGATAGGACAAATTACAATTCATAAAAATAGAAACATTGTTAGAGGCTATTCACATAGATTCCAATTATTTCCTTGTCCGTTTTTGATCGTAATTATAAAAGTCACATTTCTTAGATGTAATAGCAGTTTATATGTTCATTATCATTTTGTTACCATATTGTACTAGACTTCTAATGAAGAAAAACTCCACAAACTCAAGAGGAAAAAAAAAAACACAAAAAATGTCTATGTGTATGAACCAATGCACAAAACTGAATTTTCATTTTTTTAGTTTCTCAGACTGCTTAACCATAAGCAAAACATTAAATCCTGTATTATTTTCTGGAGTGGTGGCTTCTCCATGTATAAAAATTTTGTAGGAATTGAGAAGGAAAGAATATGCAGGATTAGTTATATTTCTGAAGTAGAAGTTGCATCATCTATTTCTCTGTAACTTAGAATTTAGAGAAATGCTCCCTTAAGTTCTAAACATGTTGACTTAACCACATTTGGCCTAAGGTGTCTAATTATTTAACAGAAAAGGCCCCTTTGAAAAAACATTTTAATGTTCATCAGGCTAGCCTAAAAACCTATAAACATATTCTCCTTATTTTGAAAAATGTATCCTTTTAGGATTGAAGTTTTTTTAATAAGCAAAAAGCAAAAAAATATATAAGAATATAAGTGAATGAGGAAAAAAACACTTTAAAGAATCTAGTTCATTTTTTAGTTCAATTTACATAAAGATAATACCTCAATGTTAGTGTAATGGCCTCTCAGATGGAAATCACTTTTCAGAATACTAGTGTTAACCATAATATTGAGGATCTAGGCAAATGGGAAGACTCTGTAAGATAATAAAAACTTTTGAAAGAGAGTAAACATTTAGGTATGGCTAAGTTAAGACTACATTTAAGTATTGTCTTTATGGCAATAAAAGATTTTCATCAGAAAGGAGACTTTTTACTTAATATAACATTCATTATAATACCAAAACATTTTTAAACTGCCTTACCATGACCTCAGCCAAGAATTTGACAAATCCCTGGTTGGCATTTTCATTTTACGTCTTAGTATTGTGGAAAGAAAACCAGACTTTAGATTAGAGGTTCTCTTGGCCCCATCACTTACCAGCCTTATGACCTTGGGCAAATCCTATTGAATCTCTTAACCTCAGTTTTCCCATATATAAAATGGAGATAAAAATATGTTTACTACCCATTTCACAGTTATGTTGTAAGGATCAAATGAGACCATGTATGTAAGGTCCCTTGTAACTGTGAGCACTGTGCAAATATAAGTTATCGTGTTTAATATTGTTAATAAAGTAATAATGGTTAGGACCTTAAGATTGATTTTTTCTCCCCTGTAGTCAAAAAATCTGTGACATGCTACTTGATCTCTGGACCTCATCATCATCATCGCTACCATAAATATGGATACCTAAACTACTATTGACAAGCTATGTACAGAGATGCTGGGGGCAATATCTTTCTGAATGATCACTATAATTCTTCATTCACTTGACTACTCATGCATGTGGTTAAGGGGCAGTTGCTACCTACCTACCAGCTTTATTGTTTGAACAAGTGCCCCAACCCAACTTTCAGCAACTTGTGCTGCTTGAATGATGAAATATTAATGGAAGCAGACAGAATTTTTCATGCCTTTCCTCATTTAGAAGGAAGACTTTGAGACTGCTTTTCTGTTAGTGCATTCAGTCTTTAAAATAGAAAAAAAAATAGTGAGAAAAAAATCTTAGAGGTTATTCAGTCTCACCTCGCATGTAATATAAGCAGCCCCATTGCAGTGTCTTTGATAGGTGATGTTTGCTTCTCTACTTGTACACTTAATGAGAGGATTTGAGGACTTCATGAAGTAACTAGCCCCATTGCTGGAAGTTTTAATTATTAGAAACTTCCTCTTTGTATTGAGCCAAAGTATGCCTCTGTATACCCTATTTATTATAGCTTTGCCATCTTATGTAAGAAGGATCAAGGTAAATCTTTATTATACATTTTAGACCAACACCAGGCCTACACAACTTGCAGCCCATGGGCCACTTGTGGAATGCCAAAGGATTTCAGGTGGCCAGCAGAAAAAATGTACAGGAAAACATCCTTTGTATGTAGAAGAAATTCTTTGGCATGCCTCAGCCATAAGTGGTATGGGCCACAAGTTTTACAGGCCTGCCCTAAACCGACATAAACTCCCAATGGATGAGTGACCTAAATGTAAAAGGTCTCAGCGTAAACAAATTAGAGAAACAAGGAAGAAATTATCAGATCTATGCAAAGAAGAAAAGTTCATGACCAAACACTATATAGAGAGGACCACACAAGATGAAGGCATGACTTTGAATACATAAAGCTAAAAAGTTTTGCACAAACAATTCAAATAAAGATGAGATAAAAAGAGAAACATTTAACTGGGGAAAATCTCTGAAGTTTCTTTGATAAAGATCTAATTTCCAAGACTGTATAAGGAATGAATTCAAATTTATAAGAATAAAAGTCATTCCCTAATTGGCAAATGGTCTAAAGATATGAACAGATATTTCTTGATAGAAGAAACTCAGACTATTTATAATGATATATTTTTAAATGCTTGAAATAGCTACTTATTAGAGAAATGTAACAAAGAAATTCTGATGTTCTACCACATACTCATCAGATTGGCAAAGATGTCCACAAAATGTCGTATTTTGGAGAGGCTGTTGGGAAACAAGAACATTGATGTATTGTTGGTGAATTCTTACTTTAAAATTCAACTTGTGATTATATACAAAAAGTTACTAAATACTGCATATTCCTTGACTGAGCCATTCCAACTAAACTTATACCGAAAAAGAGAGCAAAGAAGGGGGAAAAAGCCCTATATGTACCCTTTATAGTAACTCTTTTTGTGGTGGCAAAAACAAACTAGTAACTAAATATATGCTTTTCAATTGAAGGATGGTTGAACAAATCATGGTATATTAATGTAGTAAAATGCTATTGCACTATAAGAAGTTGGAAAATAAATTCTTTAAAAGAGATTTAGAAAAACTTCTATGAACTGATATGGATTAAAGTTAGCAAAATCAAAAGAATAGTTTCTATTATAATGTCACTATCATAAAAATGAACAATTTTGAAGACAAACAATGAAGAATAAAAGAAAATTGGGGGGACAGTTTGTTTGAAACAACATAGCAAAAACAAAACTTTGAAAATTGTAAGAACTCTAACACAATAACCATCCATGATTCCAGAGGACCTTTGATGAAGCATCCTATCCATCTCATTACAGAAAGATGATGGACTCAGGGGGTATAATAAAATATTTTTAAAAAAATATGACTGAAGAAAAAAATATGTTTTACTTGACCATACGTATTTGTTCTGAGGAATTCGGATTTTTTTTTTCTTTGTGGGTCAGGAGGAGAGAATAGAATATTATTTTAATTAACTAAAAAACCAATTATGTGAACTTGGGCAAATAATTTTTACTCTCTGACCTCAGTTTCATAATATATAAAATGGAATTAAAATACTTAACTTGCCTACCTCACAGAGATATATGAGGGTCAAATGAAATATCATGTTAATAACTTTGAAAATTGTAATCCTATTTAGATTTAAACTGTAATATTTTACCATGATTTGTCAACTAGAATTTTCACAAGGACAAGCATCTTCTGTGTCTGCATTAAATTTCTTTGGTGGGAAGCTAGAGTTCTTAGTAATGTGAGCACTCTTATGTGGGCTTCCTCAAACCCTCAGAGGTCTAAGCTTTTATTTGCATAATCCTTCATTTTCTTTTTTAAAAAATTATCTAATGATGACTGAGATTAGAAGTGTTTTGTTTAGCAGGGTGGCCTAGTCCCTCTCTCTGGCCCCCATCCTTATGTAGATACTGCCACAATTCCTTCCTTCAAGTGTTACTCCTTGTATAGTCTTCACCAGTGGGGGAGTGGTTTCCTTGAACCTGCTGAGAGAAATGGGAAAATATTCAGGACATATGCCCGAGGCAAAAGAAGCAACTACTTTTAAGAGAAATGAACTTACTTCCTAACTTATCAAGCCTCATTTCTCCTAACAACATCATTAGCTGGTTCTTTACTGAGGAATGCATGAACACACCAGATTAATTTTTAATCTCTGATTTAAGGAGCTTAATGATATTCTTTCATAAAATTTTCTTTAGTTCATTTGATCCCCAAATATCATAGAGAATTGGAAGGAAAATTGAATGGGCTTTCTGTAAACTTGAGAGAAGCCAGAGAAACTCTCTGGCTTCAGTTTCCTGATCTATAAAATGAATATGTTGGACTGGATAATTTTTTTTGTTTTGTTTTGTTTTTTTTTTTATTAAATTCTTTATTAAATTTTTTTGAGTTACATCTTTTCTCCCCGTCTTTCCCCCGCCCACCACCCCAAAGCAACCATCCCAGTATTTCTCCCCTCCCCCAGTCTATTCTCTCCTATGTCACTTTTTGGTAGGGCAGGATGGATCTCCCAACTGCAGTGCCTGTGTATCTCAAGTTCCAGTTGGATGTAGTCAATAATAATAATAATAATTGCATATATATATATGTACACACATACACACACACACACACACACACACACATATATA
>CM053583.1:275775620-275799193 GCA_028627135.1 Pseudochirops cupreus | reverse complement strand
AGCTGACTTTAGTGGGAAGTATCTTTGTGTGCGTTTTTGGAGTTCCAGGATTGGTTTAGAGTCCTATTTTATGGGTATTTTGGGGTGGCTATGTGAGAGCTGCGATGTGTTGCTGCTTCTATGCCGCCATCTTGGCTCCGCCCCCCCTGGACTGGATAATTTTAAGGCCTCTTGCAGCTCTAAATCCAAATGAGATCATTATCTCATGAAATTCTTTCAGTTAGCCAATGTCAGCAAGTCAATAGATTATATATGTGCAGACAGTTCTAGTCTTCAACGACTTATTTAACAGAGGACTACAATTTCCATTAGAGCAATTAATAGCAAGTTTTGTGTTTAGTAGTGGGAACACATGGTCTTGGCCCCAACACTTAAACTCTCTGGGTGTCATTTTCCTCATCTATAAATGAATGTATTAAATGAATTGATCAGAGTTCTCTCCTACTTCTGATCTATAATTCTAAGGGAGAAAAAAGAATCAATATTTTCCTATAAGCCTATCTACTAAATAAGGAAACTGTAGTCTGACACTTTAAAAGTTTTGTGGAAATTTTTTGTTTATATATTTTCCTTCTGTAGTCCTAAAAATTCTCTGTGAGACATACTTCAGGTTGTAGAGTTTTCATAGGGAGATAAAGAACTTTTCCATAACCCAGCAAGACACACAATAGTTGTCAGGTTGCTATGGGCAGATTTACAAAAGGGCCTTGGGTAGAAGTTCTCCTAGAGTGTTGTTCCTAGGGGACCAAAGGCAGAAACTTTATTAACCCTAAAAGTCAGCATAAGTTAAAAAACATACCCAGATTTAGAGGAAAAAATAACATGAGGGTTCAAATGCTCTAAAATGTTTTTGTTTTGTTTTGTTTAGTTTTACATAAATAAGAGTGAGCTATTCCTGCTTCTCTAAAGGAAGCTTTCCCTAGAGGATAGAGATTTACATTCAAATGCCAGAACCCATGAGAAAATCTCATGTTTCACTTCTTAGAAAATTACTGTTGTCCAGAGGTCTGAAAGGGAAAATTCACTTCTGAAATCAGTTTACAAATGATGCTCAGACTTGATTTTTTCCCAGTTGTAACAACAATGCTTCTGAAATAAGCCTTCCTAGCCACAAAGTACCCTGAATAATTAATAGGGTACCATCCTTAGAAGTTCAGTAAAGCTACAGGTTTCTTCAAAAGTGTTTTGAGGTCAGCTTTTTCTCTGTGCGAAAACAATTTTTTTCAATTTTATCAGCGATATGAGTTTTAGCAGATAGTCATCACCAAGTGCACAGCGCATGGATAAATACACAAACTAATTCAGCCTATTCTTGGAATCTTGAGAATTGGCATAGTAGGCGAAGGGACAGGCCTTAGAGTCAGGAAGACCTAGGGTTTAAATCCTATTGTGACCATTGTCAAATCACTTAACCTCACAATGGTCTAAGCAACTCTCTGTTACAGTTTCTTTTGGCATTCTAATAAAGACTTCTTAGATATTTTTTTCACAACAGTTTTTATATGCATAAAATGAAATATATAAGGTTACATGCAAAAATAATTCTATTGAAGTAGTTACCTATCTCTATAGGTAGATCTATCTCTGTATATATATTATATATAGATTTATATTATCTATATCAACGCACAGATAGATATAGGCATGTAAGTTCATAGACCCACCCCCCACCCCAGTTAGGATCCAAGAGTGAGACTTATATTTGTAGCTAAATATAAACATAGATATAATTATATAAAACAAGTCCACAGACTCTCAACCCAGCTCTGAGACAGTAAATTACATGAGTATCTGGTCTGCACGGGTGGAGAACCAGGAATTCCCTACACAAATAAAGTAATAAGTCTAAACCCATTATCTTCAACCTGGCCCAATTCTCTGTATCTTACTATGTTTACGTGAAGCCTTTTGTCACTGGCTGGTGTAAGGTGGGTTGGAATTTGTAGGAAGTACTGAAAGAATGAATACTTAGACTGTTATTGTGATGGAAGCAGGTGTATTATACCCTATTGGTTGGGATCAGCTTTCTGAGTTCCAAGGGCTGTCATGACAGAAAGGTTTTGATCACCCCATACCAGTGATGCCTTTGTGACTAACTTCATTCATCAGCTTCCGGAATGAAGACAGGTGGTTATGCCCTAGGGGAGATGATCATTCTATATGCTTCAGTAATTACAATAGAAACCACTCAATAATAAATCATTAAAACCCACAAATACAATTGTGGAACGATAGGGATAGAGAAGTTTTTGCCTCTCTTACTCCGCCTATGAAGGCCTGGTCCTGGATCAGTTCTAGGGATTCCTTTCAGCTTTTGGTGCTGTACAAAACACACTATAGTAGTCGCTCAACCAGATTGGACTCTAAGGAGTTTGCTAGCAAAACATGGACCAAAAGAAGACACTCTGGAAAGATCCTTCATGTCCCAGCAAAGTGAAGTGGAGGTTTGAGGTAATTATTTCTGTCATTCAGGATGCTCTTGCTATTTAAGGTATAAATAGGGTGTTTTGTAATGGAATTTCAAGAGGGAGACTGAAACAACTGTACTTTATTGAGTGACTCTTGGTGATAGTGACACTTGGATCAGATAAATTTCAAGTTGCTTTTAGGAGTCAACAGAATTTTCTTAGGAAAATTAGGAACCTTAATTTGGATTTTCTAAGAGCAGCTTTCTAAAGTAACTTAAACAAAGGTAAGATGATTTGAAGTCATGGGGACATCTTTCAGGGCATCGTGTCATATTCGTGATGAAATTAACGAGAAATTATGAATAATCATCAAATTAATCTTATAATTTCTCAACTCTTTACTAAATCTGTTTAGATGTAGGCAGTAATTCTTTCAACCATGCATTTAGTAAAGAATGACTTTGATTGTGTTTTTTATCCTTGGTAATTTATGAAGCTTTTGTTTAGTTTTCATTTGGGGTCCTGAAGTTTTGTTAGGATGTGTATTCTAGTTTTAATTGAGGTTTATTCCTTTGATAGTTCTCGTTTGTCAAGTCTCTGAAAAGTGACAAAATAATTGTGACCGGCTACAACTCTTTTGTTTAGAAAATTCATGCTGCGATTTCACCTCAGAATTAGAATTCCAGATTGTTCAAGATGTATTCCAAAAGGGATGGAGCCAAGATTCTTGTACTAGTGGGACAAGTTTAGGCATGTTATTAAGCAATTACTGTTGGGTTCTTTGAAGTTTTCTAAAGGTACTAGGACCTCCAGGCTGCAGAATCATTGGGCCAGCTTTAGAGTTGTGAGGAACATAAAGGCAGATATTTTTCTTGGAAACTCCATACTTGAAATTCACCAACTATAAGTTCACAGTTTGAAGCATCAACATAGCCAGAGGATCTCAATTAAAACAAACCCAGGCTCAATTTTGGTTGATTTCTTTCTTTCTTTTTTTTCCTTTGGTATTAAGATAGGGAGGAGAGCTATAAATAAGAGATGATTCACTCCTGACATTAGTGAACCACCTAAGGTAAAGTCCCATTAATTTGCTTCTTCCCCAAAATTGCCCCTTACATCAAGCTCCCTTATCACACCTCCCTTGATAACCTTTTTCCACTTATAAATTGAATTTTACTTCCATACCCATGGCACAGTTATTTCTATAAGTGTGACCCAGTTTCCCTACCCAAAGATTTTCAGTTCATCCTTGAATGTTTGTATATCCTGTTGAAAGTAGTTCATATCTCTTTAGTTCTATTGTTCAAAGACAGGTTCTCTTAGGCAGCCCGTTGCAATAAATGCCAAGCCTTTTGGTGTCCTGGGAAAGCAAAGGTAGCAGATAAGGATGTATAGAATTTTCTGAAGCTTGTATTCATAACCCTGGTTGCATGTGAGGGATGTTTCAGTATATTGTTTTATTTAAGGTAGGGCCAGAATCTGTGATTTCCCTGGAAACTCTCAAGGGTCAAACATGCCACAGGGGCTGGCAACACTTCCTGGTGCAGCCTGAATTAGATTTAAATGTTTAACAAAATAAATAAAAATGCAATAAAACATATATAATGTTAACATGTGGTTTTCTAAGTCAATATGTGATCAGAAGAGATACTTATGTACTTTTTAGTGGCCCTGTTTTTATTTGAGTGTGACACCTCTGGTCTTGTGCTAAGAAAGGTTTGCAGAGATAGTTTATTTTAGAGACAAGGCTTATACCTGGGTCTTCTAGCCTTAAAACTGGCTCTTTCATTTCTTTTGCTTCATTCACAAAGTATTAAACTAATGATTTTTTGCCCTTGTTTATGCTGGCTCCCCCATCCTAAGTTGCCCACTACTAAGACTGTTTTTAATTTCTAGAAATCCTCATAGCTCAAGTCTTAACCTCCTTGGGATTCATCTGAACCTGCCTGTGTTCTGTCCCCTTTTCTGAGTTCTTAATTAAACATGGATTGTGTTTTACATACTAAACAACCACTCCAGTATAAACCTCTTTACCTAGACCAGCAGTTCTCAAGCTTTTTGGTCTCAGGAACCCTTACACTCTTAAAAATGATTGCCCACCCACCCACCCCACAAAGAGCTTTTGTTTATGTTTGCTATATCAATATTTACCATATTAAAATTTAAATGTCTTAGCATTATTATGAAAATAGTTTGGACCTCATGGACCCTAGGAAAGGATCTCAAAGATTCCCAGGAGTCCAAGTGTGATGAGAACAGCTGACTCAGACTATTACAACAGCCTCCCAATTTCTCTCCTTCCATTCCTCTATTTTCTCTCTTCCAATCCATCTTTCATACAGCTGCCAAAATATTCCTCCTGAGGCATAGGTCTGACCATGATGACACTACCCTTCCCAAGAAAACTCGTTGTGCTGAAGGAGTGGACTACAGTGCAAACTCTTCAGACTTTCATTTAAGGAATTCCATAATCCAGCTCTAATCTACTTTTTTCTGTCATATTTATCATCGTTTCATTTTATTCACTCTGCCTTCCAATTTGCTACCCCTTAAACTCAACATGTGGTATCTCAGCTCCATGCGTTCATACGAGGGGTCTCTGAGGCCTGGAATATATATTCCTTTTTTATCTGTCTCCTTCAAAGTACAACTTGGGTATTACCATCCTTTTGAAATCTGCCTTGATTCCTACCCACCTCTCGTTCTTTCGCACTCTCTCATAATAATATAATAATGAGGGCATTTATGAAGCACCTACTGTGTTCCAGGTGCTAAATATTTCAAATATTCTCTCATTTGATCCACACAAAAACCCTGGGAAGTAGGTACTGCTATTATCTCCATTTTACAGATGACAAAACTTAAGCAAACAGGTTAAGTGAATTGCCCAAGATCACACAGCTAGTATGTATGCCTAGAGATCTCTTGGATTTTTCTGTGTCCATCTTTATTCATCAGCCCTGTGTTACACTTATCCATCTTGTATTGCACCACTACAATGGAAATTCCTTGAGAGTGAGGAATATTTTGTTTTTGTCTAGGCCCAGAACACTGTCTCACACATGTTAGGCTCTTAATAAATATATGTGGACTGAATTTAATTGACATTTTATGTGTACAGAGCATGTTTCTATAACCAGATTGTAAGCATCTTGAAGACAAGAGTTTTGATCTTTGTACCCCTAGCCCTAGCTCAGCACTACTGAGTTGCATATATTAGGTGTTTTACATATATATTTGTAAATTTATATATATATATGTAAATTTATATATATATATATATATATATATATATAAAACACAATAAATAAGCAAATATTCCTTCTGTGGGTGAGTGTGAATGCATATATATATATATATATATACACACATATATATTGAGAGAGAGAGAGTCTCCCCTGGCTATACTGTAAACTCCTGGAGGGCAGGGATAATTACACTATTACCGTTTTATCCATAGCACCTAGTACGGTGTCTGGTGTACAGGAGGCACTTAATAAATGCTTATTGAGTGACTAATTAATGGTGATAGACAATATATCTATTTTTATTTATTTATTTATTTTGCTTTTTTGGGGGGCCAGTGCTCTATTCACTGTGCATACTAGCCAGCCCTAGACAATGTATTTAAAATGTGTAGGATACTGGCACATGTAAATCTGTTAATGACACATATTGTAATTGTAATTCAAATTTCATTTGAATGTTTATGAATATTTCCAATTTTGAGAAGTTTTCCAAAGTAAATCTTCACGGAAGAGTGAAAGGAACACTTGATTTTATATCAGAGGACCTGGGTTCAAATCCTTTCTCTGCCGCTTACTTCTAATGTGACCTTGGGCAAGTTATTTCCCTTCTCTGGGCCATAGTTTCCTCAGTGATAAAATAAGGCTCTTGGACTAGATGCTCTCTGAGGCTCCTTCCAGCTACAAATCTGTAGTCCTATGAATATATGCAGTGTTTTGACTGCATTTGGGGACATTTCTAATACAATTTTCTTTCCTTATAATTGAGTTCTATAAAAATTGCCATTTTTCTCTCCATTTACATTTTAAAGCCTTGTATCTACTGAATCAGACTCAAAAATTTTATAATGAGAACTGGTAATGATTTGAAGTATATTTTTTTAAATAAAAAAGGAAAATCTGATCAGTGACAGGAAAGTTGATACTATAGACATGATTGAAAGGGGACAAGAACTAAGGGGAGAGAATTTTTCGTGCTCTTAAATATGTAAAACCTTCCTCTTCTTACAAAAACCTTTCAAATTTATAAAGACTGCTATTTATACATTCATTCAAGAAACATTACTTGAGCACTTTAAATGTGAAGGTTCTGTGCTCAGCTCTTTGGCGGGATACAGAGAAGAACAAACCATTTACTTCTCAATTATTGCTATTTGTCCTTCATTAAAGCCTCTCTCTTGTATCTCATTCAATTCAACAAACATTTGTCAGAGGGTTATTGATTTAGACCTGAAAGGACCTCTAGCTGTCATGGAGTCCAAATCCCTAACACACTG
Source organism: Pseudochirops cupreus (assembly GCA_028627135.1). NCBI lineage: Eukaryota > Metazoa > Chordata > Mammalia > Diprotodontia > Pseudocheiridae > Pseudochirops > Pseudochirops cupreus. Next base: position 275,792,263 of record CM053583.1, on the reverse strand, counting down.
AGGCCCAGGGAGATTAACTGACTTGCCAGGACATTACATCTATAAAAGTGATAAAACCAGTATTTGGACCTTGTTCTGCTGATTCCAAAGGTAGTAAGCATTTGGTTTTGTTTTCCCACCATCACTCACTTTCAGGGACTGTTTTGAGGGACTACTTTGTCTCTCAAAACAGACAGGGTCTCTGTCATCAAAGAGATTACAGTGTGATATGAAATCCCCTGAGAGCCTTAGCTGTTTGAATGAACTTTTTTAGCCTATGCTTAATAACTGATTGAAAGTAATGTTTTAAATTTTTAATTCATATTTGAGCTCAACAAATATCAAATAAAATGAGCACTTTAATATACATCACGCTATAGAAGATTGTACATGAAGCTGCAAATTTCTACTACACCAAGCTTGCCATTCTTGTCAAAGTAGACCAAAAAAAATCCAGCATGCAACTCTCAGAACTACCTTACCTGTATATGATTCCTTCTGGCCCTTCTTCTGTTCTGTTGTGGTTGTGGAGAGAAGGGGAAAAAGAAATCCTGTCCCCAACCTTCCTCTCTGTTTTCATCTCCCAGGATCCCTCCCCCCATGAAAAAAAATCCTTCTAACAAAACTGCATGTTAAAGAAAAACAAATTCCCATGTTGATCATTTCTAAAAATATATACAGATCTCATTTTGCATCCATCATTTCTCTCCAAAGAGGGGAGTAGATTGCCTCATTATTGATATTCACCTCAATTTATTTATTATTTTTACAATAAAGACTATTTTTATCAATTAACAAAAATCAAATATTTCTCCCCCTCACCAGTGAGGGAAAAAAATATCACAGAAGTGCATAGTCGAAGCAAAATAAATCCCCATATTGCTCATGTCCAAAAATATCTTTTTCATCTTGAACCCAATGGACTCTGTTTAGAAAACATTTATTATTGCTTTATATGTACACCGAACTAGGTCTTGAGAAAGATATTGATTTAGTTAAGACACTATGGCACACAGTGATGACTGTAACACTCAATATTAAATGAAAATCATATGAGACAATTGCAAAACAAAGTGTCATCTTGGGTATGAGAGGAAAAGTTGTCAATGGAAGCATTGAGAAAAGGCTCATGGAGTGAGTGGGCAAAGAGAGGAAGGAAGATTCTCCAAGCAAAGCAAGAGTGTTTGTGAAAGCATGGGGAAAGAAAAATGCAGGGTGTGTTTAGGGAGCAGATAATAAATAGCTCTTGTTTGGCTAGAACATAGTTCACGGAGGAAAATAAAATGAGATAAGATTCAAAGATAGGGTAATACCAGATTGTATAGGAAATTGAAGGCTAAGCATGGAATCATGGAGGAAAATAAATTGAGATAAGACAGAAGGATGAGGTAATACCAGATTGTATAGGAACTTGAAGGGTAAGCATGGAGTTTGAACTTACTGCATACTAAGGTGCTACTGAAGACTTGGGAGAAAAGTGACATGAGGTGTTATGGTACAATGCAAAAAGGACCTGACTTCAAATGCCAGCTATGCCGCTCACTACCTGTGTGATCTTGGGCAAGTTACTTCTCTAAATCTCAGTTTCCTCATCTGTAAAATGGGGGATTAGACTAGAGGAATCCTTGTAGCTCTAAATCTTTGTTCCTCTGATTCTTTTAGCAGTATGATGGATGCATTAGAAGTATGGGAGTAGAGGTGAGAGGACCTGTTACGCAACTATTACAATAATCCAACAAGAGTGGTGTTGGAAATGGAGACTAGCAGGAAGATATAAGAGATGGTACAGAGTCCACAGCTCCACCAACAGTGCATTAGTATTCAGTTTTTTCCCATCCCATCCAACATCCATCATTTTCCTTTTTTGTCATTTTAGCCAAGCTGATAAGTGTGGGATGGTACTTCAGAGTTGTTATAGTTTGCATTTCTTTAATCAATAGTGATTTGACATTTTTTTTATATGACTACAGATAGCTTAAATTTCTTTGTCCAAAACATTACCTGTTCATATCCTTTGACCATTTATCAATTGGGGAATGACTCTTATTTTTATAAATTTGACTCAGTTCTCTACATAGTTCAAAAAATGAGGCCTTTATCAGAGATACTTGGGAAAAATAATAGAATTTGTTCATTTCTTAGGGATGTGAGAGGTGAAGAAGAATCCAGGATAATCCCAAAGTTTAGATGAATTGAATGAAGGTTGGTTTCAGAAATAGTAAAGTCAGAAGGCAAAAATGGTTAGTAGAGTGGTGATCATTGAGGTTTAGGACATGTTGAGTTTGAGGTGCCAGTGGCATATGCCAGTAGAAATGTCTTGTAGGAAGCTAGAAATTTGAATATAGAATGGATATTTGAATTCAGTTTCTCTTGTGTAAGTAAAATGTTACCTTTGTTCATTTTCAGTTTGCTTTGTTATCAAGCATGAAGTGTTTATTTGGGCTTATGATTCCTATTAAGCAAATGTCATCCTAGGGAATAAAAGAAAAATGAGAGAATGCTGAAGAATAAGCCAGCATAGTTGAATGTGGCATAGCTATGGGACACAGCTGGTTCGTGGATAGCTCCGCAACAACTTCACATTTATACTACATAGTACTTAAATGTGTCATTATGTAATAAAAACTGATTTTTTTTAATTGAGTAGGTGTCATAAGGTTGAATTGTGTTTGTATCGGACGTGTTCTTGATGTACACATATATTTATATATGTGTATACACACACACACACACACACACACACGTATATATATCCTAAAGTGATTTTTGTCCGCCTTCCCTGACTAGTACCTGCTTTGTAAGTCACACCTGTCTGTTATATTTGCCTTGAATTCAGCAATATCCTTTACCTGAAGCTTGATCTTATAGGTTTGATCCTTCTGTTATTTCTGTTTACATCATCGTAGTCATTGTCTACATTTTCCCCCCAACCTGGGTCTTCCTACTACCACGTGCAACTCTGTTATACTGTAGGGAGCTTGGTAGAATTCAGAATTGGAAAAGGGAGTTGCCTAGTAGCAATAGAGGGGGATCCCACTTACTCCCTCTGGCTCAAGGTCCCATTGGTCTTTTTCTCAAATCCCATCAATTTTAGCAGATGCTGCTTCTTAATTACTAAAAAAAAAAAAAAAAAGCATTTATATGAATGTCCATTATGTTCCGTGTGCCGTGCTAAGTGAGGGAGTATAAATACAAAGAATGCAACTCTCCCTATTTGCTAAGAGCTTCCTATTCTAACAGGAAAGACAACCAGTACAGAAATAAATAAATACATACAGTATTATTATCAAATAATAAATGCAAGCATATACAAAGTAGTCAAGGTAAGTATGGGAAGAGGAATACTTAGAGTTGGAAGAAGCAGCAAGTGATTCTATCATCCTCTCAAATTTCACTGTTTCAGGTCAGGGAAATCATGTTCTTGTCCCTCACCCTCCCTCTGAATATACTACATTATGTTGTTTTCATTGCTCTGAATCTTCTTTCTGAGTCTTTCTCAAAGTGCTTTTCACCCATCTAAGCATTTCTACTCATACTCTAAGCATAGGATCATCATACGCATTAGAACTGGAAGGAACCTTAAACATCAGTATAGCCAACCCTCTTATTTTACAGATGAAGAAACTGAGGAACAGAGAATAAAGTGACTTTCCCAAGGTCACATTGTTTTGTAGAGCCATTGTTTTATTTTCCGTCTACTGCTCTTTGAATAGTACCATACCATTGATCTTAAAATAAATTTACATTACATTAATTTCCAAATATATCTATCATCTCCCACCCAGAGAGATATCCCTGGTAACAAGAAACGGGGAGGGGGGAGGAAGAGGAAAGGCAGAAATCAGTTCATCAAAACTAACCAACATATATCATCCAAATCAAATGCTATACATAATGTCTATACCCATTTTCTCCCACCTCTGCCAGGGAGGGAGGGAGGTGCATTTTCTCACTTCTTCAGGGCCATTATATTTGCACAGATTTCAGTTTCATTTTGTTATCATTATTTGTTATTTCAATTTACATCATTGTAGTCATTGTCTACATTTCCCCCAATCCTGCTTGCTTTACTTTGCATCAGTTCACCTAGGTCTTCCCTCTTTCTCTTAATTCTCAAGTATCCATTGCTTCTTATAGCACAGTAATATTCCATTAGATAAATGTACCATAGTTTTGGGGATTTTTAGACACTCCCCAGTTGGCAGGCATCTTTCTTTCCAGTCCTTTGCTCTTACCAAAAGTGCTGCTGGGAATATTTTGGTGTGTCCACCGTGACATTTTTCACATTAAAGTTTCTTTAGGAAACCAGACATGATCAGGGAACAAATATTGGGCAGGCTATAGCTATGAAACATTACTGACATCTGCAGTCTGTCCTCATAGGGTTAAAATAGAGAACTAAAATTAACTACCGGTAAGCTACACCCGGAAGAAAGGTGGGAGTACATACATATGATGTCTGTCTCCTAGACAAACAAAGCTCCATACTGTTCACTTCACCCACACGGTTCTCAGAGGGCAACATGTAATAAAATACTTGATTCCTACTACCAAGGATTTTATGATTTTTTTTAAAGAAAGAGCTAGTATTTAATCATTACCCTGTGGTGGGGGAAAGGGAAGGACAACAGGAGGAGTTCTTTGGAACCTAACATTTTGTAGATAGTCTTTCAAAGTGCTAATCCAGAATCACTTCTGTAGTATACCCTCGTGGTAACTCAACCTGAGTAGCTGAACAGCCAATTTGATATCTGGACAGTTCCAATGATTGGCAGGTTTATTCTTACACCAAATCTCTGTCTCTTGGTGGCTTCTAATTTTTTCCTCATGAGATAAGGCAGCCAGATGTCACATTGCATAGAGTATTGGACCTTGGGTCAAAAAGACCTGGGTTCAGATGTGGCCTCAGACACTAGATGGGTTGACCCTGGACAAGTCACTTAACATCTACCTCAGTTTCTTCAGCTGTAAAATGGGGATCATAATAGTATTTACCTCCAGTATTGTTGTAAGGGGGGAAATGAGATATTTTTAAAGTGCTTTGCAAACTTTAAAGTACTTTTAAAATTCTAGCCATTGTTGTTGTTATTATAACTATTACTGTTATTGTAAGGATGCTAAATTTGGAGATAAGAAGACCTGGGTTCAAATCTCACTTTCTGAGATAGCATTTACTAGCTTGCGACTATGGGCAAGTCATAGCCTTTGTAAGCCTCAGTTCTCTCATAGAAACGCAGCTTCACACAGCAGAAAGAGCACTGGGCTCTGGATTTGAAGGACCTGGGTTCAAATCCTGCCTTTGATGCTTTACTGTTTGTTTGACCTTGGGCAATTCACTTAATCTCCTTATTCCTCAATTTTCTAATCTTTAAAATGAGGGGGTTAAATTAGCTAAGGTTTTAGGTCCCTCCCAGCTTTAAAAGAGATGATTATTTGGCCCATAAAATGGGGATGATTATACCAGTAGGGTCTCTCTCTCTGGCCTGCCATAATGCTTATAGGACAGAATGTATGTGATGCTCTTCACACATTTTTCTAGGAACCACACCTGTGATTACATTGACTTCAAGAACACCTGGTGAGGGAACTCCCTCTTCCAATGCAGATGCAGCACCTGCTGCCTCAGCTGCCTGCAGCATTGAAAGGTTAAATGGTTTGCCCATTTACCCAGAGTCACCCTTCCATGTGTCAGTGGTTTGAGCCCAGGTCTCCCTAACTCTGAGCCAACTTTTTATCTGCTACGCTGTGCCTTTTCATTTAAAAAAAAGTTATTTTATTCTGAACTTAAGAAATAAAGCAAATATTTCCATAACATAGTAGAATAGAAAAAAAGATGCACATGAAACTGCAAATCTGTTATGTACAACTTGCTTTTAAATATATAATAAAGGTGTCATGTAGCTTTCTTTTTTCCCTTTTTTCTTTCCCTCTCTCCTTAGAGATGGCTATCACTAAACAATGTGTATATAATATGTGTGTATATGTGTGTGTATAAACATGCACATATATGTATGTGTGTGTATATATAAAACCATCCTGTATATGTTTTTATCAGTTCTTTCTCTGAATGCAGATAGCATCTTCCTTCATATGTCCCTTCTGGTTAATTTGGGTATTTACAATACTCAAAATGACTCAGTCACTCAAAGTTGTTCTTATGGCAATATCGCTGTTACCATATGCAACGTTCTCTTGGTTCCATGCATTTCATTCTTCATTATTTCATACGAGTCTATCCATGTTTTTCTAAGATCATTGAGCTCATCATTTCTTATAACACAGCAGTATTCCATTGTGATCATATACCACAACTTGTTCAGTCATTCCACAATTAAATGTTATGTATATGTAAACTGTATATATGCTAGTCTTAACATAATTACTAGATCTTACCTTAGAGATACAAAAAGAGGCCAAAGGCAGGTTCTGCTTTGAAGGTGTTTATAATCTATTATAAGCTTGGATGACTGGAGTAGATCTTGTTGCCTCCAAAAGAAAAGTTCAAGGTGGAAGATGATGAGTTGTTTGGATATGTGAATTTAGAGGCCAGTGGGATATCCAGGACAAAATACCCAGCAGGCAGTTGATGATGAATGGCAGGTACTCAAGAGCTTTAAGACAGATATATAGGGGCAGCTAGGAAGCACAATGGATAAGAGCACCAGCCCTGGAGTCAGGAAGACCCAAGTTCAAAACTGCCCTCAAACACTTACAAGCTGTGTGATCCTGGGCAAGTCACTAACCCCAGTTATCTCAAAAAAAAAAAAAGACCAGATATGTAGAATTGGCAGTCATTTGTGTATAAATGATATTAATGTATATAGATTGAACTCATGGAAGCTGATGGGAGTGCCAAAAGAGCATATGTGAAGAGAAAACAGAAGCCTACCAACAACAAAGGCCAAGGCCAGGAGAACACCCATGCTAAGGGGACCAGGGATGAATGAGGATGTGGCAAAGGAGATTGGGGAGGAGGAGTCAAATGGGTGGGATGAAAACCTGTTGCAAACAATGTTATGGAAGCCAAGGGAAGAGAGCATACATAGAATGAAGAAGAGGTTAAAAGTATCGGAAGCTCCAGAGAAGCTTAGGAGGATGAAAACTGAGAAAAGACAATTGGATTTTGCAGTTAAGAGATTCTCGGTACCCATGGAGTTACAGGGAAGTGGTAGGACTGAGAACACACTGCAAGGCACTGAGAAGGGAGTGGGAGATGAAGATGTGGAGGCAGCCAAGGATAAAAATTTGTGTCCTAGGATTTCGGCACCAAGAGGGATAAAGAGATAAAGAGTGAGAGCTTGAGGGGATGACAGGGTCTAATGAGAAATTTCTGAAGAACGTTTGCTGATCTTACACTGGAAGAGGGAGTTTGCTTGCTAGGAGTTCCCTACATGTTTGAAAGCATATGTCAGAGTGGGAGACAGGTGGCATAACAGTAAGGAAAGATGATCAGTTTGATTTTTCTGACAGCTAATATCTGTGAATGCATTGAATAGTTACCTTTTAAGTGCACATTTATGTGCAAAGCGTTGTAACCAGCTTGGAATAAGTGGCAAAGAAAATGAAAAACAAGATCCTTGCCCTTAGCTACCCATGCCATATTACGTTTTCCATTACAGAAAGTGATTAGTACCTTGGGGCTTAATTGGATAATTTCATAAAACATAGGTGTAACCCCTGTTTTGATAAAAGGGAGTGATATCTTTTATATGAATCAATTAAAACTTTTAGCCTTCCAGATTCCGGATCGTATTTCCTGATACCTGGCAGCCTTTAAAACCACTAATGGAAAAATAAAGGATTAAAATATTTTCATTTTCACTCACTAATAATATAAATACCTCTTTCAGAGAGGTCATGAGCATAGTCCTTTTCACTTAAAGAAAAAAGAAAATGTGGAGGGGTAGATTTGTGACTTGTGCCTAAAAAAAAAAATCATATGATTGAATTTTAAAGAATGAAATGACCTTAGAGATTTGGAGACCTCTGAGGTCTGACCACATTACTCCCTTGTTCAGAAAACTCTCTACTGAGTGTAGAGATGAAATATAATCTCTTCTGTTTGTCATTTAAAATTTTTCACGATCGGCTCCAGCCTACTTTTCTAGGCTTATCTCCTGACTAAACTCTATGGCCAGTCAGCCTATGCTTCTTGCTGTTCTTTGCATTCTACATGCCATTTTTCCATCTTTATGCATTTGCACAGGTTTTCCCCCTGCCTGGAATGTCTGCTCTTATGACCTTCCCCCTCAAAAAATCTCTGGCTTCCTCGATTTTCAGCTCAGATGCCCTGCCCTTACATGAGGACTTTCCTAGTTCCCCACCCCCCCCCCTCAGCTGCTCATGCCTCTCCCTTGATGTTATCTTGTGTTCATTTTGTCTATATTTCTATGTATTCATGTTTCCTGTGGCAGACCATAAGCTCCATGAGAGCAGGAACTCTCACTTTTTTCTTTGCTTTCCCACTGCCTGGCGCACTGTCTTGTACACAGAAGGTATACTCAATAAATGCTTCTTGGTTTATTGAAAAATTGATTCCCATCACCTGTGTGATCAAAGGCAGATCCCTTTACCTCTGTATGCCTCAGTTATCTCATCTGTAAAATAAGGAGGTTGGACTGGGTGATATCTGAGAACTTCTCCAAGCTTTAAATAGATGATCCTGTTCTTTCAGCTCTTTCTCTGTAATCTGATGATCCTGCTTTACAGATGGTAAAATTGAGGTCCAGGGAATGGAAACGTAAGACTGCTAGTTAGTGGCGAAATGAGACTTTGAGCCCAGAGTTCATAGCTCCCAACCCTGTGCTCTTTCCTCAAATAAGTGGGAAAGACAACCAATATCTCCATGTACCCAATCCAAACACTAACCTGCAAATCGAAATAAAATAATCTATGACATTCCCAGAGTGTCCTAAATTTGGGGAACTCTCCTGAGTGAAACTGGTACTAATCCTCTAGCTGGATTAACATGGAAAGAGCAAGTATTTTTCCTGATAGATTATTAATAATGATCTTGTCTTCTCTCTCCATGTCCAGCTTTTGAGCTTCCTTCTGCGTGTTGTCCTCCCTCATGTGAATGTTAAATTCCTTGAAGGCAGGGATTCTTTGTTTTTATTTGAATTTGTATACCTAGCTTAGCACAATGCCTGGGAACAGAGTCGATTCTTAATAATTATTTATTTACTGACTGATGTTATAGTGGTTTAAAAAAAATTTGACTAGGTTGAATTCAAGAAATTTAAATACTTCATAAACTAGATAAACTTTGAAATCTGCCCTAAAGCCATGATGCTATGATCTTCTTTTGTGATTCTGGCGGGAAGAAAATATTCTGAGTCGATGTGTCAGAAATGTTATGAGTTTTCTGAGGCAACCTGCCAGTGTATTGGATTAAGGTTAAACCTGAGAGACCAGAGTACAGATTTTCCCTCTTAGAAACAAAGCAACTGAAATAGTGTTTCTAATGAGATTATAAAGTTACTGACTGAATTTAACACTACACATAACCTAAAGGTTTAGTTTTGTCAGAGTAAGTTAAGCCTCTTCCAACAGAGTAATGAGGGATGCCAAGAGGCATTAGATGGACAGAAGATTAGCTTCCTTTCTTTCTTTTTTCTTCTTTCTTTCTTTTTTTCATTTTTTTGGCATTAAAACACCATCAATACAGTCTCTATAGGGCATTTTTTTCAGGGGAGGGGGAGGTGACAGGGAGGGAGACACATGCTACATTAGAAGCATAAATCTCCTGTTGAAGTCTTTGCTTTTCAGATTTTCTGATAAGAATGACCCCCTCAGTTTGTCTTGTGACTGAGGCTGTGTTAAAAATCCTTTAGATTGAATGATGTGTGTTTGCTCCAGAGACAGAGCTGATTTCAGGGTCTTGTGCCATTCCAGGGTCAGTGGGGAGGAAGAAAGTACAATGAGAATGCATGAGCAGCTATGAGAACAAACTGAAAGGAGTCTATGTGGAAAGCTCCAGAAATGGCAAATAAATCATGGTCTTCTGTGTTTGGAATACTGAATTGTCTGCCTATGCTTTTATCCCATATTCTTTGGTCACAGTGAGAACTGTTCTTCCTTCCAATTAGGAACCAAAGGAGAAGAGTGTGCTAAGATAATTTTTGCCAATTAATTCTCTTGTCCATTGCCTCTCAGTTCAAAGATGATTATTTTCATTTGCTTTCCTTGAGCTTGGCATATCTCTGGGTACATTGGCACATTATCTTATGTAGACTTCCAGAATGTTAAGAGCTAGAAAGAACATCAGGGACCATCTCATCCAACCACTCCTCCTTGGATGCACTTTGAAGTCAGGGGCAGTTAAACATTTTTATTAGTCTCTCTACACCTACCACTGTGTCTAATATCTAATACCTCGTAATAGCAGGAGCTTAATTAATGTTTATTGATCCATTGGTTTACAGGTAGAGAAATGAAGGCCAAGACTAATGAAGTGACTTGCCCAAGGTCACATAGCTAGTAAGTGGAAGACCTAATACTTGAACCTATGACTCCTTTTTGTCTCCAAATTCAGGCTGTGCTTTCTACACAGAGATAAGAATTCAAACAAGAGTTACTGCCAGGTCTAAAATTAGGTCATATTTCAGATCCAGGTCCACCAACAGGCTTATCATATCATTATGGCTATTATTGTTTTTATTATCAAGGATTGTCAGCATACCTACATATGAAGATTATGCAAGGGGAGGGGAGCACTTGTGTAGGTACTCAGTACATGCTTACTGATGGAGGAATTTTTTTTCATTTTTACTGGAAAATCACTAATATTAACTAATCTTGCCCTAGTTTATATTAAGTATAAAAGACATGCTGGTAAGTGCTATGGGGTTCCTACTGCTAAATTATACCAATCTAGCTTTCTCTTCCATTAAAAGCTGCATTCCAGTATTTTGTAATAAGTCGGTGTGCTGATTCCAAGAGATGTTTGTTTACTTGATGCCAGCAGTAGAAAAAGAAAATCAACAAATAAAACTTTTCTTTCAGTAAGATTTTCCTCTTGTTTTCTTTTTTTTAATTTTATATTTAATTTATGGGATAAAATAAGCATTTCCATAACACAATACAATAAAAAAAGATGATTGCATGTGAAACTGCAAATCCACTATGTGCAGCTTGCTATTCCTTTCACAGATGAGTTCACTTTTCTAGCATACCCAGTCAGTATTCTCCTTGATATGTTCAGCTCTTTGCTCCTGATATCTTCCTAACAACAATTAGGAGAATAACAACCCCCTACACACTCAAAGTGGGGCGGGGAGTCTATAGATAATTAGCCTGTTTCAAAAGACTCAATCTTTTGGGTTTGGGTTTTTTTTCTTTTTTAGGCAATTGGGGTTAAGTGACTTGCCCAGGGTCACACAGTTAGTGTCTGAGGCTGGGTTTGAACTCAGGTCCTTGAGCCACCTACTTACCCCTAAAAGCCCCACAGTTGAACACAGATACTGACAACCAGAATTTGTCTTCCAATATCTGTGGTTCTTACATGTAAATAGGTTTTAGGTTCCAATTTTAACTGGGCATATAGTCAACTTTTCCCAAAATATGCTTATGCTGAGATTGTCGTGAGAATTGAAGCTCCTGCCACAACAGCGATATCAAATGATTAAAGATTACCAAGATGGAAGGTGAATAACATCACCAGTAAATGGGAGCCATATGCATTGTCAGGGAGTGGGAAGGACAGGATGGTGCAAAGCTGTGAGGTCAGGGTTGGAGGGTTGGAGTAAGAAACAGTAGGAAAGGACTGTGACTGTGCTGTATGGCCAAGGGGTAAAACTATTTAACTAATACGAGTTTGTGCTAACCTTCTTTCTCAACACACTTTAGGGTCAAATGAAATCATTTGTGTAGGTACTTTGCAAGCTAAATTGCTTTGCAAATGTGAACTATTAATATAGTTATGAAAATTGTGGGCTTAGTTGTATTTGGGAATGAATTAGCAACATTTATCTTATACCTCATTGAGGTCTTCTGCATGACTTCTGGGGAGAAATTCTTCATTGGCAATGTACTGCAATATAGTCATACCCACCGTATGTTTCTCCATTGTCCTATAGGTGAGTCATAATTTTAGTTCTTTAGAGGCTATAGTATTCCATTGTTTGCAGTCATGTAGCATCACTGGGGCAATGAGGTGGCACAGTGGATAGAGTGCTGGGCCTGGAGTCAAGCACACTAGCCTTCCTGAATTCAGACCTGGCTTCAGATACTTACTAGCTGTGTGATCCTAAGGAAGTCCCTTAACCCTGTTTGCCTCAGTTTCCTCATCTGTAAAATGAGATGGAGAAGGAAGTAGAAAACCAGTCCAGTATCTTTGCCAAGAAAATCCCAAATGGGCTCACAAAGATTTGATCATGACTGAAAAATAATTAAAGAACAAGCATCACTGGAAGAGCATTGGTCTTTTAAAAGATAAAAGACAGGCCTTTGTTTCAGGGAGAAGCTATACTCTGATCCCTCGTTGTAATGTGATGGCCCTTAGAGTCTCAAAGGCTAACAAAGGAGCACAAACCTTGGCATAGGCTACCATGATGACTTTATGTATATATACTTCTGGTGACAAACTTTGCTTTCTGATGCCTTTTGCCCTGCAACCTTTTCACCCTTTGAGATTCCTCTACTCATCTAGCCCTGTCCTCAATGGGTGAGCTCCTCCCAGAACCTCCATTTTGAGGAAATTCCCAAGCTAGCCCTGTTCCTTCCTTCACTCCACTCCCTGTTCTGCTCTTAATTCTCTGAATTTCTCTACCATGACTCCTCTTCTCCCACCCTGCATCTTCTTCAGCCCCTTTTATATGTTGTTTTCTCTTAACTATATTAGAATATAAGTTCCTTGAGAGGGGGTACTATCTTTTTTCTATATTTGTGTTCACAGTGTTCAGCATGTGCATGGCTAATAATAATATGGTAAATGCTTAATAAATCCTTATTGGTTTTTTTGCTGAAAACCAGGTTAATCTTATATGGAGGCTATGTTAGCAGTAGCCTAACTAGTAGATAATATGTGATATACTGGCTTTGGCACCCACGCCCCTTTCCCCACCCTCTGTCTATTCAAGTCCCAACCCCCTCGTGACTAACAGTATCAAAGGCCTTGGTCAGATCTACAAATGGTGTGCACAGACCTCTGTTCTGTACATCAGTTTCATGACTGCATGCTTACCCAGGTTCTAGATAATGGACAGTGCTGTCGTGCCTTCCCAGTCATCAATGGAGTGCAACAAGGTTGTGTGCTTGCTCCCATGCTTTTTAGCATGATGTTTTTAGCCATGTTGTCAAGTGCTTTCAATGAGGATGAACATTGCATCAAGGTCAGCTACCACACTGATGGCAAATTCTTCAATTTGAAAAGGCTACAAGCCAAGACCAAAGTGGAGGGAGTGTTGGTGCATGATTTTCTGTTTGCAGATGATTGTGCACCCAATGCAGCCTCTGAAGCTGAGATGCAACAAAATATGGATCAGTTCTCTGCTGCTTGTGATAATTTTGGCCTGACAATTAACATCAAGAAAGCGCAGGTGCTTCATCAGTCACCACCATACCATCCATAAGTGGAACCTTCAGTTACAGCAAATGGAGAAGTTTGAATGCTATGGATAAGTTCACTTACCTTGGTAGTGTACTTTCCAGGGATGTACTTTGCATTAATAATGAGGTTGCCACACGCATTGCCAGAGCTAGCTCAGTGTTTGGGAGGCTCAGAAGGAAGGTGTGGGAGAGAAGAGTTATTAGACTAACTACCAAACTGAAGGTCTACAGCACCGTTGTGCTGACCTCATTGTTGTATGCCTGTGAAATTTGGACAGTCTACCAGTGCCATGCCGGGAAACTGAGTCACTTTCATTTGAATTGTCTTAGGAAGATTCTGAAGATCACCTGGCAGGATAAAGAACCAGACCCTGAGGTCCTTACTCAAACTAAACTGCCAATTCTGCTTCAGAGAACACAACTCTGATGGCCTGACCACATTGTTGGAATGCAAAATGTATGCTTGCCAAAAGAACTGTTTTATGGAGAACTCACATGGGGAAAGCATTCACATGGTGGTCAGAAAAAGTGATACAAGGATACTCACAAGGTCTCTCTCAAGAACTTTGGAATTGATTTGTGACATGGAAGATATTGACACAGGACCATTGAGCATGGCATGCCCACATCAGAGAAGGTGCTGTGCTCTATGAGCAAAGCAGAATTGAAGCAGCTAAAAGGAAACACAGGATGTGCAAATTTGGAAAATCCACCCCAAATGTTCACATGGACTATTTGTGCCCAACCTGTGGTAGAGCATTCTGAGCTCTTATTAATCTGATCAGCCACAGTTGGACACATTGAAACTTAACTTTAGCATAGTGATGTCGTTTTAGTCCTCTTTGAGAAGGAAGGACAACAACCAACCCACCACCCACCCCCACTGGAGTCAAGTCAGTCTTCCAAAACAAAACAAAACTTTGCTACTGCCTCCCTTAATGCCATTATCTGTGATGTCCTTTCCTCCACCCTCACCCCATACTGGAAATCCTTTCTCTTTGGATAAGCAGAGAGAGATACTCTTCTTAGCCAAATCCTACCCATCTTTCAAAATGCAATTCAATTCCACCTTCTCCAAGAATGAAACCTTTCCAATTAGTCCAACCTTCAATAGCCTTTATCATCTCTTTTTCTGAACCATGTAAAATAATCACTTTGCTATCTTGCCCTTTTGAGAATTATTTCACATGTTAATCATACTTCTCTACCTAGGCTGTAAATTCCTCAAAACCCAAGTCTGTCTTTTTTTTGCTTTTTGGAGGAGGGAAGGCAGGGCAATTGGGGTTAACTGACTTTCCCAAGGTCGCACAGCTAGTAAGTGTTAAATGTCTGAATCCAGATTTGAACTCAGGTCCTCCTGACTCCAGGGTTGGTGCTCCTAGCCCCCCAAGTCTGTCTTCTTGAACTTTGCCCAGATAGTACAATGTTCAGTTGCTAACCATGCTTGTGGAAAGAATAATCAAAAGTATACTCTGGTGATACCTAATTAATATTTTATGCTGATTCATTAGATATTTGAGAATGATTAAGGGCACATTGAATTCAACTCAATAGATGTTTATTAAGTATCTGCTTTATGGAGCCACTATGCTAGGCATTGTACATATGTAAAAAGTAAAAGAAAAAAACAAACCAAAACAAAAAGCCCAGTTCATGCCTCAAATCCCATACATTCTACTTGACTGGAGGAGGGGAGATTGATAGAACACATATACAAGTAAATAAATAGAAAATATATTTAAAATCTCAATTCTAGAAGAGCTGTGTTATGCAGCATGTTACCCATCAACTGACAAAAGTGATAGTTTCAGGTGCAGAGCAACACTACTGTTTCTGGACACAGTCAACAAATGGTTTTCCTTGATGATGCATGTGTCTTACAAGAGCTTTGTTTCTCTTTTTTCCAGTGGTGGGGACGTGGGGAGAAAAGAAATTTTTTTAATTGAAAAAGTAAATGAAAATTTTTTTAAAAGATAAATGTCAACTGTGTGACCCTGTGATTCTGGACAAGTCACTTAATAACTTTCAGGCTCAATTTCTTCATCTGTAAAATGGACAACACTGTTCCTACCTCAGAGGGTTGTTGTGAGAATTGGGTAATTCTTACAACATATGTGTGTGTGTGTGTGTGTGTGTGTGTATAGTGCTTCTTAAACTTTAAAGATCTAAAAAAAAATAGCTAATTTTATTTTAGCACTTATAAGCTCCTGTTTATAGATGAGCAAATAAGCACAGCGAGAACCTGCTGAGTGTAGCAATGGTAGAACCAAACATTAGAGTTTAGTCATGAATTTTGGAGCAGATGATCAATTAGTCATCCATGTCTTCAAAGGCATAAGGTTTATAATCAAATACTTTAATAATTAGTGTGTTTCCTGAGACATTCTGAAACTACAAATGAAGTATATTTAAAGGAAAAGGCACTGAAAGAGAATAATCCAGCTTATTTTTCTTTTTTTTTCTTAACTTTTATTTATTTTAGTTTACATCATTCATTTCCACTAAATTTTGAGTTACAAATTTTCTCCCCATCTTTCCCCTACCCACCACTCCAAAACTACCATCCCATTGTATAACCCCTCCCCCAATCTATTCTCTCCTATGTCCTCCCCCATCACCTCTCTGACTTTCCGGTAGGGCAGGATGGATCTCCCTACCACAGTGCCTGTGTATCTTAAGTTCCAGTTGGATGTAGTTAATAATAATGGTAATAATAATAATTGTATATATATATATGTATATATATATGTATTTTTAACATTTGATTATACAACTTTAAATTCTAGATTCTTTCTCTTCTTCCCTTGTCTCCCACCCCCACTGGAAGGACAAGCTATCAAATACAGGCTATACATGTGTAATTACGCAGAACCTCTCCACAGTGGGCACATTATGAGAGACTGATTACATGTCCCTCCTTCCTATCCCGCCCCCCCCCTCATTCCACTCTCTACCCTGTCCCTGTCCCTGTCCCTCTACAGAAGTGTACACTTCCATCAACCCTCCCTCCCACCCTGCCCTCCCCTCCATCATCCCACCTCTCATCCCCATTCCCCCTACTCTCCTGTGTGGCAAGATACCCAGTTTAGAGTTTATGTCATTCCTTCCCTAAGACA
>CM053583.1:275756947-275775120 GCA_028627135.1 Pseudochirops cupreus | reverse complement strand
TCCCAAATCGCTGGGGCTTTCCTAGCTGCCAGAGCTTTTAGGAGGCTGCTGGGGCCCTCACCAGCTCTGGCTCACTGAAAAGGGACCCCAGGACCACCACCCAAGACCACAATCTGGATCCAGGCCACTCAACAGGAGAGCACTTGGCCTCTGAACGATCGCTTGGCCCCTCTGCAGTCTACAGGCCAGGAGCTCTGAAGCAGCAATGTGAAGGTGGGTGCAGGACCTCCGCTTCTGCTGCTTCCTTGCCCTGGAGGTGGTTTGGCCAGACCCGCTTTTCTCCCCTGATTTTAGTTGAGTTCCACTGACCTTTCACTTAGTCCTTTTTTTTTTCTTATGGCTTGATAATTTGGGAAACTGCCACAGCTGCTGCAGATCTGCTCTTCTGATGCTCCAGCTGCAACTCAGCTCATCCAGCTGCACGCAGGGCCAAGCCGCTGTTTCAGGCTGGGCTGGTTTCAGCTTCCAGCACTGAGATAGTCCCTCCTAGCCAAGCTGCCTTTAGCGAAAAGTATATTTGTGTGCATTTAAGAGTTCTAGAATTTGTTTAGAGTCATATTTTATGGGTATTTTGAGGTGGCTATGTGGGAGCTGCAATACTTTGCTGCTTCTATGCCGCCATCTTGGCTCCACCCCCAGCTTATTTTTCAAAATGAGAAGTTTAAAAATGTAATTTAATCTGTACAGTAATAAATATTTGGATGAAACCTGAAGACTTAAACCAAGCATTTGGGCCTTTAGTAGGCTGTGGAAAAAATAGCCCACCATTTGACTGAATTTTGCAGTGATTACCCACGTTTATGGGAAGACATTAAAAAACAGTGATATTGTTTAAGTTGGCACAGATATTTTAACAAGTGCCAAATGAGGACTCTGGGTAGTGTAATCATACACGTGTGTTTCTTTTCATGGCCATGAGCTTTTTTCTATTCACAATTTCTGCTATTGTGTATGTAAAATTAAAATTGAGTCAGGAGAGAATGGTACAATAATGACATTTTCATGAAAAGATGTGGGTTATGCTATATTGAAAGCAATAAATTCTTCAGTTGTTTTTTGAGAATACTTTTCACTATCTAATTTGTGTGGTGAATGCTCTATTTTTAAGACTTATAATTTTTTTAGTGCAACCTTTATTGGGGAAATGAATTATGACTGCTACATTTTTAGAGTCTTTTATTTCCATTTCTACATATTCAGTTTTATTGAATATTTTATTTATGTAGTGCCTACTGTGTGCATGGTACTCTCTGCACGTGGTGCCAGCTTATCTGTTTTATTCAATTTGAAAAAGCCAATGTGTAAGAACTGATGAAAGTGTTTTATGGGAAAGTATGAGTCTCACATATTGCAATTTGTTTTGATTAGTATTCCCCCTGAATTCATATTGGACAGGTGCCATACATTTTAGGTTGGAATTGGTTTCTGAAGTTGGGCTTCATTTTTTAAAATATGAAATGGACCTGATTTTAAATTATTTTTGTCAGTGGCAACAGAAGAACTTAAATCAATATGAATATATGTATGACTTAGAGTTCAATGAATTGTGAAGAAATGATATATGATGTGTCTAGATAATTGTAACGTGCACCCAATCTGGATTTTATTGTGTAAATAAAAATATGTATTTAACATTTAACAAAACTTTTATGCTCTCAAAAGTAGACATTTTAAAAACTGGCTATAGGATGAATGCAAGGGTTGCATCTACCCCCTTTAATCACTGTCACCATGTTATCTGATTACTATATACATGATAGTTCTGTGTTTTCCTGCTTGAATGAAATGAAATCAAGGATTTGGCCTTTTTTGTTTTACATTCTGAAAAAAAGCAAGAAAACCTTTTTAAATGTGGTAAAAATTATGAAAGGTTATAAATCATTTTTACCTTCAGTTTTCTTATTGTAAATTAGGCCTTGTTGTAATGTAGAATTTCATTTCTTTGTTACATGTTCAAATTGTATGATTTCACATATCAGTACCAAATGATTGTCATTCTTTGACCCACTGCTGGAGCACTGATACCTCATATCATGTAGAATTTAGACTTCCTGAGAGCAGGGGCTATTTTTCATGATTATTCTTACATTTCCAGCACCAAGGACAGTACTTAATAAATGTTGTGTTGGATTCAATTGAATTGCTCCACACAGTACTAAGGTCTGACTAGGCAAATGTTTTAAAAAATACTGGCTAAATATACTTTCTAAGAGGTGATCGAGCAGTTTAACCTGAGCCTGGGGTTGCATTTGGGAGATAAGGGGTATTAAACATATTTTTTTAATACTTTAGCATGATGAAAAGAACATTTGGAGTCAGAAGACCAGGGTTTGCAATCTGGTTCTTGTCACTTGTTAACGTAAAACCCTGGACAAGCCCTTAACTATTCTATACCTCAGTTTCTTCATCTATAAAGTAGAGGTAATTAGTATGTGACTCATAAGGTTCTTTTGAGACTAAAATGAGACCATATAAGCAAAAACATCAAATAAAAATTCATTTATAATCAAAATACACTATAGAGATGCAAAATATAATCATTATATTAATGATGAGATAATTTTTTGTTTTATTAGTTGATCATAAATCAACAAGTGTTTTGGGGAAAATAATTTCTTCAAAAGTCACTTGTTAAAGTATTTGGATTAATTAAAATTGGAGAATCATAAAATAATATGTCTCTTTAGATCAAAATTAGTAAATTTCATACTGTTTGGATGACTTGCCATTTTATAAATTCTATTCAGTAATTAAAATGGACGTACAAATATGACAAAAAAATTCAAAGTGTGAGATACCTAATTGATGGGAAGCAGAAAAAGATTATACAAATATTATGATTTAGAAAGTTACAAGTCCAGAGAGGTTTAAGACAAACAAAAGTCTAATGTGTGCCAAAATTTTCATGGTAACTTATGTTGTAGTAGCAAAGTACTGGAAACAAAGTGAGGGCCCATTGATTGGGGAATGGCTAAAAAAAAAAAATGGCTGGGACAGGGGGGAAGGCAGCTAGGTGGCACAGTGAATAGAGCACCAGCCCTGGAGTCAGGAGGACCTGAATTCAAATCCCCCCTCAGACACTTAACACAAAACTAGTCATGTGACTTTGGGCAAGTCACTTAAGTTGCCAAACCTTCCCCCTTTCCCCCCCCAAAAAAAGTAAAAAAAATTGGGTCGGGGAGTCTAGGAATTTATTGAAATAATGCTGAGTAGTAAGAAATGATGAATATAAAGAATTCATAAAAACATGGAAAAATATGTGTGAATTGGTGCTAATAGTCCTGGAGAATAATTAATGAAATGTTTATCCTTCCTCCTGGTAGAGGAGGGGAATTTCTAGGGGAGAATATTGTATACATTTTCAGATATGATCATTGTGTTGGATATTTTTGCTTAATTGGCATTGATAAAAGAGAAATTCAATGGAGGAGGGCAAAAAGGGGAAGAGTTCTCAAAATGTCTTAAAATGTCTGTGATGTGAAAGTAAAAGACATTTTAAATGGTGTAAATTGTATTTTGCTGTATACCTAAAACAGAATAAATGGGATGTTGAATGAGTCTGTGAGATGTAATCGCAAGAATATCACTACTAGGTCTTATATTCCAAAGACATAAAAAAGGAAAAGGACCTATATATACTATGTATAGTGGCTCTTTTAATGGTGACAAAGAATTGGAAATTGAGGGGATGTCCATCAACTGGGGAATGGCTGAACAGATTGTTTTGTATGATTGTGATGGAATCCTATCATTCTGTAAGAAAGGATGAGTAGTATGCTCTCAGAAAAGCTTGGAAAGACTTGCATGAACTGGTGGAAAGTGAAATGAACAGAACCAGTAGAACATTGTATACAGTAACAGCAATGTTGTATGTTGATCAACTTTGAATGACTTAGCAGTTCTCTGCAATACTATGATCTAAGACAATTCTGAAGGACTTAGGATAAAAAATGTCATCTATCTCCAGAGAAAGAACTGATGGAGTCTGAATGCAGATCAAAGCATACTTTTCCTTTACTTTGTTTTTTTTTAATTTTCTTTGTATTGTCTTTTGCAACATGCCTAACAAGGAAATGTGTTTTGTGTGACTGCACATGTATAACCTATATCAAATTGCTTGTCCTCTCAATGAGGGAGATAGGAGAAGAAGGGAAGGAGATAATTTGGAAGTCAAAATTTCTTTTAAAAAGATATAATGGTATGAAATTAAACTCAGCCACTGCCCTCCTTTCTACCAAGAGCTTTTCCCTCCTCCCCCCTCCCCCATGCTTTTATTTATGCTTTTTTGGTGTCACATATTTTTAATGTTTTTTGTTTTGTATTCTGTATTTAATGGAAACAATCTTGACCAGAACTATTGTGCTTTCTCCTATATTATATGCAATCATAAAATATGTTTTTCAAATAATAGATGTAGGAGAGGAAGTATGGCATAGTGCAAGCCTGCAGGTGGTATGTTGTGCAGGCCTGTTTTACACCCTCTACATTTTTTGTTGACCGTCCAAAATCTTTTCATGGGCCAAATGTTGTGCAGGCCTGGCATAGTGGAAGGAGAACTAGTTTCAAAGCCAGGAAGACTTGGGTTCAGGTACCACCTCTGACACATACTGGCTTTGCAATTCTCACTCACTTAACCTGTCAGTGCTCTAAGGGTGGTCGTGTCAAACTCAACTGAAAACAGGCACCACTAAATTATACATAAGGATCCCTGAAGTTGCATATTGACTTTGAAAATCACATAAGCAATCAATATTTATTAAGCATCTACTACATGCCAGACACAGTGCTAAAAGCTAAAGATACAAAAACAGGCAAAAGAAGTCCCTGCCCTCAAGAGTTTATAATCTAATGGGGGAAAAACATGCAAACAAATATATAACAAGCAAACTATATGCATAATAATTAAGCATATTAACATTATCTGTGATCTACTGTATTTTCATTTATTTTGTAAATATTTTCCAATTACATTTTAACCTTTTTTGGCCAATTTAGGCAACTATTTGACACCGCTGCTCCGCTCAGGTTAATTCTGACTTGAATTGTAGAAGTTTTCTGAAAATTCCCTGTGCCAATGAAATCACAAGTTCATCCTATATCCCTATTCCTAATAACTGTAATTTATTTCCTTAATGTCAGAAAAAAAAACTTAGTTGTTTGGTTTTTTTTTTTAACACTGATTGAACCCACTTCTGATTATGATATAAATCCACTTGGAGGGGGGGAAAAAGGAAGAAGGCAACTACAAAAGGGTGATAATACCAATATTAGGTACAACTCAAGATAAGTACCGTGAAGTACCTATAATCAAATTATTTGAGAGACATTCTATTGTACTATGATATCATTAACTGAATATCTTCTTACCTTGACCAAACTATTTAATGTTAAAATGAATGTGTATACAACTATAATAATCAGATTAAAAGTCTCGTCTGTCAGATTATATGTTGATGAATGATTTTTGTTTTAACAGGAGCTGGAAGGGGAAGAAGTAAATAACTGTGCTAATGATTAGGCTACCTGCTACCACCAGCTCCAGATGACTAGACATATACTCCTCAAAGGTATGGAAATTGGTCTATAAACTCTAGAAGCCTCTTTATCAAAAGACAAGTTACTTTGGTGGATGTGTGATTTCATCAGTGATAGCAACTTTTCCCTGATACAGATGGTACCACTGCCAAGTCTTCCCATTCAATTTAGCTCTTGTCTCTATTTCCTTAAATTCTCTCTAAAGGATCTATCAAAATCACTGTAAGCCTTTTTTTTCCCCATTCTTTTAGTTTCTCAGAGGCACCATTTGGAGAGCCCATTATAAAGTAGAAAGACGTACAAAAACTTCTTTTTGTGAGGGGTGGGGGAGAGTATGTCTAGTAGAAAAGTTTCTCCTAATTCAGTTCTTAGCCCCTAACTTTTCACACAGCCAATTTTTTAAAAGAAGCAAACAATCTTAGAAGATTCCTGGATGTTAACATAGCTAGATGAATAGAACCCAACAGATGCAGTATATTGATCACAACGTTGTTCGTTAGCTTGGAAGTCATAGTAATGTCTCAGTTATACAAATATCTATCAGGTACCTACTAGGGCAGTGGTTCTCAATGTTCCTAATGCCGCTACCCTTTAATACTCGTATGTGGGCGTATCCGCATGTGGGCAGACCCGCCTGGAGACGGATAGAGGAGCTGTGTCTCAGTTCCTAAGACCATCGGAAATATGTGTTTTCCAATGGTCTTAGGCAACCCCTATGACCCCCGTGAAAGGGTCATTCAACTCCCAAAGGGGTTGCCACCCACAGGTTGAGAACCACTGTACTAGGGGAAGATGTTAATGTGATTTGAAAGTTGGGGTAATAGGTTTGTTTTGAAAACCTCATTTTGGAGCTCTGACTCAAGGGTTAATTACTGCCTTTTCAGCATAGAGTTCCAAAATGATTCCTTATTTAATGGGACTACAAAAGTTATACAGTACACTTATGAAAGCAATATTTTAATCCCAAAAGAGACATTTGGTGATTTTCTTCATCAAGGTGCCCAGCGAGCATAAGATCATGGGTTTAAACCTGAAGGGGGACCAGAGCTCATTTAGTGAAGGCCAAGATTTCTCTACTCAAACTTTTTTGGTTTCAGAACCGCTTTATACTCTTAAAAATCATCGAGGACGCCAAGGAGCTTATGTTTATGTGTGTTATATCTCCTGCTATTTATAATCTTATGTTTGGTTATTAAAATGATCATTTTTAAAATATTTATTCATTTAAAATTACAATAAACTCATTAAATGTTAGCATAAGTAAAATGCTATTAAAGTAACAAAATCCCCCTCACCCTGCAAATAGAAGAGTGACATCATTTTACATGTTTTTCCTAATCTCTTTACTAGTTTATTTAATAGAAGGCAGCTACAGTCCTACATTTCTTCTGTATTCAATTTATTACATGTTGTTTCAGTTAAGGTATATGAAAAAAATCCAGTCTCACACAGATATGTAGTTGGAAAAGAGAGGAGCATTTTAAAAGGCCAGTAGCATCTTTTGACCTCTTGGACCCCCTCAAAGAATCTCAGGACCCCCAGAGGTATTCCTACCATACTTTGAGAACCAACGATCTATCCCAGTTCCATCATTTTTCCAATAAGGAAACTGAGATGCAGAGTTTGTCTTGTCCAAGATTATACAGGTATTAAATGGCAGAACCAGGATTCTTGCCCAGATCCTTTGATCATGAATCTGGGTATGCTTTCCACTGTGACATGCTGCTGATATAAAAACAAAAAATCTTTTCATAATAATTTATTCTTTCATTTCCTTCACTGCCTCACTATGGAATCAGAAGTGAAGCATAAATTAATGAAAAATACATCAGGACCTTTTCATAATTTGTCCCCATTCACATTGATAATCAACCTTCCATTAAGCCTTAGGCACTTCTGATAAGATTCAAGTCCCTCTTTGGAATTTTATAGTTTAATAAGCTGCAAAGCCTTGGAAATGAAATTATAAAAGTCATGTCCTTTGGAACAGCTATTGAGTAGTTTTTTTTTTTCCTGTGATGTTAAATATTCCTAGGTATAAGAAGTTTTTTATATTAATTGGAACCATTATTTTACCTGAAATTGAAAGCATAAAATTGATCCTTGTGATTGAAATAAATATCACCTCAGGGGCCTTCTCATGAAAACTCATGATTTTTCATAGTAGTCAATCAGTTTTAGGGCTGTGGAGGTCAGGAAAGTTAAAATGAGCCATGTACAGTAGCATTTTGCATTTAGCTCAGCAGTTTAGAAACTATTCATTAATTATTACTGACTCAAACAGTGTTTCTGATAAACTCTGGCAGTAAAGATTTGATATTTTGATTGAGCTGTGATTCTGTTTGTGTGGATTCTTCTTCCCACAGTACATGATATAGTATTCTGATGAGGTTTTATCTTTTTTTTCCCTATATGTTTCCTAAAGAGTATCTACCCCCAAACACTGGCAACTTCCCTCTTGTGCTAAATATATTAGGTAGAGAACATATAAGCAAGTCGTCCCTCAAAATATTTTGTCCCATGTAATCTACATTTAATCGGATTGAATTAATTTTAAAGTCTTTTGTGGTCTTTAAATATGCCACATTTCCTCCAGATGGTAAATGTCTCCTATAACTATGAACTGTCTTTGAACTAATCCAGGGAAGATTTTGGTGTGGGTATTTTTGTCAGCATTAAAGACCCTGTTCTATCCTCCTAAAAAAAGAAAAAGAGTCATTTTTCTAGACACCAAAGAAATTACTAGTTGAAAAAATGAATAATTATTAAGCAATTATCATTGTCCTAGGCACTTGTAAGTTATAGAATTATGCTTTCATTTAGAAATTAATTAATATCAATACATTGAATATATACAAATAAAATAGAAGAATTAAAACACATATGAAGAACATTTGGCTTTTTTATTTGGAAGAACAGATAGAAAGTGATTTCATTCTGAAGAAAGAAAGAGGAGGAAGAGGTAACCATTTACAGTCATGCATCTCCTTATTCCGTTTGGAAAGATCGTAGTCTTTATGACAATCCAGATGGAACCTTTTGTGGTATGATAAATGGAACACTGGACTTGGAGCCAAGAGATCTGATTTCCAATCCCACCTTTGACATTCACTAGCTATGTAATCATGGGCAAGTCATTTAACCTTTCAGAACCTCAGTTTCCTAATTGGTAAAACAGGGATAATGAGACTTAGACAACCTTTCTCACAGATTGTTAAGAGGAAAGAACTTTGCAAATCTTGAAGTCTCATACAAATGTGAGCTTTATTATTAAAGCTATTGATGATTTACAAAACACTTTGCCCATACAACAACCTGTACAGCATATAAGTAATGTATTATTATTCCCATTTTATAGATAAGAAAATTGAAGAATACAGAAGTTATTTGATTTCCCCATGGTTACATTACCAGTCAGTAATAGTGATGGGATTCTACCTTACTTGATTCAGTTATGCTTCATTTTATTTGACTACATAGAAAGACTCAGAATTGAGTTTGCAGAAGTGTAAAACACAAAAGCCTGTTTTAATGTGTTTTAAATACTTATAACGAAGTCAGAAGTGTTATTGAACTTTGGTTCATGCAGAGTGACTACAAAATATAGAATATATTCATGCAGAATGACTATATAATGATACACAGATCACTTCTGCTGTGATAAAAATATGTATACATATACATTTTGCATATATGTGTATATACATCACAACAAAAATTATATATTAATATATAGCATATATGCATATATATTTTATCCCAGTAGAAGTGATATATAATTATAAAATATATGCATATATATGTTTTTATCACAGCAGAAATGCAGTTGCAACTACTTTATTTTTTTTAAATAAAGGAAGTAGCTTGTAGGGAGAAATATATTACAATACTAATAAACACTTTGGACTTATATGGTGTCTTTATTTCAAAGAGTATGCAAGTTAAATTGATTTCCCGTTAATTAAGACTTACAAAAAAAAGTTTTGAAAGGAGAGAGTAAGATTTTTCGGTATTTTTATATAATCTGATCAAGTTGTTTAGAATAAGAAATACTAACCAAATGGCAGTTTTAGGTAAGAAAACATAAACCACAATATTGTGCTCTATCTTATAACTCTAAATAGGAACATCTTCGTGTTCTCTCTTAGATGTCTGCCACTGAAAATGGAGATGCGATATCAGGAAAACAAAATGAGGAAAAAACCTATAAAAAGGTAAATGTTTATTTTATTTTCTCTTGGTGCCTTCCTTGGCATAAAGAGTGCCTTTATTTTCCTGAGAGTTGGTATGTCATAATGGTTAGAGAGCTGGCCTCAAAGCCAATGAAGACCTGGCTTGCAGGTCCATGTCTGACATGTACTGGATATGTGACCCTTGACAAGTCACTTAACTTCTCAAAGCTCTGAATGACTCTTTTTTTTGGAAGGGGAAAGGCAAGGCAGTTGGGGTTAAGTGACTTGCCCAAGGTCACACAGGTAGTAAATGTGTCAGGTATGTGAGGTCTGATCTGAATTCAGGTCCTCCTGACTTCAGGGTCAGTGTTCTATTTACTGCACTACCTAACTGCTCTGCTGAATGACTTTTTAAAACCATATTGCACAGAAGGTGCTAACCTGCATTGGTAGAGGGTTAATCACCTTAACTAGGTCCAGTGAAATCCCTTTCACTCTCTATTCCCGATATTATCTCAGGTTAACAACAGAATAATTTAAATTTTTTTCTTCCTCCAAAGCAGTTAGGGTATTTTTTCGATTCTAAAAGTACTCAAATCTCCTTAGTATTCATTCGTTCAGCCTTTATTAAGTGCCTACTATTTCCACGTTGTTCTAAGCACAAATAATATCTAATCTTTAGTTGAAAGGCTGGTTACATGCTTTGTTCTCCTAGCAGGAGCCCTTAGTCTACTACTACTTGCATAAGAAACATAGGAAATGGTGGGGGTTTAGGTCTTCTTTTGCCCTTCCCCACTTTATGCTTTAACCATTATTCCAC
Organism: Pseudochirops cupreus; assembly: GCA_028627135.1. Classification (NCBI taxonomy): domain Eukaryota; kingdom Metazoa; phylum Chordata; class Mammalia; order Diprotodontia; family Pseudocheiridae; genus Pseudochirops; species Pseudochirops cupreus. The sequence continues at coordinate 275,764,593 of CM053583.1, read as the reverse complement.
AAACATCTTTTCAGACTTACCTAAATTTATCTTTTCTTTCCACATCTACACTTTAGTAATCTCTTGACTCCTAGCAACACAAGTATCTAGATGCAAACATTATAGGGAAAAATAAGTTCCCAAGAACTTCCGGTATTTAATGCTTTGTCATTATAAATTGTCCATATCATTTTGCTTCTTAAGTGGCCGTCCCATTCCTTTCTCAGCAGGTAGTGTGTTCTGAGGGGAAGAGTAGGGATGCTCATGGGGGTGAAAAGTGAGACAAATTGCATTTTCCTACATAGATTATTCATGCCAAATGTCTGGGCATGGTTATGAACTATGTGTCTATTATCCAAATACTGTCTATCCAAGTTTGGCAGGATTCTTTATCAAATCATTGGTCACTTGGGGATATTTTCCCCAGTCGTAGACACTCATAACAACCATCCGCTAATGAGTGAAAAGGTTGTGATCCGTGTCAATGGAGGGCTAACAGTGATGAAATTACAGGTATTTGAAATACCAGATGTAGAGCTAGCCTGACTATATGAAGTTCAGGGAATGACAGTATAACCCTGGTAGTTCCAGTTGGTTTTTATGTAAGCAAATACTCTCCTGTCCATGTATTTCTCATATAACTTGCAGACAGCCACATCTCAAAAGGCAAGGAGGAATATTGTTAAACCAACCAGAAGTACAGCCAAAGTATAGATTAAATATGGAGAAAGGAATCAGAAATATCATCTCACCATTTGTTATAAAATATGACACTCACTCAGCAAAAGGAATTCACTCTATCACATTCCACTTCACCTCAAACCAAATGCCAACTGAATTATGTAAGATCCCTGTTAAAATTAGTCTAATTTGGGTCCAAAGTAATGTTTTCTAATTTGGCAGCATACCATTAATTTGGGTGAGTTTAAATATGCATGCCAACAATGAAAAATGAAACAAATTGCTTAACTTAATTCTGACTGCTTCATTCTGACTACTTTTTGTATAAAAAAAAATAGGAAAACAAAAGAAACACAAAACTGCTAAACTTACTTCTGACAATGAATAACTACTTAAGGATGTGGCAGCAACAAGAGAAAATGATTATGTTTTCTTGGAGTAAAGGAGCATAGAAAAGGAATGCTCAATTAGACTAAAAAGTATCTTCTACCTTGTGAAAGCAAATATGAAAAAGTTTGGAGAAAAGGTAGATATGATCACATGGCCAGATATTCTGAAGATGAATAAGAGGTGGGTAGTTGTAGAAAAGGGCAACTAGGTGATGTGGGGGATAGAATACCAGACCTGGAGTCAGAAAGACTCATCCACCTGCATTCAAATCCAGCCTCAGACATGTACTACTGTGTGACCTTGGGCACATCACTTAACCCTGGTTACCTCAGTCTCCTCATATGTAACATGAACCAGAGAAGGAAATAGCAAGTCACTGCAGAATCTTTGCCAAGAAAACCCCCAATGGGTTCATGAAGAATAAGACAGGATTGAAAGAACTGAATAATAGTAACAAAGGTGTAAAAAACTCTCATAATTTACCTTTGAGTAATCCAAATAAGCTAGAAAAGGGGAGACAGTTTAAGAAACTGATGTAAGTACACAAAGAGGTCTCTGATCAGCTGCATTTTAAGAGAGTCAAATATACAAGGTGGAAGGGGAGGTACACATAAACAGGCATGGCGTCAAAAGTGTGACATGCACCTATAAAAATTATATCAAAGTCTGAAACCCAAAATAGGATAAGGCTTTCAGAAATGCCATAGAAAACTCAAAAGAGGGGTGGCTAGGTGGTGCAGTGAATAGAGCACCGGCCCTGGAGTCAGGGGGACCTGAGTTCAAATCCAACCTCAGATACTTGACACTTACTAGCCATATGACCTTGAGCAAGTCATTTAACCTGAATTGCCCTGCCTTTCCCCCTCCAAAAAACAAAAAAAATTAAAAATTAAAAGAAAAAGAAAACTCAAAAGAGTTTCCTAAAAGTTCAAAGAAAAGCAAGTTAAAGATCAAATAGCAAAATCAGTGTCAGTAGTTATTTGAGAAATCATAGAGAATGGGCAAAGTTCCAGAAGAATAGGTATTGACAAAGGTTATTCTAATTGTCAAAAGGGGAAAACATTATTCACTGTTTAAATGAATGATCAGAATGAAAGCACAGAAGGGACAATTTTCAAATTTTGTGAATGACACAGAACTAGAAAGGTTAGCTGATTATACGGATGACCAAATCAGCATTCAAAATACTCTTGACAGGTTGAAATGATAGGCCAGAATGAACAAGATGAAACATAACAGGGGGAAGCATGAAGTCTACATTTAGGATCAAAAAAATCGTTTGCACAAATGTAGGGTAGCTTGATGATACTTCATTTGAGAAAGATCTAAAGGTTTTAATTAAACATAAGTACCGTCTGAACCCATAGCTTGATGTAGCAGTGATAAAAGTTAACTCAGTCTTGGTCTGCATTGATAGAAATAGAATTTCCATATCAAGAGAGTTAACCGTTTTACTATATATTGGACCATATTTTAAGCACCAAGTCTAGACAAGCTTTTTTAAGCATTTATTATGTGCCTGGCACTGTGGTATGAATACAAAGAAAGAAAAAATAGTCCCTGCTCTTAAGTAACTCACATTCTCATCCTAATAGGAATGATAATATGCATATGACTGAGCATTGAAGATAATATACAGTGTAAATAGAAGGTAATTCTAGAGGGCTACATTTTATAAACAAATTACAAAGCTTCCAGGGAAGGGCACTTGGAATAGTAAGGGGGGAAGAAGCCATGTAATGTGAGTAGCAATTGAAGAAAGTGATGATGATTATCCTATAGAAAAGAAAGCTTTGGAGATAACATGATAGCTGTCTTCACATATCAGTAGGAGTAGCAGACATATTTCCTTCATATAATAGAAATTGGACACATGGATAGAAGTTAAAAGAAGGAAGATCTTGTGGGTTGTGTCTCAAAGCAGTGCATTGTCTATTGCTATTAATGTTCAAACAAAGGCTGGATAATTATGTTGTAGAAGTTTCTCGATTAAGTGAAAATGTGGACTAACTGGGACGTTCCAATGCCAACATGAGTGATAGGTCCATGAATAAATACATATTTGTTTAATGAAATGTATTTTAATTAATTCAGTTATGGTTCTACTTGGTCACAATGGACAAGATGATGTCATAAATATTTTTATAGGTATCTATTGTACATTACCTACATTTCACCCTGCTTCGCCCCTTTTTAAAAAAATTTTCAAACAAATAACTAATTAGCATATAGGAGTTAGGTGGCACAGTGGATCAAGTGCCAGTCTTGAAATCAGGAAGACTCATCTTTGTGAGTTCAAATCTGATTTCCGACACTTACTAGCTGTGTGACCCTGGACAAGTCATCTAACCCTATTTGCCTCAGTTTCTTCATCTGTAAAATGAGCTGGAGAAGGAAATGGAAAACCACTCCAACATCTTTGCCAAGAAAACTGCATAAAGGGGTCACAAAGTGTTAGACATGACTGAAAAAATGACTGAACAACAACAGAAATTATCATGTGTCTTAACACTGTGGGAGATGCTATTGAACAGACACAGAATCTTTATCTTACTCTTAAGGGCATTCACATTCTAGCTGGGGAGACAAAACAAACAGCAGTAGAACAGGACAATTTTCTTTCAAGGTGGTAGCTTTCACAGCAAATGCAAGAGGAATTCAGAGAAGGAAAGTACTGGAGTATAGTCACTAGATGTGATGACCAACCTAGATCTGTTTCCTTCCTTCAGCAGCATCTCAACCTCCATCTTTCGTTGGACCAATCTGACTCCTAACCAAGGGAGATAAAAGGTGAAAGGACTGATGGTCTGGTAGTTTAGGATCAAATCAGTCTCGCTACTTGTCGGTCCCATTCTGCCCCATAGCCTGGCTGTAGGAACTAGGGCATTGGTTCTCAACCTTCCCAATGCTGCAACCCTTTAATACAGTTCCTCATGTTGTGGTGACCCCCAACCATAAAATTATTTTTGTTGCTACTTCATAACTGTAATTTTGCTACTGTTATGAATCGTCATGTAAATATCTGATATGCAGGATATATTTTCATTGTTACAAATTGAACATAACCCACAGGTTGAGAACTGCTGAACTAGGGCTTTACCTTATCTATTGTGTCCTAGCACTATACTTAATACCTCTCTCCCAATAAGTGCGTCCTGATTTTATTCCTCCATTCCTCAATCCTTATCATAGAGAAATTGTATGAACCTAGGCAAGTCGCCGAATCTGCTTTCTGCCTCAAGTGTCCTCATCTGTAAGATGGGGATAATAATAGCTCCTGCCTCACATGGTTGTTATGAGGATCAGATGAGATAATATATGTAAAATGAATCACAAACCTTAAAGCACTGTGTAAATGTTAACTATTATTATTATCTTCGGGTCTCTTAGAGACTGGAGACATGATATGAATAAGAATAATAGCTTACATTTATACAGCATGCTTTGACGTTTACAAAGCTTTATACCTCTCGTCTTGTTTGATCCTATCGAAGTGGGTAGTGCAAATATTAATATCCTCATTTCAATGATTAGGAAACTGAGACTCAGAGAGATTTAACGTGACTCACCCAACATCCTGACTTTGCCACTTATGAAACTGCATGAACATACTGTCTGAGCTTAGCTTTCTTATTTGTAAAATCAGAAGGTTGGACTATGAAATACCTTCCTGTTCTTCCATTGTAAAATCCATTCAATTCTTTTTTTTTCTTTTTTTTTTTGGAGGGAGGGAGGCAGGGCAATTGGGGTTAAGTGACTTGCCCAAGGTCACACAGCTAGTAAGTGTCTGAGGCCAGATTTGAACTCAGGTTCTCCTGACTCCAGGGCTGGTGCTCTATCGACTGTACCACCTGGCCTCATTCTTCTTTATTAAGTGATGAGGCTGGGATTCAAATTCATATCTTTTGACTCCTAAACCAATATTCCTCTCAGCCTGCTATATATCACCTTTCTGCGTGACCCGGGTATGAGGTCTATCCCAGTCACCTGTTTCCCAGTCCTAGAAGATGCTCAGTGCCTGCCAATATCTCCACTTAATGCTATCCCCACTTCCTCCTAGATTGTCCGTCCTATCACAAAGGCTCTGGATCCTGACCTCTCATAATGTAACCAGTCGCATTGCCTATTTGACTCCCTAAGTGTCTCCCTGGAATGTTTGTTTTTATTGATTAAACTATCCCATGACTGTCTTCACTTCTACTATATATGGTACCAGCAAGCAGCCAAAAGAATAAGCATTGTGACTACTTGTTTTTAAGGAAATATTTAACATGCATGTAGGATTTTTGTTTCAGTCTTGTATAGCATCAAATATTTGAAGACTGATTATTCAGACCCCTGGATGATTCTCCTCTTTGTTCCTGTTGCCTATACCTCAGTCCTTTGTTCAGTTTATTAATACAGTGTGGCAGGGTTGATCGGAAACCTAATTCTTCCAAATGATGTTTCTGATTTTATAGGAGAGGGAAGTGCCAGCTATTGACTTAAATGAGAATTTTGAGGTATTTACTGATTCCATTTGCCCATGACATGCCATCTCTCATCTCTGTGTCTCAATGGAGACTGTCCCTCATGCCTAGAAGGCATTCTTTTCTCACCCCTGCCTCTTAGGATCCCAGTCAAAACTCAATACTGCCTTCTGTTTGGTTTTTTGTTTTTTTGGAGGGAAGAGGGCAGGGCAATTGGGATTAAGTGACTTGCCCAAGGTCACCCAGCTATTAAGTGTTAAGTGTCTGAGGTCGGATTTGAACTCAGGTTCTCCTGACTCCAGGGCTGGTGCCCTATTCACTGCACCACCTAACCGCCCCCCTCAATACTGCCTTCTGAAAGAGGACTTTTCTGATCAAGCCAGTTAGTACTGCCTTCCCCACCAAAGTAACCTTGCATATTTATTTTCTGTGTGTGTACATATCATATAGATACAACTTGTGAGAACATGTATTCATGTAAATATAATAAAATGCATACATCGCCCCAGATAGATTACGAGTTCTTTGTAAGCAAGGATTGTTTCATTGTTATCTTTTTATGCCCAGTGCCTCACATAGTGCCTAGCACATAGTAAGTGTATAATTTAACAAGTATAAATATCTGTTGATCCATTGATTGACTAAGAGTGAGCCTGGTCTTCTTTACAGAAATTAGTCTTGTTTTTTATCCATTTGCTACTGAGCACCTAGCATTGTGCCAGGGAATCTAGGTGGCACAGTTGGATAGAGTGCTGGCCCTGGAATTAGGAGGCCTCATCTCTCAATGAGTTTAAATTCAGCCTCAGACACTTACTAGCTGTGTGACCCTGGACAAGTCACTTAACCCTGTTTACCTCAGTTTCCTCATCTGTAAAAATGAGCTGGAGAAGGAAATAGCAAACCACTCCAGTATCTTTGCCAAGAAAATCCCAAAGGAGGTCACAGAGTCAAACACAACTGAAAAGACTGAACAAGAGCAACAATCTCACAAAACATAAATACTTCTCTTACTTCACCTTACTATCTAGTAAACTAATGTCAACTTATGATAAGGCATCAATAAATAAAATCCAGAGATAGTTCCAAGTTCTGCTTCTTGGGGCATCCAGGTGGCACAGTGGATGGAGAGCTGGGTCTGGAGTCAAGAAGATCTGAGTTCAAATGAAGTCTGAGACACTTAATAGTTGTATGACCCTAGGCAAGTCACTTATCCTTGGTTGCCTCAATTTCCTCATTTGTAAAATGAGCTGGAGAAGGAAATGACAGACCACTCTAGTATCTCTGCCAAGAAAACCCCAAACGGAGTCACAAAGAGTAGGGCATGACTAAAAAACAACTGAAAACAACCACATAAAAGCATTGTGCTATGGCTCCAAAAGTGATGTAAAAGAAATCTAAGAAATCTTTCTTTTTATATTTCCCTTTCAGTACACAGATAATTTTGTGCAGCATCCCTATTTTAGTGTAAACTGTATAATCTAGTCAGCTAAATATTTGTCTGTAATAAATAAAATCCATATTAAAATATGAACCATGATAAAATCAGTCAAATAAAATGAAGACTTCAAAGGAAGAATTGAGGCGGTCCAGATTGCTCTTGTGCTTTCATTGTGATATGGAGATGATGCACTTATGAAACATAATAACAATATAAAATGCCACATAATAAAGTGGCACTGAATCCTCCAGTCCTTACCACCTGGTGCTGGCCAACAGTGGCTCGTTTCCTATTCTTTCTATGAGAGGAATAGTGGATCCAGTACAAAGTTCCTCCCTTAGCATGTTAGGCTACAGAGCATTTCACCAGATTACCGATAAGCTAATGCCATTTGCTGCTCCTAAAACATGACAGGAAAACTCCCCCAGGGGAGTTTGATCCACAGGGATCCTTTGATCCATTCATTTCGTTTATTCATTCTTTCAGTAACAAAAGCAACAATAATGATACACATACATGTGCTGCTTTTAAATCAAAGAACTTTACAAACATTTTCTCATTTAATCTTTACAACAACCTGTGTGGTAGATGCTATTGTTGTTATTTGACAGATGAGGGAACTGAGGCAGACAGACTGACTTGCCTAAGGTTGCACAGCTAGTGAGTATCTGAGGCTGGATTTGAACTCA
>CM053583.1:275724180-275756447 GCA_028627135.1 Pseudochirops cupreus | reverse complement strand
CATAATCAAATGTTATGAATGTGTATCTATATTTATCTATCTATCTATCTATCTATCTATCTATATGCAATTATTATTATTATTATTATTGACTACATCCAACTGGAACTTGAGATACACAGGCACTGTGCTTGGGAGATCCATCCTGCCCTACTGAAAAGTGACATAGGAGAGAATAGACTGGGGGAGGGGGGACACACTGGGATGGCTGTTTTGGGGCGGTGGGTGGGGGAAAGAGGGGGAGAAATATGTAACTCAAAATTTTGTGGAAATGAATGATGCAAACTAAAATAAAATTTAAAAAAATTATAGGAAGAGTAAAGTGTCATATGCTGTAAAAGAGGTCAAGGAGGTTAAAACTGAAAAAAGATATGATTTAGGTTAAGTGATTAAAATATCATTGATTATCTTGGAGAGGGTAGTTTCTAGAACAGTGGAAGTGTGAGAAATCAGACTATACCCTATTAAATAGAGTGAGGGCATTGAGAAAGTGGAGGCACCTGGTACAGATAACTTCAATAACTTTGACCAAAAGATGTAAAGAGAAGTCAAGGGCAGGATTTTTTTTTTACAAGAACATGTGAATGTGTTTTTAAGCCAACAGTGATCAGAAGAAAGGAAGGCAGTGAAGATTCTTCACTGAAGGGATGATTGGAGAGCTAGGCAGTTGAGGGGATGGAATCAAGGATTCGTTAGAGAAATTAGGCTTAGTGCATATGTGTGTATATATATATATGTATATATATATATATATATGTATATATATATACATATATATATACTACATATATATATATATACAGACACACAGAGAATATATACTATATATATAGTATATATATATATATACTATACAGAATATACACACACAAATATATGTATACACACATATGTATGTATGTATGAAAAGATGAAGAGAATATCAATAAGGATGATGGATATTTTAAAATATGAAGACCAAAGGAATTTCTGTAAAATGACTGATCTTCCAAATAAATTAAGATGCTAAGCAATTTGCCAGAAATATGTAGAGCTTTTGGAGTGGGTAGGAATAAAAGAGAAGTTTGAGTTTTGAGGAAACACAAAAGATGTCAAACAGTAGTCACTCTATGGAATAAAATAAGGACTCAATATGAGTACAGAAGGATCATTAGATGAGGTAATGTACCATAATTTTCTAGAGAGTAAAATCAACTGGATTTCTCCATATCTTCCTGCAATGCTGGACATAAGAGCAAGTGGGCTATATGTCTGATTTTACCCAGAGTTGAGGATTATCAGGTCAAGAATGGTAAACGGGTCTAGGAGGGAATAAAAGAGTCACTAGGTGTAGTTAGTTCAGACCTTGTGATCAAGGTTGGGAAAAAAATGATAATTACAATGGTAAAAGTAGCCTTGGATAATAGAAAAGGGGACAAGGGCTACCTATGAGACCTTGGATAGGTAATTTAACCTCCATGAATCTCAGTTTCCTCATCTATAACATGAGGGATTGGAATAAATTATCTCTCATGTCTCTTCCAGCTCCAAATCTGTGAGTTCATGTTAAAGAATAGGTTAATTTTTATAGTGGCAAAGAGGTAGAAATGAAGAGTTCATTTATTGGGGAACAGCTAAACAAATTATGGCATATGAATGGAATGGAATGGAATAGTATTGTGGTGCAAGAAATGATGAGAGGGATGGTCTGGAGAAACCTGGGAATACTTGTATGAATTGATGCACTGTGAAGTGAGCAGAACCATGAGAACAATACATATAGTAACAACAACATTAAAGAAAAACAATTTTGACAGACTCAAAAACTAATCAATAAACTGATCAGTCAATAAACATCAATTAAGCGCCTACTGCGTGCTAGGCACTGTACCAAGTTCTGGGGATACAAATACAAAAAAAGGCAGTCCCTGTTCTCGATGAGTTTACAATCTAATAGAGGAAGACAACACACAAAAGAAAGCTAAAAAGGGGAAGAGGGAAGAGAAGGTACCTTGTATGGGGGCAGGATGGAGTCAAAAAGAGTACAGGTGGTGGGAAATGAGCAACCACAACTCCAAAGGACCAACAAAGATATGTGGTACCCACCTCCTAGCAAAGGAGATGCAGAATATGATGTAACATTTTTGGACCCGAACAACATGAGAATTTGTTTTGTTTATTATTATATACATATTATTATATGCAGGTTTATTATTAGGCTTTTTTCTTTTTCTTTTTCTCAATGGGGGAAGAAAGAAATTGTGATTGAGATAAGATTTGTCCCTGCAAAAATATTTTTCAAAGAGAACAGAAGGAAGACTGAACAGAATCAAAGATAAGCAGAACAGCTTTGAAAGCTACACGATGAATTTATTATATACATAAAAAGAAAAGTAAGTGCTATGTAATGGAGATTTGGTTTCACGTACAATTCTCTCCTTCTGTTGTACAATCTATATGGAAATGTTTATTTTATTTGGTGCTAAGTTCAGAAAAAATAAATTAAGTTTTAGAAAAAGAGCAGGAGTTAAGTGTGAGAAGTAGAAGGACAGTAAATTATACTTAGAAGGTGGAATTTCCAAGTCTATTGTTTTAGGAGTGATAAAGTTTCTTATCACAAGACAGTCAAGTCTAAGATATAAATGTGGTTCCAGGAAGGGTAAGTCTAAGAGAAGAAGAGGAAATTTGAATTACTTGATGTGGGCATTGGAGATGTAACTGACATCTCCCAGGATGAAGATAGGAAATGCATAAAGAGGAAGGTTGTAACCTTTTTGCTAAAATTACTGAAGGAGTTGAGATAATGACTTGGAGGTTCAGAAATGAAGGCAAAATGGATGCAAAATGGATAGAGTGGGAAGGAGAGAAAATCAATTAATTTTTTTAAAATAGAGATAGGTGAGGCTACAGATGTAAAACGTCATCTGTACTTTCAGTTGAGCTTACCACATTATTAATTTTACTTAACTGTTTTTATTATTTTGTTATAAGAGACTTCTCATGAAGTAGGAGTAATCTATAATCTGTAGGATTCGAACCTAGGTATTACTGATTCTAAGTTCAAGACTTTATCCACTTTGGTAGGCTATGTTTTTTAATATAAATACAAAACGTATGTAAAAACAAAACGTATCAATAGAAATAAAACAAAACAAAACCCAAGAATGAGGATGAAGGTAGTATAAATGGATTTCAAGAACTTTTATAAATCTCTAGGCTAAACAGATAAAAATCAGAATGCTTAATTTTTCTTAGCTTACTAAACTGAGACTTTGAGGGCAAGATCTTATGGAACTCAACTCACAAGGAGTGGAAGGATCTATGTAATCGGATGGATCAGGTGGATCAGATGGACCTGAGGCCACACTGTTCACCTAAAAAATGATGTGGATACTTAAATACCCAGAGTCAAAACAAAAATGCTCATAGTGATCCTACTGTTCAATATGACTTTGTAAACCTCACTTTCTACGGCTAGAACTTTACTCACGATTACCTAATAATCTTTCATATAATTTACAATTTAACTATGACTTAAACTGAAAATAACTACATAGGTTTTAGTGTGTAACTTTTAGAATCTTAACTCTATTCTTTAACAACTCCCTTTCTACTTCACAGTCAGGTAAACATTGGTAGCATTCCCCAGATATTTACCAAGTAATTTAAAATGTAACACCTTTGTATAAATAATAATAATAAATAACATATTTATTATATATTATATGTATTAATGTAATAAATAATATTACCCAGAATTTATATAGCTTTTAAGATTTGCAAAGCACTATTTATATACTGTCTCATTTGATCCTCACAATAGCCCTGTAAAGTAGGTGCTATTATTACCTCCTTACCCCCATTTTACAGATGAGGAAAACAAGGCTAAGAAAACAAAGTCATTTTCCAAGACTTATACAGCTGATAAAGGTGAGGAAGGATTTAAACCTAAGTCTTCCTGACTCCAAATTTCAGAACTTTAGTCACTGTGCCACTTGCATGTCATCTCTTTTTTTTTTTCAGAAAATATATCTCATATGTACTTTCGTTTTTTAATGTTATCTCCCCCATTAGAATGGAAGCTCCTTGAAGACAGGACTATTTTTTTCTTTTTGTTAAAAAAAATCATAATACTTAAGACAGTGCCTTGTACATGGTAAATATTTAACTCAATGTCTGTTGACTTAAAGAGGGTTTATGTGACTTCCTTATAGTTATAAAATATAAGTGTCTGAAGTAGGATTTGAACCCAGGTATTACTGATTCTAAGTTCAAGACTTTATCCACTTTGGTAGGCTATGTTTTTTAACATAAATACAAAAGCAAAAAGATCATGTGCCAGACTATTTCTATGTAGTGCTGACAGGTTTAACTTATTTTTTCCTCTGACCAACAATTATGAATAGATAAATGAACTAGACCCAAATCACCTGTCCCCACCCCCACAGTTTACTAAGAAGATTTTGGTAATCTTATGTCAATTAAATTCACAAAAATGGGCTCCAGTTAAAAAGGTGATGCTGAATGTGAAAGTTTCCTTGCAAAAACCTTCAAGAAGGTGTTTAAATCTAACTTTGACTATTAGATGAATACCCAATATGAGAAAAATTGGGCAGACTAGTCATGGTTCTCAAACTGTTACTTCTTGGTCTTGTAGTGAACATACCTGTTTCTCAAGAGTTCATTATTATTTTTTTATTTTTGAAAACTAATGTCAAAGAAAAACCATATAGGTTGATTTTGTTTTGGAAACAGTAAAGAAATCAGGAGGTTAATAAACTTCTTCAGAGAAACTGGGGCCAGTGGACAACTTAACATACCTCAGGAAATACAGCTGGCTTCCATGTTCCTCTGCTATCTCTCAATCTCCTCCCCTAAATGACCCTTGCATTCTCTCTCCTTTTTACAAGCTATCTAACTATGTTAATTTGAAACAATCCCATTAAGCTAGGCAGTAGGCAAGTAACTCATAGCTTCTCAACTTTCTGGAAATGTTGGCAGGATATTTGGTTCCTATTCTGCAAGTCAATTAATACAAGAGGTAAATTCTGACTTTATGAAACAAGACTGCAAAAATCACTGTCAGTTCACCAAGATCAAGTGAAAAAGAGACAGAACCTTCAGACCTGACTCACTTAAAAATTCACACATAGCTTCATGCTGTCAGCTGAATCTTTTGAGGTCAGCTCCAAATGAGGGGGGTCATTCTTCTCATATCAGCTCCACAGGGTCCCTTTAAATAAGCTATCTGTGAAGTCTCAACACTGGAGATAATTACTCAATGCTACAGATCATACAAAAGCTACCAAAAATGCACTTCATATCACAAGTAGAAAATTCTGACATTCAACAAGCACTTATAGTGTTGGAAAAAAAATGTTTTTGGAGAGTATGTTATAACCAGAAAATGACTCCTAGATATATGATGTGAATAAAAACTGAAGATCATATGCTAGATGACCACATAATGCATGAACTGGGGAACCAAGAGATTTGGGTTCTAGTTTCTCCTTCTTTAGTAACTTGATAGTAGCTTTGAGTTAAATCACTCAAGCTCGTTATCACTAGCTTCATGCATCAAGTATGTGTATATTTCATTTGGGGATCTCATTGGCTCACATGAGTTCAACCTCTATGCAGAGGGTTCCTAGGTCTATATGTCTATCTATCCCTTTCTCTGCTGAGTACCCATCTTGCATCACCAACTGCCTTTTGGATATCTTGGATTAGAAGTTCTGTAGGTCTGTCAAACTCAACAAGTTCAAAACAGAACTTTATCTTTATTCCCAAACTTTCCCCTAATTCTCCCAATCACAACCTTGGTGTCACCTTCAACTCCTCACTCACACAAACTCCATATATCTGATCTGTTGTCATGTTTTATCATGTCTACCTTTACAGCACTATTCTAATATGTCCCCATCTTGCTACTTACTCAGCTGCCATTTTGGAGTAGGCCTCCAATCACTTTACCACTGGACTATCATAATGGCCTCCTAATTGGTTTCTCTGCATCTTCTCTTTCCAATCTCTCTTCCAGTCAGCTGCCAAAATGATTTTCCTAAGTGCAGGTCTGATCACATCATCTCCCTTCAGAACTCAGGTGGCTATTATTTCCAGTATCAGCTACAAAAGCCTCTGTTTGACATTTAAAGCCCTTCATATCCCAGCTCCTTTCTATCTTCAGGTTTTACACTTTAGTTCTGTCCATAAACTGGACAATCCAGCTAACTTTTGGTTTCCTTCAAAATTCAGCTCAAATATAGTGTTTTTCTTCCCCCTTTATTATCCATTCACTCCTTCCTCAAATAAGTCTGCCTCTACAAGTCTGGAAAGTACTTTGAATTTTGGAAAGGAAGGAAAGTATAAGATACAGCGTGGAGTAATGGAAAGAACAATGGGTTCAAAGTTGAAAGATGTTAATTACATTCTTGGCTCTCTGACACTTAACCAGTCACATGCCCTTGGACAAGCCTCCATTTCTCTTCTCTATGTTGAAGAGGTCTGAGGACCAATGAAATCAGAAGCCCCTTCCAGCCCCTTCCTTCAAATTCTACCACATTGCCTCATTTTGGACTTTATTTCATGCCAAGAGTACCCAAACTCTCACAAATTTTACCAAAGCTAGGAAGGTCAGGTAATGCATTGTGTCTGTCTGAGGAAGTACACAGCCAAGTGCAAAGAGGCCATCACCCAGAGCAAAACTGTTTTTTCAGCTACAGAAACTCATGAAATTATCCACTAAGACAAAGAGGGGCTATGAGCTATGTCCATGGAGAAAATGCCCACACCCATAAAATTAGGGATCTTTGAAGTATTAAGAAAATTAAGTATTAAGAAAGTATTGTATTAAGTATTAAGAAAAGTATTGTATTATCAAAGTATTAAGTATTGAAGTATTAAGAAAAGTATTAAGAAGTATTAAGAAAAAATACTCGAACATTTATACCTACTTCTATTGTAGGATGTAAGTAAAAATAACATTCAATATCGGTAGTTTTTGAGCACTTTCCCTACAAGAACTCTATTAAATGGGTCAGGAAACAGCATCCTAAAGCGTGTTTTAACTAGAAGAGGCCTGACCGAAGGATTTGTAGAAATAGTTAAAATATATAATCTCCTTTTTAGTAAGTTTAAAAGAGTACAGCATATTATTGCTTTAGAAATGGAAACTGCAAAAGTTTCTAGCTGTTTTTTTTCTTCTAAGTAGAACTGAAAGGCTGTCACCCTGGGCAAGTCATTTAATCTCCCAGAATACAAGGCAATTCTCCAAAATTAAGTTAGAGATAAGTTGCTGACGGCCAATAGGGGAGAGAATTTTCACACTGAGAGCTTCTTATGCTGACAGAATCAGATTTAAACCAAAACAAATTACATAGTGAAAGAAAAGGCTTCTTAAATTAAAAAATAAAATATGAAAAGAAAACTCAAATCACAGTTAGCTTTGTGAACTCTTAACATTAGTTTTTATAATGAAGTGATTAAATGGAGCTCTTTAAGAAAACTTGTAAAGCTGGCTGGTATATCACATAGGCTATTTCCATAACAAGAATGTCTAGGATCCAGGATACATTTTTGGAACTGATGCCTGTGGTAGTTCAAAACATTATCAAGCCTATTTTTAAGTTCAAATTAGGCATGCTAAACTCATCTAACATTTTTAAAATTGTAAGGGTTTTAATAAAATTCAAGATGCATTTTTTTCCACTCAAAGTTTTGCTTTCTTATGTAGAATAACAGCACCTAATTAAAAAAAAAAACAACTTCTATTTTGGAAGCATGCATGTTTGAAACGCTAAAGTGCTATTTTAAAGAAATTTAGGGGCAGTTAGGTGAAGCAGTAGATAGAGCACTGGCCCTGGAGTCAGGAGGACTTGATTTCAAATCTGACCTCAGACATTTACTAACTGTGTGACCCTGGGCAAGTCACTTAACTCAGATTGCCTCCAAAAACTAAGAAAAAACAGAGAAAGAAAGAAAGACAGAAAGGAAGGAAGGAAGGAAGGAAGGAAGGAAGGAAGGAAGGAAGGAAGGAAGGAAGGAACATATCTAGAATCTGCCTCTATATTCTCATCTTTTCAATTCCATTGGTCCTTGGCTCATTTCTCCTTGATCCCTCTCTTTTCCATCTGTGTCCTCCTCCTTCCTTAGAAATCAAACTGTACCTTCTCATAATTATATACTTACTCAAAGTCTAGAAAATACTTTGAGCTTTCAGAAGAAAGAAATAGTTCTGGTTTTCTGCTTCCTCCCTAGGATGTACACAAAGCAGTAACTGAACAGAGCAGGAAATTGTTCTAAGGCACTTCTAATGACTTCAGGACCTGTTATCTAGAGGGGGTGTTAATAGCTGAACTTTTTTGCTCCTGCAGCAGAGGTTGCTTACTGTCTAGCTGTTCCAGAAGCCCTCAAAAGATGAGTGCCCGATCCTAGTTGTTGGGAGCTAAACCAGGCTGTGGGAGATGTCCTCTTTCATTGAGTATCAATGCAGGACATCTCAGGGCTCCGGACATGAACTGGGTGCAGACCTTAGAAGGAGAATAGGAGTCAATTCCTAGAAACTCTCCCTCCTATAGGGAAGAGGGCTGACAAGTTAGCCTTGGAATGGGGCAAGGAGTAGAGTGAAAGATTTGTGGTCCCTGGTTCCCAGAACATAGGACATTTATGCCTCACCTCCTGAACATGGGCAAGAGAAAGAAGGAGTGTATGCTAAGATCTTCATGATTATAGCACCAGAAATTTTTGGAAAGGCCTTTAGTTCTGTCCAATTCCCCTTCTTATTTCTACATATGATGCTGGGAGTGACCTTAGGGCCATGATTCTCAAAGAACAATTTTTAAGATCCTTCATGCTACAAGGATTCTTCAAGATTTCTCATGGGCCCATGAACTTGGCTTAAAGAAAATGGATAACTGAATTTTAGTATCATTGCTTTCCTTTGTAATCATATGTATTTTATATATTTAAAAATATCACTCTAAGAAGGAGCTTACAACTTAAGCAGCCTGCCCTCCCCTCAAAAAAGTTAAAATTTCTCTTCAAGGTTGTTAATGGACTAGTCTAAAGTTCAAAGAAATGGTCTATGCTGAGTTTGCTTTGGTTGAAGAAGCATCCACTATCTCATTCCCAACAGTAAGTGCTTGGTTTGGTCATGTAAAAATAAGAGTAAATTATGTCATTTATGAGTTACCATTTATTTTTTTTTCTAATTGTGACAGTTTATATATGGGTCATCTTCACATTATTGCAAATTTTATTGCTCATATGACCAATCTATGTTAATATCTTCAGCCTTTATAGTATTGTCCTTTGCTCATAACTTATAAAAAATGGAGGGAATGTTGATCACCTTATTTTGGTTAGATTGATTCCGTCTCAACATCAGTAAAATAATATTCATTTTAACTGTATGTCTACACATTTTCACAAACATATATATATAGAGAGAAGAGGATTCACACCAAGGCAAAGAATGCTATTCAGGAGCATGAGAACTTATATTTTGTTGTTGTCTGGTTGTTTCAGTCATGCCTGACTCTTTGTGACCCCATTTGGGGTTTTCTTGGCAAAAATACTGGAGTGGTTTGCCATTTCCTACTTCAACTCATTTTACAGATGAGGAAACTGAGGTAACAGGGTTAAGTGACTTGCCTAGGGTCACACAGCTCATAAGTGTCTGAGGCTGGGTTTGAATTCATGAAAATTAACCTTCCTGATTCCAAGCCTTGTGCTCTATTCACTGTGCCACAAGAGAGCTTATATCTTGTTCTCAAAGAGCACTGGTGGCCTATGAGAATCCCATAGGCAGTTGATAGGCTGGTTCAAAATTCAAGATGTTGCATGTGTTAAGTTTACTTTTGTTGTTCACTGTAGCTTCTCTTTCTAGGAACAGTGGAGCTTTCTCTTGTGTTCTTTCACCCTCTTATCAAGAAAACATAAGGGTGTACCAGAGAGTTTCCTTCCTAAAATGAAGGAATAGGTGGCACTATCTGCTTCTAGGATTCCCCTGGTTATGACCTCACTCCCTTTTCTCTAGCTTGCTATCCACTAGGCAGAACTGCTTCCCAACTTCCACTATGATGTTTAGAGAAACCACTCTTGATGGTAACGCATGCGTCAAGTCAAGTCCACAAACATTAATTAAGCACTTATGTGCCAGACACTGTGCTAAGTTTTGGGGATATAATATAAGCAAAGCAAAAATAAATACAACAAAAGGATAGTTTTAATCTACAAGGAACATATATTCTAATATGGAAGACAATATATACAAGCAGACCTGAAAAGTGAGGAGGCAGAGAGAAGATAGTAAATTCTGGAGAATGAAGGATAGTTGATCTGGTTCCTTCCTCAAAATGAAGATTCCCGGAGGAATCCCCAATGGGAGAAGGGAGTTGAAAGGAAGATGGCGGCCAAGGCATGATGAGGAAGAAGGAAAGGATACATGAAAAATGTATCTCGGTTTGGAACAGCTTCCCTTTTGACCCTTATACCTGGGCACAGTTTCCCATCCTGTCTCAACCATTCATTGTCCCACAAAAAAAGGAATGAACATCTATTACCCCAGCTTGGCAGTGTTAGCCTGAAAAGCCTGAGAGCCACTGCTTCCTCCAAAGAAGAATTACATAGGAGAGTAATGTGAAGGGAGCTAGTGGATGGGGCCCCAGATGGTGCAAATCTTTTTGTAATCCTTTTTAAAAAACTTATTAAAGTCATCTCAAGTGAAGGCCATGCATCTATTTACTCTCTGTTTCCTAGGTCATGCTGCCTCATTTATATTTTTTCTTCTAACTTTTGAAAATGCTTTCATATATACAACTGCTTCAGTGACCCTCCCAATAACCCAGGCAGGTAGGAAGGATAAGTAACATCTCCCTTTAGTTATTAGGAAACAAAATTTGGTGGTATCCTTAAAAACAAACCATGGCAACAGCTTCAGATGAAATTTAGTTCAAAAGAAGGAAAAAAAAGCTTACAAAGAGTTTGGAAATTATCTTGGAGGTTAAAAAAGAGAAGAAAAAAGGAAGTAAATTGCACTCCCCACACCCTTATAGATTGCATAGGAATGCAGCAATGCTGTTTCCTTCTCTGTTGGCTACTAACCTGAGAAACAGCAGCTTTGTTCTCCTTTCTGTCTCCATTTCACTGCTGGCAAAACACAATTTCTCTTCTTTTTGTGGTTTTGTTGTTGTTTTAAACACGAGTTGACTCTTACTAACTTTTCGCCCAACTCAACAGGTTTTGTGGGGCTTTTTTTGCTTCTTTTTTGGACCAAACCTATGATTTCAGTGGTATAGGAGACTCCTTGTATCAGTGCTGATCAGCACCTGTTCTGCAATCTCTTATCTCAGAAAATTGTCCGGGGGGCATTGAGAGGTTAAATGTTTTATATGTTATATATAACATGTCATAATAAATGTTTATTAATTGGTTGGCTGACTTGCCCAGGTTCATCTAGTTAGTATGTGTCCTAGGCAGGGCATGAACCATAACTGAGCTCGAAATTCTGAAGTTGGCTCACTACCCAACACACCACACTGCCTCTCAATTCCTGTTAGTATTTACAGAAGCTAAGCTGGTCTATACAGCATGTAGAGGAGAGGGAAAGTACACACAGAATGTGTAAACTTGTAGGGGAACCCACAGCTCCGTAATAACCCTCTTACTGTTTTTCAGTCATTTCAGTCGTGTATAATGCTTTGTGACCTTATTTGAGATTTTTGTGGCAAAGATATTATAGTTGTTTGTCATTTCCTTCTCCAGCTCATTTTACAGATGAGGAAACTGAGGCAAACAGGGTAAAGTGACTTTCTCAGGGTCACACAGCTAATAAATGTTTTAGGTTGGATTTGAACTCAGGTCTTCCTGACTCCGGGCCCAATGCTTTATCCACTGTGCCACCTCGCTGCCATACTAATTGTATTAAATCATGTCTCATATCACGGTAGTATTCCATTGAATACTGTATGCAGTAACAGCAATATTATTTTAAGAACAACTTTGAGAGATGAAATAATTTTGATTATTATAAATACCCAAATTAACTACAAATGACATGTGAAGGAAGCTGCTATCTGCATCAGAGAAAGAACTGATAAAGAGAAGTATATATGGAATGATTTTACACACACACACACACACACACACACACACACACACACACACACATTTGTGTCTCTAGGGTGGGAGGGAGGGAAGAAAAAAAATTTACATGATAATTTAATTATCTATTTAAAAGGAATACCACATGGTACATAATAGCTTGTCAATTTTATGCGTGACCATCTTTTATTTTATTATACTGTTATGAAAATGTTTGTTATATTCCACAAATTAAAAATAAAATATTTTTTAAAATAAAAATAAATAATGTGTCAAATCACAAACTAGCACCAAATGACCTCAAGCTGCAACAAAATTTCCAGACCATTGGTCCAATGCCCTAATTATATATATGAAAAACTCAAGTCCAAAGGGGGTTCGTGGGATCATAGGATCTCAGGATGAGATATGGAAGGGACCTTAGAATGCCTTCTAGTCTATTGCCTTCATTTTCCAGATGATCACATCTTTTAATTGGTCTCCCTGTCATAAGTCTCTCTCAATCCCAATCCACCCTCCATTCAGCTGCTAACATGATTTTTCTAAAGTACAGGTATGGCTATGATACCCCACTACTCAATAAACTCCAGTGGTCCTCTATTGCCACCAAGATCAAATAGCATTTAAATCTCTTCATAGTCTAGTTCCTTCCTGTCTTTCCAGAAGTCCTCCTGCCTTTTTTTCCCCTTCTAAGCAATCCATGATCCAGTTACACTGGCCTCTCACATGACATTCCATTTTCTTATCTCCATACCTTTACACTAGCTATCACCCATGCCTATAATTCTTGCCTTTTTCACCTCCACTTTGGCTTTTGAGACTCAGCTCAAATCCCATCTTCAGCTTTCCTGGTAGCTCGAGCTTCTAGCACTTTTCTGTCTCAACTCATCTTGCAGACCATCAATACAATGCAAGCCCACAATCAATCCAGCTCTTGTCCCATTACCTGCCCTGCATTCGAGTTGTAATTTATCATTAAAAATCAGTTTTCAGAAACAAATAATTTATTAGTGACTATCATATGTAAAGCACTCTATCAAAGCTGGTCATCCTACAATGAGGCTGTTACTGTGTATAATCTTCTCCCGGTTCTGCTCACTTCACTCAGCATCAATTTATGTAAGTCTTTTTCTGAAATATGCCTAATCATCATTTCTTATGGAACATTCATATACCACGACTTGTTAAGCCATTCCCTAATTGATGGGCATACCCTCAATTTCTAATTCTTTGCCCCCACAAAAACAGCTGCTATAAATATTTTTGTACATGTGAGTCCTTTCCCCTTTTTTATGATCTCTTTGAGAGCTAGTGGTATTGCTGGATCAAAGGGCATACACAGTTTTATAGCCCTTTGGGCATAGTTCCTAATTGCTCTCCAGAATGGCTGGATAAATTCACAACTCCACCAACAATGCATTAGTGTCCCAATTTTCCCACATTTTCTCCAACATTTATCATTTCCCTGTTTCGTCATGTTAGCCAATCTGATAGGTGTGATATGATACCTCAAAGTTGTTTTAATTTACATTTCTCTAATCAATACTGATTTAGAGCATTTTTTCATATGACTATAGATGGCTTTAATTTCTTCATCTAAAAACTGCCTGTTCATATCCTTTGACAATTTATCAACTGGGGAATGACTTATATCCTTATAAATTTTACTCAGTTCTCTGCATAAGACTAAAATAAAATAGTTCCTGTCCTCAAAGAGTTTATATTTTACTGGGGAAATACAACATGCCCAGAAGTAAATTAATGCAGAGTATATACAAAATAATGCAAATTTACTTCAATCAATCAGCAATTATTTACTAAGTGTTTACTATGTGCCCAGCAGGCATTGTGCTAAGTGCTGGGGATACAAAGAAAAAGTAACAACGCTCCCTATTCTGAGGGAGCTTACATTCTAAAGGGAGAGACAATGTGTATACATGTATGTATGCAGGTGTAGATATGCATGTTTATATGTACATATGCATAGGCACACACATATAGGGGTATGTGTATGTGTGTGTGTATGTGTGTGTGTGTGTGTGTGTGTGTGTGTGTGTATGTACCTGTGTGTTTAGGCAGCTAGGTGGCACAGTAGATAGAACAATGGGCCTGGAGTCAAGAAGACACTTCCCTGAGTATAAATTCAGCCTCAGACACTTACTAGCTGTGTGTGACCTTGGTCAAGTCATTTAACCCGATTTGCCTCAGTTTCCTTATCTGTAAAATGAACTGGAGAAGGAAATGGCAGTATCTTTGCCAAGAAAACCCCAAATTGGGTCAAGAAGAGCCATATATGACTGAGCAACAAAAACAATATATGATATGTATTTTAAAGATACATAAAGGGTATGTACAATCTAACTTTAGAGAAGGCAGTAGCAGCCAGGGGAACTGGGAAATCCTTCTTAGCATAAGGTGGTGCTTGAGTTGAGTCTTGAAGGAAGCCAAGGACTTTAACACATGGACGTAAGGGGGAAACATTCCAGACATGGCGGGGAAGCCATGGCATGGAATCAGAATTACTATGTGAGAAATATGGCAATTAGGCCAATATGACTAGACTATAGTTTGTAGAGGGGAATAATGAGTGTGAAAATTGGAAATAAAGAAATGGGCCTGACTGTGAAGAACTATAAATGGCAAACAGAAGAGTTTTTATATATATATATATATATATATATATATATATATGTATATATGTATATATGTATATCTGTATGATCCTAGAGGTAATAGGGAACCAAGAGGGCTTACTGAGTAGGGGATGACATGTTTATAGCTACACTTCGGGAAAATCACTTTTACGGCTATTTGGAGGATAAAGTAGAGTGTAACAGTCTAGACAAAAGATAAAGGGAAGAGTTGTGCCAGGAGTGTATGCAATTAGGCTATTATACTGATTCAAAGTGAAGTAAACACAACCAGGGAAACAATATGCACATTAAGTATAATGTAAATAGAACAACAAAACAATCAAAAATGAACACTACAGAATTATAATAACCAAGTTTAGATCCAAAGAAGAGACATGAGAAGGTTTTCCTCCCACTTTTTTTTTCTGTAGAGAAATAGGATTATTGGTGTATAACATTGCATACAGTGTCAGACTTTTTCAATATTTGGTTTAGTTTTGCTGAATTGTTTCTCTCCTTTTAAAATTCTTTCTAAAAAGTGTTCATTGTAAAGATTAAGCAGGATTCTAAAGAAGAGATATGAGAAGACACTCCCAATCTACCCTTTCATGGACGTGGGAGGTGCTTAGGTGACAATTTGCACCTGCTTTCAGATTTTTTCAATGTATGATTAGGGGTGTTGGTTTTTTTTTTTCCCTCTCTAAAAATACTATGTCATATGGGATGGTTCTCCGGGAGTGGGAAGGGTACTTGGAATAACTTTGGTTATGTAAGAAACAAAAAATAGCCATTAAAACTTATTTTAAAAAATTCTTTGTTGATGTGGCTGGTTCCCTGGGAGAAGTTGAGGTAAGGGATATTTTGGGTGAAGCAAAAATAAAAGAGTGATTAAAAAGTTCAAACAAAGAAGGGTATTGTAATAGTCTAGAGCCAAAAGGCAACTATGGCCTAAGATAGAGAAAATGCTGTTGAATGGAGAGAAGAGGATACAGATGAGAGATGTGGAAAAAGAAGTAATGAGATTCAGCAGTTAACTGGATATGTTAGAAGAATAAGAGTGAGGAGTCAAGACTCTTAACCATGAATGACTGGAAAAATGGTAGTGTCCTCGAAACTGATAATGGGAAAGTTTGGGTATGGGATGGGATTGGGAGAGATATAATAAATTAACATTATTACATGTTGAATTTGAGACACCTATGGGATCATCCAGTCTGAGAGATCCAAAAAGGATTTGGTGATGTAGGACTGGAGCACAGGATGGAAACTAGGGCTAGATCAGTGGTTCGCAACCTTCCTAATGCCAGGACTCTTTAATACTTGTATGTGGGTGTATCTGCATGTGGGTGGACCAGCCTGGAGATGGATGGAGGAGCGGTATTTCGGTTCCTAAGTCCATTGGAAATATGTGTTTTCCAATGGTCTTAGGTGACCCCTGTGAAAGGGTTGTTCGACCCCCAAAGGGGTTGCGACCCACAGATTGAGAACTGCTGGGTTAGATGGAAAGCTCTGGGAGCCATCTGCAACAAGATAATTGAACCCATGGGTTCACAAAGTGGGATAGTGTAGAACAAAAACCCCAAGATGGAGTCCTTGAGGAATATTCACAGTTAGAGATTCTTACCTGATTTAAAATCCAGCAAAGAAAACTGAGAAAGAGGGATTAGACAGCTAAGAGGACCAAGAGACATCAGCATCATGAAAACCCAGGAAGAGGTCAACAGTGTCAAATAGCACAGAGGAGTCAAGAAAGATGAGGAATGAACAAAGGTCATTAGACTTCACAATTAGATTTTTTTCTTTCTCATTTTATTTATCAAATAGCATTGATAAGGCTACAGGTACCCATAATAGATAAGCAATTTTTATTCCAGCTTTTCTTAGAACTGGTGCTCTAGTGGAAAAGGGTAGAACCAGCAGGTGACTCCAGAGAAAACTGATACTAAGGAGCAGATGATGAGGAGGAGGAGAGGGTAGTCAGATTAAGTATGAAGATGTAGGAAAAGTACTGAAGATAGAGGGACTAGAGGAAGTCAACAGGGAAAGAACATTCAAATTAGTGACAGAGAGAAGAATGAGGAAAAGTGTTAGGTGGGAGGGGCTATGATGATATGGAAGAGCAGCTATTCAAATGCATGGTCCTTGATCCATTGCCCTCCAGAGCATTTTGAGCTCTCAGACTCTTTATTTTGACCTCTGGTTCCTTTTTGTTTGGGGGAAGCCTTCAGAGTTCAGTGACTTGTCCAGGGTTACACAGCTGGTAAGTGTCTGAGGCCAGATTTGGATTCAGTTCCTCTGACTCTATCCACTGTTCCACTTTGCTGTCCCTCTGGTTCCTTTCTGACTGCTGGCTTCTGAACACTTCTTGCTTCTGGCTTATGTTTTACTACCAGCCTTGCCTTGGTTATTCACATCTTGGCTTCCCAGCCTGTCTCCACCCTCCATCATTATAACATCAGGACTGCCAATAAAGTATTCAGAAGGTATCCCTAATGTCAAATGCTCACTCCTGCTTGCTTAATGTAGTAAATGGCCACCAATTATGATTGCATGGAATCACTATTCCATCACTTCCATAGAAACAAAGTGGCAACCAGAACTGGTGTCTTTCTTCCTTTGTCTCACACTGTCTTGAATTTGCTAGACTATAGGTGGGAAAAAATTCTACAAACAATATAGAATTTTTTTTTCTCAGAGGTTAAAAACAGAAAAAGGAAGTAAATAAACACTTCCAGTCATCTGGCCTCTATGCTAAATACTGAATACAAGTGTATTATTATTATTATTTTTTTTTTTTTTGCAAAGTCTTAAAGTAGATCCTATGGCCTTAACACTGGAAAAGATTTTAACAGATGAATTACCAAGTCCAACTTCCTTACACAACATGGAAAAAACCCATAGCCCAGAAGGGTTGTGATCTACTTCAAAGTCAAACAGTTAAATAATTTCCTCCCTACAAATAACATGTGTATTTTGATCCTCTACTGTCAAATTTCTTTGTCACCAATTATTTTTTATCAGGTAGTTGTCTTCTTCCTCACAATCTTTTTATATAAATTTGCTTCTCTTTTCATGTAGAATAGGTGTTTGACCCTCACCATCTGTTTTTATCTTCTTTGGAGGTAGGAACAGAGAGATTGGACCCTCCTATCTCACCCAGGAGGGAAACACAGCAGCACTCATAGGCTCGATCCCATTACTGATTAGCACAAAATTTTTTATCAGCTGCATTTCTGACATGAGCCAGTTCACTCCTCCTTAAGTAGCCTAGTAGTCTTGGGCTCACCATATTGGTACAGGATTTAGTGCAGAATCTGATGAGCTTTAGACCTACTGTAGCTCAGAACTTTTGAGCTCAAGAGATCCATCTCAGTTTCCCCATCACAGAAGAGATTATAGATGTGTCATATCCAGTTATTTTCCTCTTTTAACAGGTCAGTATAGATTACAGCATTTCTTTCATTTTCTCCTCTGTGCCCTGCTTAGATAAACTCGATGCTATATTCAATCTTAAATTATATTCAATCACTCTGCCTCTGAACTCTTTTACAGACCACATACTATTCCTGGAATATTTTTTACCTTGCTTCTCCAACCAAGCATTTTAAAAGTTATCTCAAGTTCTTAGGCAAACTTCCATGATTTAACTAACCAAATGTCATAGCATCTCTTTAAAAACCTTAGTACATCTCTTTAATAAACTAAGTACATGATTCCCAAAACTTCCCCTCACTATCTACTCCAAAATATATAAATCCTCTTCCTATGTATCATTAGGATCATGAACCTTGATCTTGAAGGGACCTCAGAGGCCATTTAGTTCAATAGCCTCATTTTACAGATGAGGAAACTAAAGAAATGAGGAAATGTTAAGAGATTTGCTCAAGATCATCTAAGTGTCATCAGCAGAACTTTAACACAAGGCCTCTGACTTGAGAGCACCACTCTTTCCGTTGGACCATGCTCCCTGCCAGTGTGATATAAAATTTTAATTTATGCTCAATATTTCATGTTTTATTAGCTGTCTGCCTATATTTCATATGTCAATACAAATCTGGTCTGTCAAATTTTAATAGTCCAAGAACTACCTTTTAAAATATAGGAAATGCATTTTAATTTACTTTTAGTATCTGGTCCTTGCTCATCTTTTACTGTTGGTATTAGGACTAACTTCTAAATGGCTTCTAAAAAGTCTAGTTGTGGTCATGGAGGGTGGGGATATAGGCTGGACAACCAGGATTTCAAGAGCAAAGTAGTTAATAAGTATTTGTGAATAATTATTTTGATGACGATGATAAGAGGCTTCTGTTGAGTTGGCTAGAATGGGAAGAGAAAAATCACTCTCTTGATCAGTGACTGCCTCTCTAAAATCAGTAATTCAGGGAAACCCATGCTATGCTTCATTTCATCCCTGACTTTCTGGCCAACTTTTCCATAGCCACATCACCTGTCCTGCTGGTGTAACCTTTGCTCTACTTTCACACTCTCCTCTCACTCCAAATGCTGGAACCATGAATCTCCATTAAAGTAATTCTGCCATTGTGCCTGGATGAGATAGGTCCTGCTCCACTCAACATTCCTGTAACTTTCCAGACCACAGTACCCCTCCCTAGTCACAACTTTCCTTTCTAGTGGTCTTTCTCATTAGAAACTAAGCTCCTCGAGGGCAGGGACTGTCTTATCTTTTCTTTTTTTTTTTTTTAATGAATTGTAAAACAAGCTTAATATGTTACAATTTAACATGACTGAAAGTAACTTGCCTTCTCATGTCACCAAGTTTATGTGGGTCTTTCTCACCACTATGCAAGAATAACTCAGACTGCCCAATGTTGGCAAATCCCAACCTTTTATTTCTCCTTCACTTGGTTTTGGATTACTTTACTATTTATTAGTATTAATACTAGTTTGATGATATAGAAAGGGAAAATATTAAAATTCAAATCTGCCACTTTCTGGTATTGATCCCTAGTTCTCCTATGAGGCAGAAAGTCATGATACCTCATTTATATCATTTTTAGGATTATTGAAAGTATATTTTTAGTGCACAGTAATTATGATATTTTATAATACACTCTTAAAATGATTTCATTTAATTAAAATTATATATTTCCAAATATGCTTATACATAAAGAATACATTTTAAATGAATGCTCTGAAATATTGATAAATATTATATATTATCTGTCGTTTGAAATTATACATCTCCCACTTTGCCAATCCCTCAATATTTCCTGAATAATTGAGAATTGACTACAATTAAATATATTGTGATAAAGTCCCAGATGACACTCAATGACAATGGCAATCTACTTAAGGTCATAAGTTTTCCTTTTTTGAAGTTTAAAAAAAAGTAGTATCTTTTCCCAATTACATGTCCAGACAATTTTTAGCTTCATTTTAAAAAGATTTTAAGTTCCAAAATTTTCTCCATACTTCCCTCCCCTCCCTCTTCCTAAAATGGTAGGCGATTTGATATAGGTTATACATGTGCTCTTATGTAAAACATATTTCCATATTAGTCACAGTTGTGAAATCAAAAGGAAAAAAACCAAAAAAGAATAAAGTAAGTGAAAAAGTATGCTTCAATCTGCATTCAGAATCACATCAATTATTTATCTGGATGTGGGTAGCATTTTCCTTTGTGATCATGGTATTGTTGAAAAGCACTGAGTCATTTATAGTTGATCATCACACAATGTTGCTGATACTGTGTACAATTTCTCCTGGTTCTGCTGATTTTACTTTGCATCAGTGCCTGCAAGTCTTTGCTGTTTTTTTTTTTCTGAAATACACCTGCTCATCATCTCTTATGGAATAACAGTATTCCATTACATTCATATACCACAACTTATTGGGCATCCCCTCAACTTCCAATATCTTGCCACCATGAAAAGGGCTGCTATGAATATTTTTGCACATGTTGGTTCTTTTCCTTTTTTTTTTTTTAGTGATCTCTTTTGGAAAAAAATCTAATAGTGGTATTATTAGATCAAAGGGTATGCACAGTTTGGTTGCCCTTTGGGCATAGTTCCAAACTGCTCTCCAGAATGGTTGGATCAGTTCACAACTCCACCAATGGTGTATTAGTGTCCCGATTTTCCCACATCCTCTCCAACATTTATCACTTTCCTTTTTTTTTTTTTTTGGTCATATTAGTCAATCTAATAGGTATGAGACGACACCTCAGAGTTGTTCTAACCTGCAGTTCTCTAATCAAAAGTTATTTAGAACACTTCCTCATATGCCTATAGGTAGCTTTAATTTCTTCATCTGAAAATTGCCTGTTCATATCCTTTGACCATTTATCATTTGGGGAATGGTTTGTATTCTTATAAATTTGACTCAGTTTTTTATATATTTGAGAAATGAGGCCTTTGTCAGAGACACTTTTTGCTGTAAAATATGTTTTTCCAGCTTTCTTCTTTCCTTCTAACCTTGGTTGCACTGGTTTTGTTTGTGCAATTTAATATAATCAAAATT
Organism: Pseudochirops cupreus; assembly: GCA_028627135.1. NCBI lineage: Eukaryota > Metazoa > Chordata > Mammalia > Diprotodontia > Pseudocheiridae > Pseudochirops > Pseudochirops cupreus. The sequence continues at coordinate 275,735,253 of CM053583.1, read as the reverse complement.
ATCTATTTTACATTTCTTAATGATTTCTACCTCTTGTTTGGTAATTAACTCTTCCCTTCTCCATAGATCTAACAGGTATACTATTTTAGTATTGATATTATTTCATTTTTATGGTACCTTTCCTTCCTTGTCTCTTCTAATTAGGTCTGTTTTAGCTTTTGCTTTGTCTGAGATCAGGGTTACTACCCCCACTTTTTTTTTTTAACTTTAGCTGATGCATAATAGATTCTGCACCAGTGCTTTACCTTGACTCTGTCTGTATCTCTCTGCTTCAAGTGTGTTTCTTGGAAACAACATATTGTAGGATTCTGGTTTTTGATCCACTCTATCTGCGTCCACTTTATGGGAGAGTTTATCCCATTCACATTCACAGTTATGATTATTAACTGAATTTCCCTCCATCCTATTTTTCCTCCTGTTTGTCTTCTCTTTTTCACTCTTTCCCTCCTTGACAGTGTTTGGCTTTTGCCTACCACCTCCCCTAGTCTGCCTTCTCTTCTGTCAGTTTTCCCCTCCCCCCATCTTACTTAATTTCCTCCCCTCTTATTTTCTTGTCAGGTAAGAAAGATTTCTATATTTAACTGATTGTATATACTATTCTCTCTTTAAGCCAATACTGATAAGAGTAAGGTTGAAGTGATGGCCATCAACCACTTCCCATCTTTTCCTCCACTGTAATAGGTTTTTTGTGCTTCTTCATGTGAAATAATTTACCTCATTCTATTTCTCCTTTCCTTCTGTACCCCATATACTCCTCTTTCTCATTCATTAGTTATTTTTTATGTCATTCCATCAAATTCACCATATATGTGCCCTCTGTTTATGTATAATCCTTCTAGTTATATTATTAGTGGTATAATTTTTAAGAATTACAAGTATCATCTTCCCATGTAGGGATATAAACAGTTCAACTCCATTGAATCCCTTATTTTCTTTTCCCTTTTTACCTCTTTAGAAGACTACTCTTAGGTCTTGATGTAGGAGATCAAATCTTTGTTCAGTTTTGGCCTTTTCCTTATAAAAGCTTAAAATCTTTCTGTTTCATTGAATGGCCATTTTCCCCATTGATGTATTATGTTTAATCTCCCTGTGTAGCTGATTCTTGGTTATAGTCCTAGCTCTTTTTGTCTTCCTGAATATCATGTTCCATGACCTCTGATTCTTGAATGTTGCAGCTGCTAAGTCCTGTGTAATCCTAATTGTGGCTCCCTGAAATCTGAATTTTTTTTCTGGCCACTTGAAGTATTTTTTTCTTTGACTTGATAGTTCTGAAATTTGGCTCTAATGTTTCCTGCAGTTTTTATTTTGGAATCTTTTTTCTGAAGTGATCGGTGGATTCTTTCAATGCCTATTTTGCCTTCTGGTTCCAGGATATCAGGGTAGTTTTCCTTGACAATTTATTGAAAGATGCTGTTTGGGTCCTCCTTTTGATTATGACTTTCATGTAGTCCAATGATTCTGACATTTTCTCTCCTAGATCTATTTTCCAGGTGAGTTGTTTTTCCAAACAGGTATTTTACATCTTTATTTTTTCATTCTTTTGAATTTGTTTGATTGATTCTTGATGTCTCATAGAACTATTAACTTCTACTTGCCCAGTTCTAAGTTTTAAGGAGTTGCTTTCCTTGATTAGCTTTTGTACTTCCTTTTCCATCTGACTGCTTGTGCTTTTAAGGAGTTGTCTTCTTCAGTAGATTTTTGTATCTTGTGATGAAAGCTACTTTATGAAGCTTATTCTTGAAAACTGGTGGTTTTATCTCATGTGCATAGAGCAAACTGTGCTTGCAGGGAGAGGTGAGGAAGGGGTTTATGAATACATATACTGAAGGAATCTCAGCATTTGCATCCAATAAATGAGAAGTGAAGACCATATGACCTTTAAGGTCTCTCTCTGCTCTAAAATGCTATGATGGCCAAGTTGTAAGAACTGTTACAGAAGCCCTCTCCACCCACATCAAAAAACCTTTTTTAAAAAGTTGTATCACTTCTATCCTCCCTATGTCAAGTATGGGTGAACTTTTCCCTTCAATTCAGTGGAAACCACTAGACAGTCGCATGACTCCCAAGAAGAAGAAAGAAAGATTAGTCAACTTTGAAGGCAAGGAACACATTCTTACTTCTTGCATAATGAGAACTCTACAGATATTTTAGTTTTTTGTTTTCAAGCAAATATAAAGCAAAACACTGAAATTTTCAATAAAAACCAAGTCATGATCCAGAATGGTGAAAAAAATCAGTGAAATTTATGGAATGTAGGAACTTGGTCTGAAATTGTGAATTTCCTGATTCTGTTCTATGTCCATTTTCTGTTCATTCTATCTATCTTCTGTATATTCTTTGTAGAACAGACTAGCTTCAGTAAAAGGTGAAATACTACATGGTGGGTGTTGCTTTGAAGGACACAGGAGATACCATGCTGAGAATTAGATAGCTAAAAAAATTATTTAGCACTTACAGTTATTTATTACCTGTGGATTAGGAAGAACTGCTGTCCCCACATGAAACACCTTGAAAATACATGTACATAATTTTTCCCCTGAAGCAACAGATTTCTTTGCAAATCACATGTTTTTTTCTGTGATCAGCCTAATGAGGTTTGGCTAACAGCCATTTTTGCCTTCTTTTCAAAATGCTTGCCACTGTGAGCATGGAAGAAGTCCAAGAATTCTGCATATTCCAAGTCAGGCAGAAGATGTATGACTGGGAGCAAATACCTATTTCCTTAAACTGGACACATAAAGAAAACTTGCCCACAGGTATAGGTATGATCTATGAGAAGACAGTTTATTAGACTTAACTTGAGATCATGTAGAACCAAGTAGTAGTCATCATATTATTAGTAGTTGTAGTTGTAGTAGTAGTGATGGTGGTGGTGGTAGTGGTGGTGGTGATAGCAGTAGCGGCAGCTTATATTTATAGAACTTTAAATTTTACCAAACACTAGAAATATGATTTCATTTTATCCTCATAACAATCCTGGGAGGGAGGTGTTATTTTATCCCCATTGTACTGATGAGGAAACTGAGGCACAGAGAGGTTAAGTGATTTGCCCAGAGTCGCACAGTATCTGAGGCTGTATTTGAACTCAGGTCTTCCTAATTTGAAGTCCTGTGCCATCTAGTTGCTTGCCACATCATTCTTCAATTCCAGATACATGGTAAGAGGCTTAACATAACCAATAATGGATCTAACCTCTTAGGTTGGAGCTGGCCCTAACGTAGGCTGAGAAGGAATTCTCTGTTCTAGGACAGACTTGGAACTAGACCAAGTTGAAACAGAATACCTCTCCCTGTTAGTAAGACCAGATCATGAGCTATACTCTCAGGCCTAGGCTAGAACTCTATTATTTGAATACATGTGTTAGTGAAACAAGGGATCATGTGTTGAATACGGGCACATTTCTATTCACATCAGTTTTATAACATACATTTTGACAACTTGAATGTTTGTTCATTTTCCCAATCTCATTAAATGAGGGAGACAAAAGCTCCTAATAACTTCTTTCTTTTAATAAAGGATTACTTTTTTATAAATTAAGACTCCATTTTCTTATCTACAAATGAAAGCGGTAGACTAGAACAGGAGTTCAAGCTGGTGTCTATGGCTTTTAAAATAAGACTATTTTAATAATTTGAATATAATCGGTTTCCTTTGCAATAGGCATTTAAAAATATTATTCGGAGATGGGATTCATATGGTTCAGACTGCCAAAGTGGTTCATGACACAAAATGAGGTTAAGAGTCTCTGGACTAAAGAAGGCTGTCGAAAGTTCCTTTCGGCTTTAACATTTTATATTTTATGGTCTTTTCTAGACCTAGAATATTACAATTTAATGTTCCTTTTGTAGTCTATGACTCTTGGAATTTATTGGTATGTTAATTATAAGATCTTAAGGAACACAGACAAAGTTTCATCCTTAATTTATCTCACTATAAATTTATTGATTGTATACAAACTTATTTAGTGGGACATACTCATGTAAGGGTACAAAAAGACATACACATCTGTGCTACCAACTGGTTTTCTATCCTTGTTTGACTCAGTGAAATGAAGCTATTTGTGAAATTGCTTCTAGTAAGTACATAAAGTCTATCAAGATATAACCTAATTACTAGAAGGTCCATGGATGTAAAAAAAATAGGGAATTTTATACTAAGATAAAAAAAAAGTGAGCTGGAGTCTTCTGCCCATCTACAGTAAGCAGACTTGAAAAACATCTGAATAAACCAATGATGTGTGAGTCAGATAAGGCTAAGTACAGCTCTTGGCAGAATTCTTTTGGAGTCAGGAGCTATATTCTTGGATGGTCATCAGTTACTCTATCTCTATCTGCATCTCTTATCTCTACTTCTGGGCAAAGGGGCTGATCTAGCCAGCTGGCTTCACCAAAAAAAAAAAAATCACTATTGCACTAAAAATAAACTTTCTAAGTTTCTATCAAATAAAAAGAGAAAGCAAAATTCTCTGTGCAACACCTTACCCTTCTCTCACCTTTACACTTAATAAACTTAATAAATTTACTATTAATAAACTGATTTGACAATGGTGTCATGGTCTTTGACAAACCTGTTGGAGGATATGGATAAGAGACATAAGCAGGGTGGGCTTACATGGGTTGATGCTGTCTGTGTCACTGAAAGAAAAATCCATATTGATGAGATCACAGAACCAATTAAGCATTTGAGTTATATCCAGGGAAGCAATTTTAATATACTTAGCCAAAGTAAACCGAGGTGAGTACATAAGCACAGAATTTTAGTGAGATCCTTCACTTTCTGAAAGCAACATTTATTTTTCAAGGAAAGTAAGTGAAATTTGCCTTTTTTTTTTAAAAAGTAATATTTTATTTTCTCCTAATTACATGTAAAAACAATTTTTAACATTTGTTGTTTTTTTTCTTTTACAAGTTTTGAGTTTCAAATTCTATAACTACCTCCCTCCTTGAGATGGTAAGCAATCTGATATGATATACATGTGCAATCATGTAAAACATTTCCATATTAGTCATTTTGTGCAAGAAGATGAAGAAAAGGATGGAAGGAAGGCAAAGAAAGAAAGAAAGAAAGAATGTTTTAGCTTATATTCAGAAAATATCAATTCTTTCTCTGGAGGCAGAAAGCATTTTTCAACATGGGTCCTTTGGGATTGTATCGGATCACTGTATTGTTCACTTCACTTTGTGTCAGTTCATCTTTCCAGGTTTTCCTGAAATCATCTTGCTTGTCATTTCTTATAGCACAGTGACATCCCATTATAATCATTTATCACAACTTGTTCAGCCATTCCCCAATTGATGGGCACCCCTTGAATTTCCAATTCTTAGCCACCACAGAAAGAGCTGCTATAAATATTTTTGGGCAAATAGGTTCTTTCCCCACCTCTTTAAATCTCTTTGGGATATAGAACTAGCAGTGGTATTGCTAGATCAAAGGGTATGTACAGTTTTATAGCCCCTTGGGCATAGTTCAAAATCGCTCTCCAGAATGGTTGGATCAGTTCACAACTCCACCAACAATGCATTAGTGTCCCAATAATCCCACATCTCCTCCAACATCTATCATTTTCCTTTTTTGTCATACTAGTCAATCTGATAGGTATGAGGTGGTACCTCAAAATTGTGCAGTTTTTTAAAAACAATTTGCCTATATTATAAAGGTATGACATTCTAGAATAAGTGCTATATGAGGTACAAACACAAACACAGCCAAATAGAGACCACGCCTCTAAAATGACATCTCTTTGAAAGTTAAAAATGTGTGTATGTATGTGTGTGTGTGTGTGTGTGTGTGTGTGTGTACACACACATTAAGATAATCAAGGAAAATTATGACATACAAGCATATTTATTATAAAAGGGATTTAACAAATAAAATCACTTCTCTCTTACTTTTAAAATTTTATTTCTCCCCTTTGCCCTTCACTCCTCAATAATCTCAAATTTATGTTTGATTTTAGGGGCAAAAGGAAGCCACTGCAGGTTATTGATGGGGGTCGGGGATGGAGACCAGTCAATATTCTTTAGAGATTAATCCAGAGAAAAGACTTGAAGTAGGGAGAACAATTAGCAGATTATTTTGCAATAGTTCAGATAAGGAGGGCTTGGACTATGATATAAAAATATAAGCTTCAATCATAATGATTCTTTTCAATATTCTCTACTTCATTCTTTTCACTATTCACAGTAGCTTTAGTACTCTGTAAATATTTGTACTACCAGTAGTATACTATACTAGTAATACTACATTATATAAATATGAGCTGCAATTAATAATATATCATTACAAGTAACATTGATGACATTTGAAAAGCAGCATTTTTTGAAGATATGCTAAAATTTAGGAGACAATTTTTCACATAGTTAAGACTCATTTGCAGAATAGATTGACTAAAGAATTCTTAATTTTTCTACCATTGAAAGTTGTCTATGACAGACTAGAATTTTAAGCAGATAAAAACTCTTTCTTTAAATTTCTTGTCATAGATGTATGTGAATCCTCAACTCAGAGATATTCCCATTTCCCTCTGAAGCAGCCACCCACTAATAGAGAAGCCAGTATAACCAGTTCAGAAAGGCAAGGTTTTATAAAAAAATATTAGATTATATGAAAGTTCACATACTTCTATCTGTCTATACACATAAACATCTATATTTCTTGTTGTCATTGTTGATCATTTTTCAGTAGTGTCCAACTCTTTTTTGGACTCCATTTGGAGTTTTCTTAGCAAAGATAATGGAGTGGTTTGCCATTTCCTTCTCCAGTTCATTTTACAGATGAAGAGGCAAACAAACTTGTGCAGGGTCACACAGCTAATAAATATCTGAGGCCACATTTGAACTCAGGAAGATGAATCTTCCTGACTCCAAGCCTGTCATTCTGTCCCACTGAGCCACCAAACAACCATAAATACACACACACACATACATATATAGGAAAATATTGCATTAAATGTCTGAACTAATATACTTCCAAATTAAAGTTACATTACATAAAGCAAAAAAAAAAAAAGAGGAAAGGTTGAGTTGTTTCCTCTTAACTTTCCATGAATTTTAAAACCGTGAGACACTTAAAGTTGGACATCTTCCCCATTTTTCTCCAACATGTTCTCTTCAGGTGTGATTTACCTTCACAAAATCATGAAATCTTTTTTAGAGAGATGAAATGAAATGTCATATACCCCAGGGGAATTTCTTTGAATAAGGAAGAACTACTGTAAGTAGCAAAGAGGAAGAAAGATGAGGAAAAAATAACCCTGAAATCCTAAAATATTTTTAGTATTAATCTAAATCAATTACTGGCAGATATCCCATCTACAATGGTCTCAGAGATATCTTTATTCCCTCTCTCTCAGCCAAGCTCTTTCGACTTTGTCTGGACATTGCCTCATATATCCACCTTTCTCCTTGCACTGCAACCATACTAGTTCATGCCCTTCTTACCTCTCACCTGGAATGCTATAATAATTTCTAAATGATTCAATTATTATAATTTTTCCTCTCTCCAATCCAACCTTTGCAGAACTGCTAAAATAGTTTTCAAGCACCAGAAATAATCAAATTCAGTAAGTCCAAGAATATAAATTACTTGGTGAGAATTCCCTAATTAATAAGAACTGCTGGGAAAACTGGAAGGCAGTTTTGTAGAAATTAAGTTCAGACTATCATCCCACAGTAAGCTCAAAGTGAGTATGTGACCTGAATATTGCAGAAATAAATTAGAGGAGAATGAAATCAAGTATGGCTAGTGGGAGAGTTTTTAATCAACGAAGGATAGATCATTTGTTATTACAAAAGATAAAATACATAATTTCAATTATATGAAATTAAAAAGCTTCTACATGTACAAAAATCAATACAGCCAGGATAAAAAGAGAAGCTGTTGACTGGGGTGGGGGTGGGGGAGGATAGGAAAGGAATGTGAAGGGGGCACAGAAATCTTTGTGTCAAATATTTCTAATAAGGTCTTAATATCCAAGACATAGAGGGTGTCCCAAAAGCTTTAGTTCAGTTTTAAGCTTAAAACTGCACTAAGACTTTTGGGACAGCTGGCATAAGAAACTGACATGAATATACAGGATCAAGAACCATTCCTTGATGAGTAAGTAGTCAAAGGTTTCAAACAAATTGTTCTTACAAGAAACGTTATGAAATATTTAACAACTATATGAAAAATTGCTCCAAATCACCAATAATAGGAAAGAATGCAAATAAAAACATGTCTGAGTTTTTGTCTCATATCTAGCAAATTTACAAAGATGACAAAAATGTGGGAACAGTTAGTGCTTGAGGGACTTCAGAAAGGAACATTCAGATACTTTTGGTGAAGTTAAGAATTGGTTTAATATTCTGAAAAGCAATTTGGAAGCATACTCTAAAAGAGACTAAAAGGTTCGTAACTTTTGACCTACAGATTCCACTGCTAGGCAAATACCCCAAAGGCAGCAAAACCAGAAAGAAATGTACCATCTACATCACAATATCTATCGTAGTACCTTTTATGGTAGCAAAGAAATGGAACCAAAGCAAATTTATTGGGCAATGGCTAAACAAGTTGAGTTCTATGAATGTAACAGAATATTACCATAACATTTCTGAACTGCTACCTTGAGAAATGGTGAATATGAAGAATTTAGGAGCATGGGAAGATTTTTGCAAACTGATGTAGATTGTAGTAGACAGAACCAGGAAAATAATATACCCAATGATTACAACAATGTGAAAGGAAAGAACAAAACACAAAACTGAAATGTTATCTAAATAAAGGGATCAAGTTTGGCTTGAAAGAAGAGATGAGAAAATGCATCTACCTTCTTGCTTTGTAGAAATTCCTTTTCAAAAATACTTTGCGTTATGGGTGTGGAAAGAACATTGCATATATTGTCAGATAGAGTTGATTTTTTTTATTAAGTTTTAGGGACTTGTTTTTATTCCCCCTCTTTTTTAAAAAAATTGTTAGAATGGATAGCTCCATAGGCAGGTGAGGTAGAGGTTATATTTGGAAATAAAGGTAATATAAGAACGAAAGACATAAATACAGTTTTGAAAATCTACAAAATGCACAGTTCTGACCATGTCACTCCATGCTCAAAAGGCATCGGTAGTTCCCTGTTTCTTAGATAGTTCATTTCACTTTCAATCCTGAATTAACCTTCTTGACTGGCACTATATATAAGATATTGGGATGGTGAGGGTACTTTGATCTCACTAAGTGTTGGGACCAGGAGGAAATTTTTATTTATTTTTAAATTTTAATTATTTTATTTATTTTTGGGAGGGGGGAAGGCAGGCAGTTGGGGTTAAGTGACTTGCCCAAGGTCACACAGCTAGTTAAATGTCAAGTATCTGAGGTTTGATTTGAACTCAGGTCCTCCTGATTTCAGGGCGCGTGCTCTATTCACTGTGCCACCTAGCTGCCCCCAATTTTTTAGTTTTTAAACAAAATAGCTGCTAATAACATTCACTTTGCATATCATAAAACCAAAAAGATGACTTAGGAGTCCTGCATTCCTGTACAAGCAAATACAGTTAATTCAATTTCCAGAACTGAATATGTAAGTAGGAATGGCAAAGAACAAAACGTTAGATAATCAGCTTGCACTGCTTTGTCATTGGAAAAACATGAATTTACATTTTGAAGCACTTCCAATAAAATAACAAAGCTATAATTTGAAGAGTAGAGAAGCTTGGGGGCAGTGGATAAAGTGCCAGCCCTGGAGTAAGGAAGACTCTTCTTCCTGAATTAAAATCTGGCCTCAGCTACTTACTAGTTGTGTAATCCTGGACAAGTCACTTAACTCTGTTTGCCTCAGTTTCCTCATCTGTAAAAAGAGCTGGAGAAAGGAACGGCAAACCACTCCAGTGTCTTTGCCAAGAAAACCCTAAATGGGGTCACAAAGAGTCAAACATGACAAACCATCAAACAACAACAAAAAATAGGAAGACTGAACTTAGGGAGAGTTTGTTACCTAACTTGCTTAGTTCCTTACTGCTCTTCATTTCATGCTGGAGGATGGACAGCAGTATCTCACAGAATTATGTAATACCAACCATCACCAGCAGGATTGTTTTCTTTTTCTAAGTACAAAATAAGTGGGGGGGGGGGGGAGGGGAAAGAAGGAGGATGAATTGGACAGAACTCAGGAGATAATTAAGAAGTTTCATATAAAAGGTCTTTCCTTGTAGCTGAGCCAGTATCAAGGTGAGACATTTCCATTTGGCTGTCTTCAATATAGAGCTTAACCACCTCTCTTCTGGTTTCTCTCTGAGGAGGTTCCAAGAATATCAAAGAAAAATATTGAAAAACAAAGAGGAGTTGAGTATTCCTACCTCCTCATGGATGGGGGATAGTTATCTCTTCCAGACCAACAATATACAGGAAACATAAAATTAAATTCTAAGAAAACAGAAATTTACCTTTCATGGTACCTTAATTGCTAATAGATGAAATAAATTCTAAACTATTTCTACTCTTACACAATAATGAATACATCTCATGTTATCTGATCCTTTTATCTTTTATGTGTTTGGTAGATCAGATTAAAAATGAGGTATTCCTCCAGTTGGATGCCTAAGGATGATCAAGTAGCCAAGATTTAAAAAACAAAAGAAACCCCTTGGTCTTCTTCTCCTAATTTCAAAGTAGAAAATTCAAACTCCTATATTATCTACCTACAATGCAGATCCTACCCTGTAGCCTCAGGAATAGCTTTTCCTATCAACTCTATCAATCTTTCATAAGAGGATTCAGACTGGCCCCACCTGGCCCTCCTGGCTAGAGTCTAAGCCAGAAGATTCTAGAAATTTCACCTGTGTTTCCCATTTAATCTCCTCTTTGAGAACCTCCCTTGTGCATTCCACAACTCAGCTGTACAGGACTGTCAGCTCCTCTGTGGGAGGCAGAGGTGGATACGGCACCTGCTTTAGAACAAATATAGCCTTCATGGTCAGGATTGAAATGTGTTGGCAGAACTGTGCAATGAAGCCTGCATAGTTCCTGCTTGTATTATGCTTTTATTAGCAATAAATGACATCGTGCCAAAGCAGCAAGGAGAAGAGATCAAATACCTCAAGAGAG
>CM053583.1:275708647-275723680 GCA_028627135.1 Pseudochirops cupreus | reverse complement strand
AAAAAAAGTATGTCATATTAACATAAAATAGGCTCATCATTTTAAATAAATTACTAAATAAATATTTTACTTTATCAGTTTTAATTTCTAATGTAGCAAATATCAATAGATACAGCCCACATAAGGAAAAGCTCTGGACTTCTGACAGAGTCCAGCACTCTTTTCACTGTAATCCTAAGGTGCTCTGTTCCCTTCAGCTACAAGGCCAGGTAGCTCTTCCGAAGCAGGAGAATATCATTCAGTTCAGTTTAACAATCCAGTTTGTATAAAATGTTCTACCCATTGGGAATAGAAAGATACAATCCAGCCTAGGCTTTCAAGGAGATTACAATCTAAATAAGGAGAAAGACATATGCAAAGACCTGTGATAAAATGGAGGGCAAGAGAAATACAAAGGAGAAGTATAAAGTACTGTGAGAAAATAAAAAAAGAGTTCATTCGACACTGGGGCAGGAAATGGTAATATCAGAGAAGGAAGCATGAAGGATAACTCAAGGAAGGCCCTTAATTGGGACTAAGCTAAGAGACAAGTCTATCCTAGGCATGGGGCATGGCATGAAAGTTGGGAAGAGTGTGTAGAATGATGAGTAGAGGGGCAAGGACTAAGACTCAAGATTCATTGACATATAAAAGGCAAAGAAGAAGTGAGAGGAGATGGAGAAGCAGTGATAATAGATCCAAGGAGCATACTGTCATGAAAACCAAGTGAAAAGATTATGTAAAGAAGGATGAAATAGTGCCAAATGCCAGGGGTATAAGGAGAATATAAATTGAGGTTTTTTTTAAAAGGCCATTGGATTTGGAGTTCAGTGGCTAACCTCAAAGATAGCAATGAGGAGAACAGATGTGAAAATGTAAGTAAAGAGAGTCCAAAGATAATATCATTCCTAAACCGTTGCCTTTCAGAGAAGCAATGATTTCTTATATGGCATGGTCTTAGAGGCTAACTTTTTCAGTTGGTCAGTCAATAAGTATTATTAAGTACCTACTACGTGCCAGACATTGTGCCAAGTGCTAGTGATACAAAGAAAAGCAAAAGATAGTCCTTGCTCTCAAGGAATTCACAATCTAATTAAGGAGATGACATAGAAACAGCTTTGTATGGACAAGTTATGTAGAGGACAAATTTAAAATAATCAAGAGAGGGAAGGCACTAAAATTTAATGAGATTGGAAAGGACATAGGAAACATAAGCTTGGGGGTCCCTTCATGAGAATCCCAAGTTTAAGAGTTCGTGGACTTGTCCTTTTAGAGTGAGAAGGTGAGTTCTTGAGTAGGATGTAGTTTGGAGAAAGAACAGAATCACCCATGTGGCCCTCACAATTGGAAGGGGAGGAAAAAGGAGATTATAGTATTGACCTTGTCAGCAAGAGATCAAGACCTTGCCACATCCTCCCATCCTCTGTTTATATGCTCCAGTCTACTTCCATTCTCACCAAGGTCAACTCTTCCACTTGGGCCCTTGATCCCTTGTCTCCTGTAGCTTGTCCCCACAGCTCATCTCTTCTTTCTCCAATTATCAGTATCTTCCTATTGGCTCCTTACCTGCTGTCTACGAAGTCACTCTCACTTTAAAAAAAAAGGCTTCTCTGAATTCCAATATACTCTAGCACTGACATTGTATTTGATACATAATGCTGTTCTGGTACAGTATGGTGTGAAAAGCTCTAAACACAGAGTTAGGAAACCTAAGGCTCCCCGCTTTGTGGAAGGAACTATAGGCTCCTTGGCCATCCATCCCACAGGAATTCAGAGTTTCTAAGATATAGGAACAGAGTTAGGGTACTCTTGTTATCCTGATAGTAGTTTAAGGATTCTAGTGTTAGACCAGGATCTTGTCATTTTCTGCCATATTTTGCACATCTCAGTATTTTCTCAAGTGCATTCTTTAGGAGATACCAGTTTTTCATATGGTGATAAACTTGCAATGTGAAAGCAGCCTTCCATATAATAGATTACACATAAACAGAAACTCATTCATTCATATAACAAATGTTTAAGCACCTACTGTGAAGGAGACATTAGAGATACAAAAACAAAAGCAGCTCATGCCCTAAAGAGTTTATATCATATTGAGAGAAAACAATATGGACACAGATACTTAAACACAAAATAAATACAAAATATTTTCTGGGAAGACACTGGCAACCTGAGCTATCAGTTATCAGAATATGATCCTTTAAAAGATGACATGTGAGCTGAGCCTTAAAGAAAAAAATTCAGAGTGCCTAGAAAAGGAGGTAAGAAGGGAGTGAATTTCATGCATGGGGAATTGGCCAAGGAAAAATCTAGAGACAGGAAAAGGGATTTCCTATCCAGAGAACAGCAGGTAGACTAGTTTGTTGGGAAGTCAGATTCCCAGGAAAGATTGTACATTAAACATGGGGAAATAGTCTGGAGATGGATTTGAAAGATTTTGAATACCCAAAAAGAAGAGTTTGTATTTTATCCTCCCTGTCAATTAGAAAGCTATTAAAAGACTGTAAGTAAGAAATGAAGGCGTCAACCAGGGTGGTGACTAAATGATTGAGAAGATGGGAACAGATGCTAGCAATGTCGTGGAGGTATAATTGACGAGATCTGAAAAACTGACTAGATATGAAAGTTGAAGGAGAGGGGAAAGTTGAAGATGACTCTGAAGTTATGAACTTGGGTTACTGGAAGGATGTTGGTACTTTCGATGGAAACAGGAGAATGTGTGAAGGTTTGAGAAGATAGACAGTAAATTCTGTTTTGGATAGGTAGAGTTTAAGATGTCTGCAGAGCATCCAGGTCAAAATGTTTAATAAGTAGTTGGCAATGTGGGACTAGGGCTGATGAGAGAAAACTACATTGTATATATAGAACTGAAAGTCATCTATAAGAACTGATAAGTGAACTCATGAGAGCTGCTAAAATCACCAAAATAGGGGGGGGAAAAAGACCTCAGTACAAAGTCCTAGGATGCAACCACCCATGGAGAGCAGGTCACAGATGATGAATTCAGGAAATGAGACTGTGATGAATCAGTTAAACAGGTGCAATAAGTCAAGGAAGAGAGCAATATTTTGAAAACCCAGAGAAGAGAAATAACCAAGAAGAGGGTGTGGCCAACACTATAGAATCTTGTATACTTACAAATGTTTTGTTTTTCTTTTCATTTTTTTCTCATTGAAAAGTAGAAAATGGGAGGGAGAAAAAAATAAATGTTTGTTAATTGAAAAAAATATATTTTTTTAAAAAGGTCTGAGAAGAGTTCATCAAATTTGACAATTATGAGATCATGAACCTTGGAAAGAATTAAATGAAATTGGGAACCAGATTGCGAAGAGTTGGGGAATAAATGTGAGGAAAGGAAATTTCAGGCAATGTATATAAACAGCTTTTTCTGTGACTTTGCCTATGCAGGAAAGGAGAGAGATAACCTGAGAGTATATTAAGATCTAGAGAAGATCTTTAAAAAAAACAAGAGTGATTTGGTAGTACTTGTAGGCAGCAGGCAAGAAATCAGTAGATAGGAAGATATTGGAAATTGGAGAAAGAAAGGAGATGATTGTGGAGACAAGATATAGGTGTTGATGAGGGAGAATGGAATCAAAGGCCCATGAAGAAGGTTTGACCTCACAGAGAGAACGGAAGAAGACAAGAGTGTATGAAGCAAGGTTGGAGGAGGTCCAGGTTGAAATCAAGGATTTTTAAGCTATAGAAGTGGAAAGAAGAGGAAGGTCTTGGCAGATGGTCTCTATATTCTCAGTTAAATATGAGGCATGGTTTTCTGATAGGAAGCAAGTGCTGGTATAAGAGGACGGGCTGGGGGGTGTGGTAGAAGAAATAGTTTGAAGTAGTTTCTGTGGGGTATTTGATAGAGAAGGAAGGTTGAAGGGGTTCCCTCGCTCATGTGAGGGTCAAAATGAAATTAGATAATAAAAATTTTAGTGAGAAGTTTTGTGATTTCCTCTAGCACTGCTTAATGTCATGTAAGAACAGAAAATGCAGATGGTGGGAAAAATCCAGAGTTAAGGCTGTAAAAGGCATGAGTGTCAACAGGGCAAGAGAGGCAAGGAATTCAAATCTAGGAAATGGGGTTAATATTTGTGTAAAAGTAAAGTAAAATCAGAGCAAAGATGATAGCCTTGAAGAGGACTAAGGAATGGATTAATTCATGGTCAAAGTGAGGACAAAGAACAGACTTAGGAGGAGATGATGGAAGGATAGGGGGTAATGACCAGATAAAAGAATTTCAGAGTTCCTGCTTATGGAAGTGGATCATCATGGATGGGAAGATGAGGATTGTAACTATCACTTTGTGTGCCTGAGGTAGAGTCAAGATGAAGATCAAGGGAACTGAGGCTTATGAACTGAGAAGCCAGATTTCTGAGGGACGTCTATGTGTCAGTCAATTCGTAGGTAAATAAACATTTATTTAATACCTACTATGGGACAGGCACTGTGCTAAACTTGGAGGATGTAAAGAAAAGTAAAAGATAATTCCTACTTTCAAGGAGCTCACAGTCTAATAGGGAAGACAGCATGCAAACACCTATGCACAAACAAGATTGTGTGTGTGTGTGTGCATACAAATATATATATGATAAATTAAAAATAGGGGCAGCTAGGTAGATAGAGCAGTGGGCTTGGAATGAGGAAGACTCATCTTCATGAGTTCAAATCCATCCTCAGACACTCCCTAGCTATGTGACCCTGGGCAAATCACTTAACCCTGTGTGCCTCAGTTTCCTCATCTGTAAAATGAGCTGGAGAAGGAAATGGCAAACCACTCCTGTATATCTGCCAAGAAAACTGAAAACCCCAAATGGGGGTCATAGAGTGTTGGATGTGACTCAAAAATTACTTAATGCCAAATTTAGAAATAATCAGAAGAAGAAGAGAGAAATAAAAAAGATTGGGAAGGGCTTCCTAAAGACAACTTAACGACAAATTAGAAATAATCAGAAGAGGAAGGACAGAATTGAAAGGGATCCAGGAAAGACTTCCTAAAGAAGATGGGATTTCTAGCTGGGACTGAAGGAAAGCTGGGAAGCCGGGATGCAGGAATTAGGGGGGTGAGCTTACAGATATGGAGGACAGCCAGTGAAAATGCCCAGAGTTGAGAGACAAGTGTCTTGTGCAAGGAACAACAAAGAGGCTGGATCATGGCAGGGTTCAAGACATAAGAAGTGGAAAGGAAAGAGCAGGTTAGGAAATACTTTAAACCCCAAACACAGAGTTTTGTATTTGATCTCTGAGGTTATAGAGAGTCACTGGAATTTATTGAATAGTTTAGTGACATGGTCAGATCTGTGCTTTAGAGAGATCTCTTCGGTAGCTGAATGAAGAATGGACTAGAGTGGGGAGAGTCTTATAGCAGACAGACCAACCAACAGGCTATTAATGAGGATCTGCATCAGGGAGTGCCAGTGTCACAGGAGAGACTATACTAGAGATGTTACAAAGGTAAAATCAACAGACCTTGACAACAAATTGGGTATAGGGAGTGAGAGAAGGTGCAGAGTTACGGATGGCACCTAGGTTGTAAGCCTGAGTCACCATCTTGATAATGGTATCCTCATAATATTAGGGAGGTTAGGAAAGGAGTAAGATTTGGGGGATCCATTTGTAAAAAGCAAGATTTGAGGGGCAGTTAGGTGGCACAGTGAATAGAGTACCAGCCCTGCAGTCAGGAGGACCTGAGTTCAAATCCAGCCTCAGACACTTAACACTTACTAGCTTGGACAAGTCACTTAACCCCAACTAACCTGTCTTCTCCCCTCCAAAAAAGAGCAAAAAAGAAAAAGAAAAAAAAGAGTTGAGTTATAGAGGAAGTCTTCTTGAGAAAGGAATAATAAAATAGCATATTTGATACAAGTATTGAATTAGTATTACAGAGAGTAAGGAGAGAGTAATCACTTCCAGGCAGTGTTGTTAAGTTAAATCAACAAATCAAAAAGCATTTACTAAACACTTAATAAATCCAAGAAATTGCACTGAGGGCTTATCAGGGAAAGTTTTACAGAGTAGGTAGAGTGTAGGCTGTCTTGAAGCATGTGTGCAACTCTGATGGGCAGAGAAGAAGAAAGACATTCCAGCTCTGGAAGGGAACCATGTGAGCAGAAGTAAGAAAGCTCAAGATATTTCCAAAGGAAGGTGTCGAGACCAATTTGGTTGGAGCAGAAAGTTGTATAGAAGGGATATTGGAAGATAAGGCTGAAATTGTGAATGTGCCTTTTTTCAGTCATTGTGTTTGTTTAGTTACCCTAAGGACATGCTCAGCGGTGTTGAGGGCATTGTAATAAGAAACAAAAGAAATAAAAAGATGAGATAAAATATCGTCCTTGCCTTTATGGGTGTTATAGTCAAGAGAAGTAACATGTAAGGGTTGACCTGTATACGTGATTGTGTTATATTTATCCAAATGTTTATGGTTCCCTGGAAGTAGAGGAATAATTGACTGAATATGGCCACCCTAACTGATCCCAGGAGTCCTAAGGAGTCTTTCCTAGGCATGACATCTCTGAACTCTTCAAAATCCAAAGCCCTGAGGACTTGCTTTGGTGAGTCTCAGGCATGCCCACAGCTCATCATTAAGGCTGTGGGACTCTAGGGCACTTCCTAATGATTTAGAAGTGTGAGAAATGAAGAGGCTGTTACTGAAAAGCTGAAAAATCAATGTGCTTCCTTATGTCCTGAAGGTCTCATTTTTTAACCGATTTTGAGTCACAAATTCCCCATTTGATATGCTTTTCAAGGCAACTCCTCCTTATCTAACCAATCACAATGAACCATCTGTTTCATAGGAACAAGAGCTCCTGAGCTTAAAAAGCAACACTTGAATGAGGGAGTTCTAAATGGAGCAGAAATATTGAAGCTCAATTTCTCTTGACATGTATGTGGACGTGATGACTACAGGAAAATAGAATCACATCTCAATGCATACATTCTCCTGCCTGCCAAATTCAAGCCATTAAAAAATAGTTTGTGACGACTTGCTAAGCTACACATGCCCTGTGGTTGCTTCAATGCAGGATCAAGTACCAGTAGATGATTGATATGTGTATGGTGATTGATACGTTTGTGTGTGTGTATGTGTGTGTGTGTTTTAGACACTGAGCAGAAATGTTCAGACCAGACCTCTGATTTCAGTAGCATAAGGAACTCATAGTGAGAAAAATCCCCCTACCAATATGGCTCATCACCAACTGCTCCACAATTTAAAGTATTAGAGAATTACTTAGTGTGTTGAGAATTTAAATAGTTTATCCTGGGTCACACCACCAGTATATGTCAGATGTGGGACTTGAACTTATGTTTTCTTGGTTCTGAGGCCAGTTCTCTATAAACTATGGCACACTGTCATGTGCGGATGTATGTGTACATGTGTCTTAATGACAAGGCTGTGATAACATTGATGATGATGATGGTTAGGTTCCCAAAAATCTAGTTAGCCCATAATACACTTGAAGAATAGTTTTAAACTTTTTTCATCCAAACCTGTGATTGCATCGTTGTAAGGAATTTCCAGAGAGGATAACTCTCTGCTAATGCAGGTTGACAATTGCTCTTCAATTTATAATCTTGAGTTTCGTGGTGTATTAAGAGGTTCAGGGACTTATCTAGGGTCACATAGCCAGTATGTATCAGAGGTGAGATTTTAACCCAGGTCTCCCTAGCTCCACAGGCAGCTCTCTTCTCCACTACACTAGGCTGCCTCTCTCTCTCTCCTACGTGCATATAGCTAGATAGATTCACCTTTTGGTTGTTGCATCTCCATTTCAACTTCTCTGAATTCTTCCATTAGGTTCCTAAAGTACATCAACATTCACCCTGTGCACGTTGATTATAAGTTTCATGTTGAAACATGCAGCTACTGGACTGTGAGGCAGTCAGGGAAGGTGCATTTCTCTGAGAAATGCAACCATTCAAATGCCCCTTTTTCCTCATTCATTTGTAAATGAATGCACACCAAAGAGAAAAAAGAAACCAAGCTGAATTAATATCCATCTTTCCTTAGGCAGCAAGCTATTAGTTTCCTCCCATCTCCAACATGTGCACTGTAATGCCAGGATCTAGTGTGCATTAAATGATGGCTTTTCAGTCTCAGGAAGTGCCTGCTTGAAACAGCAGGGTGGCTGTTTTACGTTCCACGCTGTTTAAGGGAAGAAAGGCAGGCACCAAAGTATCTCAGCAATGCCGGGCAACTTTACACTGTTAATTTGCATTGGCAGGACACAGCTGTGTTGTAGCTTTGCTTTCTCCAGTGGGTAAGATAGGGAGGCACCGCAGGAAACAGGAGCAAGACAATTAATAAATTTGAACAGCTTGCTCCAGTGGAAGTGCCTGGAAGATGTACAGACATGCCCACATGCACAGCATAGGAGCTGGTCAATCATGGCCAGTTAGAACTCTCCTCTTCCTTTTTCACTTGATCTTAAAAGATAAGATTCCAAAGAACCAGTTTTCAGAGAATTGTTCCAAAGAGATATGGGATGAGAAGACAGAGAATTCTAGAGAGTGATAGCTACAGTGCTATAAATAGAAATTTATGGAGCACACAATACTATTTTAAATGTGCATTTTAAAAGTTACTAAAATGTTTTGCTTTTTTTTGCTTTAATATCTTAACATACTAATTATATTGAGAAAGTAGGGGGATAATTGACAATCAAATGCATGATAAAAAAAAATTCACCATATCACATCACTGTTGTTAGAAGAATAAGTTGGCTTTTTTAAAAATGAAATTCATTTCTTTATTTACCTTTAGTGTACAAGATTCAGTTGCACAATCCCCTGAGTTTCAAATTTTCTTCCTCCCCTCTCCCCTACCTATGGCGGCATGCAATCAAGTATAGGATCTGCAAATACTTTCACATTGGACATTAGTCTGGTTGTATAGAAGGGTTGTATAAGTTGGCTTTTTTTAAATGCAGGTGTGAATACTGTTTTCCTCTACACACTCCTTCCTTATTCACCCCAATTTCTTTATTAACAAACTTTTATTTCTACATTCAAAATCTTTGTCCTTTTGTATCTTTTTTCATTTTATCAGAAAGGACTAGTTCTTTGTAGGGTTACATAAAAATAACAATCGTTAGGATTTCTAAGGTCCCAATCCTGGACCAGTCAGTTTAATTTTTTTCTTTTTTGAGCAGGGGAGGCAAGGCAATTGGTTAAGTGACTTGTCAGTTAAGTGTCAAGTATCCGAGGTCAGATTTGAACTTAGGTCCTCCTGACTTCAGGGCCAGTGCTCTGTTCACTGAGTCACCTAGCTGCCCCTAGTCAGTTTAATTTTCCCTGTGTTTTTCAACTGGCTAATTGATAATTCTAGGAAACCATCAAGATTTGCTGTTGCCTCAACCAGGATCTTTCAATAGTGGTTTTGTTCTTTTTAAAACTAAAAGGGAGATAGCTATCCCCCTATATATTCTGAGTTTTCTTTACACTTCGTCCTATGTATAATCAGTTATCTATTCTCTGCTTGTCCATATTTTAGATGATCTGTATGTACCAGAGTCCATCTTTCAACTTTATCACCTAACTAACTATACAGGATCAACACCTGGCCCATTTCTTTAAAATTTCCTCTGATTTCCCTGGATTCCCTTCTAAGGTTTTACAGAATCTATTTTGTTTCCTTTGTCAATTCCTTTTCATATCTTAGCATTACAGTCAGCAATGTGAATGTGCAATAGAGTAGTCAGGGGAGAAAAGATGGAGAAGTGAGTATATTGATTTTCTTCAAGAGTTTAAAAATCACCTTTTTTTTTTAGGTTTTGAATAATTTATGTGTGTTTAAGTTGTTAGTTTACTTGGGGTGGGGGCTTGGTGGGGGAAAGTTATCAAAGCAGTTTTTATCTTAGAATTCCATGGGTACCAAGGAAAGAACCACAAGACCTTCACTCCTCCCTCCCCTACCCCTTAATCTCCTAATCATGCCCCAGTATTCCACTTTACTAATCTAGAACTCTAAAATTCTTCTAACCATAACCTCTTATCCTTCAGTCTCCCAAGGTCTCTCTGCTCCTAAACCTCTACATTCTTACCTCCAGTCATTCCACTACCTACCCTGATTTCCCAATTCCATTTTTCTGGTCTAGCATTACTTTTCTTCTTAACCCTTTACACAACCAATTGAATTTTTACTATTCTTTACCCTCTAATTACATATTCCTTTGTATAGTCCCATCACCTAGTACAGGGCTTTACACGTAGTAAGCGCTCAATAAATGATTGTTGGATAGAAATAAGGTTGAAGGGTTACTCAGCTGCCTAATTTTGAAGGGTCCCACATAGCAGGTGAGGAATTTGGGCTTAATTCTGAAGACATTAGAGAGCCATTGAAAATTTACCAGTAGAGGGCTGGTGTTTATTAAATTATATTTTAGGAAGATGACTTCTCTCCATACCCATCCATTAAGACCCAGTTTAAATTCTGCCTTTTAAATGAAACCTTCCCTGACTACCCCTCAAATGGGATCCACCCTCTTTTATATATAATATTAACTGTCTACATGCTCTTTTTTTGTATTACAAATTTATGTTATTTTCAATTCATGGAAAAAAACAATCATTTCCACAATACAGTACAATAAAACATATGATTACAAATGAAAATCTATTATGTACAACTTGATGTCCCCTCCAAATATGTAACAAAGGTATCATGTGACTTTCTTTTTTTCCCCCTCTTTTTCTTCCCTTTCCACCCCTCCTGCCCACAGGCCCAGAAATGGCTATCAATAGACACAAATAGGTATTTATGTAAAATTATCCTCTTTGGGTGTATATCACATAGTACATTATACTTTTAGTGAAATTTTCATGTTTTCTCATCTTCTTTTTCCCAGCACAATAAGCTCATAATCATCTACAGCCATTTCAGTCTCCTACAAAATCTATCTTGCCATTCTAATGTTTGGTTAGTACTTGCTCTGACTGTATTTGTCCATTGATATAACATATTTGTAACAGTTAATTCACAGTGAAAGAAACTGTTACGCTTGAAAACATGATACAATGGGAAGAGTATTGGATTTTGAATTAAATGACCTGGGTTTGAATTCTGACTCTCCTAATTGCTATCTGTATGACCTTGGGCAAGTAATTTAAGTCTCCGTGGGTTTCAGCTTCTTTCTCTATCTTTAAAATGATAATGTTGGATTAGATGACCTCTGTGTCTCTTCCATCTCTGACTCTAAGATCTATGCTTTTGGGGCAGCTAGGTGGCGCAGTGAATAGAGCACTGGCCCTGGAAGTCAGGAGGACCTGAGTTCAAATCCACCCACAGATACTTCATCCTTACTAGCTGTGTGACCTTGAGCAAGTCACTTAACCCTAATTGCCCTGCCTTCCCCCCTCCAAAAAGCAAAAGAAAGAATGAAAGAAAGAAAAGAAAGTAAGATCTGTGATTTTGTGCATGGAATTTTTAGTCAACTGACTAAACTAACTAATCACTAAACATCTCTTAAGGGCCTGCTGTGTGCCAGGCACTGTCCTAAGCAGCTAGTACCTATAAAGAAAGGCAAAAAAAATCGTCCCTGCTTTGAAGGAGCTTATAGTCTAACAGGGGACACAACATGCAAACGACTATGTACGAACAAGTTGCAGACGGGATAAATTAGAATATTTTTTAAAGCTTAGATCTAGTGATTAAAATTAAGCGGTTTTCAGTAGTGGGTTCTTTCAGCGTTAGCATGTTGAACACACATTGTATTCTCTTGCTAGCTAACATTTATTGACTAATTCTTAAGAGATAGAACCTTGCTCATCATGTTGGTTGCTACACAATTTGGTTTCTGCATTTTCTAGTGCTTCTGGCTGTATCATTTGAAGGTCCTTTGTTTCTCACTATAAAGGCAGTTAAATTGTAAGGTGTTCATTCTTTATTGGAGGTAACAAGTATACAGACTGAGGTAGAAAGTATTTTCATCCTGCCTATCAATACTCTCCCCCTCCCTACAGTTATTGTGAAGGTTAAGAGGGGGAAAAACTCAAAAATGATACAAATATGCTTCTTACTACCTTGGGAGAATACTTATTTAAGCTCAAGAAAGGCACCTTCAATAATTTTTCAAGTTTGTTTTTCTTTCTTAGAAGCAGCATGGTTTTATGTGATAATATCATTGTCTTTCCTTTAGTATTCCATCTGCAGTGAGCCTTTAATAGAATTATCCAACCCTGGGGCCAGTGGATCCTTGTTTTTTGTAACTAGTGACGATGAGTTTATCATCAAAACAGTTCAACATAAAGAAGCCGAATTCCTTCAGAAGCTGCTGCCAGGTTATTACATGGTGAGTACAGAAACCTGGGAAGAGATAGATGTCCCCTCTTAGTCATATGACTTCTGAATCATTTTTCTTTCTGCTGGTTTTCAGTGTTAATTCTTTCACTTTGGCTGACTAAAAAAAAATCTGGGATTTTTGATTCTCAAAAAAAAAATTTTTTTTTAAGAAAACAGAAGATCTACCAGGAGAACTTCAATTCATGGTTCAGGATTTTGATGACTAAAGAGCTGAGAACAAATATATTAACATTTTAAAAGCCACAAGGATATAACCTTGAAAATCAGCCACAGGATCTATATCTCTAGGAATCTAAAAAAGTAGTGGTATTCCTTGCTTTAAGAAAGCAGATATAAAACTCTGGATTTACTTGATAAAATCTCCAGCATCTAGAGACAGAGGTGGGGAACCTGTGGTCTTGAGGCCATATGTGGCCTTCCAGGTCCTCCAGTACAGTCTTTTGACCGAGTCCAAGTTTTACAGAACAAATCCTTTTATTAAGGGGATTTGTTCTGTGAAGTTTGGGTTTAGTCACAGGGTTGTACTTTAAGACCTAGAGGGCCACATGTGGCCTTGAGACCGAAGATTCCTCACCCCTGACTAGAACATAGTAGGCTATTCGTAAATATCTCTTTAGTCAACAATGAGTAACCACCTCTTAGGTGCTAGGCAATATGCTGGATACACAGAATACTAGTCCGAAGAATAAGTCTTTAGTCGACAGGGGCTTACAATCTCATAGTTGTTGTATAGTTGTTTCAGATTCATCGAACTCTTTGTAACACCATTTGGGGTTTTCTTGGCAAAGATGCTGGAGTAGTTTTGTGATTTCCTTCTCCAGCTCATTTTGCATATAAAGAAACTAGGGCAAATGGAGTTAAATGACTTACCCAAGATCATACAGCTAGTAAGTGTCTGAGGATTTGAACTCAGGTCTTCCTGTCTCCAGGCCCATCACTCTATCCACCATCTAGTTGTCCCACATTCTAATAGGGTAGATAGCAATTACATATAGAAGTGCATATACAGCATAATTATCAACTGACTAAATATAAATATATAAAAAGCAATTATACGTAAGAGAGTTTGGGAATCAAGATCAGTATTCACTTAATTCATTAAAATGGAATTCTACTATATAGCATGTCTCATTGTTTTTAAAATACAATTTTATTTACTAAAAAAATGATCTGCATCTTTACAGTGTTTGAGGAACATATTTATCATTTAATTAGAGCTGTAATTTTTACTACCTGTATTATTTTACTGATTTTTAAAATATTGATTATTTTTCTTTGATATTCCCAAATACCACTGTATTTCTACCATTAACTTTTTCTACTATTTTTCTCCCTCTCCCTCCCTTTTTTAAGACTGGGCCTATCACACTGAAAGTTCAGAGCCTACTTATGACCCTGATCCATTCTGATGAGAACAGGAACCCCATTTCTCACCTGAGTCAATTTACCTCTCCTTAATCAAACTATTTTGTGAGCCTAGGGCTCATCATATTAATTCTAACCTGTGAAACAGACACCCAATTGGCATAGACCACTGAAGCTCAGAACTTCCAAGTATAACAGATCTACTAGCGTTAACATTCTAGGCAACTGTGCCACTATGCCCAGATGTTTCTACCATTTTCAGTAGCATTTTTCTCATTTTCTTTGATATGAGATCATAGTTTAGTTTAGTGAGTCAGATCATAGTTTAGTTTAGTGAGTCTCAAAATATAATCTGGGGGTCCCAAAGATCTTTTGAGGGAAACTGAGAGATCAAAAATTATTTTAATAATAACGTTAAGATTTTTTTTTACTTCTAATGTGACAAATATTGATAGATATAATCCACATAAACAAAAAGTTCTTTAGGATCCTCAATAATTTTTAGGCATATAAAGGGGTCCTAAGTCCAAAAACTTGAGAACCACTAGATACAGTACATATTGTAGCCAACCAAGCAGTAGATTAGGAGTCAGAAAAAAATGACATCAAATCCTGCCTTCAATGCTTAGTAGCTCAATGACGATGGGTGAGTCATTTAAATTCCCTGAACCCTGGTTTCTTCGTTTAGAAAAGGAGGCAATAATGCCTATAGTTTCCTCATTACAGAGTGGTTATGAAGGTTAAATGGGGTAATATATGTATTTTACTTTGCCAACTTTAAAGCACTATATAAAAGATTGCTATATCTTTATTAATAAAAATTAATTAATATTAATTAATTAATAAGTATAATTACTATTGTTCCTTAAAGCACTTTACAAAGCTTAAAGCTTTGCCACTAGGTGGCACCATGGATACAGAGTGCTGGACCTGGATTCAGGAAGACCAGAGTTCAAATTCAGTCTCAGATTGGAGCCTCACTGGCATTGTGGTGCTGGGCAAGTAATTTAACTTCTGTCTGCCTCATCTCTAAAATGGGAAGAAGAGTAGCACTTAACTCCCAGAGTTTTTGTGAAGATAAAATGAGGCATTTACAAAGGGCTTTGCAAAACTTGAAATGCTATATAAATGCTCTTATTACCATATAAATATCAGCCATGATTATTGTAGTAACAAACACTCACTTATATAATTCTTAAGCTTTGCAACGTATGTCATATAAATTATTTCACCTGCACTTCACAACCCTATCAATTAGATAATACAGGTATTATTGTACTCCATTTTACAGATGAAAAAATTGTGCCTTAGTGAGGTTTTATGATTTTGTGTGGGTTCAACTATTACTGCTAATACCTTTATCATGTCTCCCTATAGTTCCGTTGTCTTGC
>CM053583.1:275665833-275708147 GCA_028627135.1 Pseudochirops cupreus | reverse complement strand
ATTCTTGCTTATATACACACCTCAGCCAATCCCCTTCTTCCACATCAACAGGGGAGTTCATGCCTTCTCAACAGTGGGACAGGGTTTGCCCCTTCCACACTTAGCACTTAGTACTAAGTGCTAAGTGTCCTGCTAAACAGAATACTATTACAGCATGTCATGCATATTAATACATACTTTTTTCTCTCTAGTTATAATTTCCTGCCTCAAACTATTAAATGCATAATTTCTTAAAATAGAATATTCCCTTAATCACAAATCTAGTTTTTGTTTAACTTGGAATTAATTTCATGAAATCATTTAGAGCTAAAAGAGACCTCAGAGGGTATCTAGTCCAATTCTATTTTTGTAGAAGAGGAAACAAAGATCCAGACCGTTCTAAGTGATTTGTGTAAGGTCACATAATTAGTACATGGGAGAACTTGTAAATCTTCTGACTCCCAATCCAAGGCAAATTGTATTCAGGCATTTCAGTCATGTCCAACTCTTTGTGACCCCATTTGGAGTTTTCTTGGCAGAGATAATAGAGTGGTTCACCATTTCCTTCTCCAGCTCTTTTTACAGATGAGAAGACTGAGGTAAACAGGGTTAAGTGATTTGCCCAGGGTCACACTGCTAGGAAGAGTCTGAGGCCAGATTAGTGATATCATTGATCCTCTTCAAAAACCAAACCAAAACAAAAAAAAACACGAAAGACATACTCAAGAAGATGAGTCTTCCTGACTCCACTGCGCCACCTAACTGCCCCACAAGACAAGTTAAAAAGCATTCATTAGGCTCTTACTATATAAGAGTCATTCCAGTGTTATTTGTTCTGGACCACTATCTCTCCTCATGATCCCCTTCCCTTCATTCCGTTTTCATGTTCTGGATTTAGGATGAAAATGATATAGCATTAGAGTGAAATTAGAATCTGAGACAAAGATAAAGAGAAAAGATCATTCATGAGGATGATTACATTTGACATTCTTTGCTAATGCTAGCATGAAAACACCACTTTAAACAAACGAGAGAGGATTGCAGACCATAAAGTGGATAATTTTTGTTACATAAAATTAATGTTTTGCAGAAACAAATGCATTTAAAACAATATTAAAAGGGAAAAAACTGGAGGGAAAATCTTTGCATTAAGTTTTCCTGATAAAAGGCTTCATTTCCAAAATATATTAAGAACTGATTAAAATTTATAAGAATAAGAACCATTCCCCAGTTGATAAATGGTCTAAGGGTATGAGCAAGCCATGCTAAAGAGAAGAAACTCTCCTGGCTATCCATGTCATATTTTTTTAAATGCTCCACATCATTAATAACTGTAGAAGTGTAAATTAAAGTAATTCTGGGATTCCACCTCATACCCATTAGGTTGGCAAAAATTGAGAGAAGGAGGAGGAGAAGAAGGAAAAGTTGGCAAGTAATGTGGAGAAATAGGTACATTAATGAACCATTAGTGGAATTGTTCATTGGTACAACCATTCTGGAAAACAATTTGGAATTACACACACACACACACACACACACACACACACACACACACACACAAGTATTAAACAGTGCATATCCTTTAATGAATAATCACTGCTAGATCTATACCCCCCCAAAAAAAATCAAAGAAAGAGGGATAAGTTCTATTTTTATGAAAATATTTATAGCAGTTCTTTTATGGCATCAGAAAGTTGGTAAGTAAGAGGATACAGATCAGTTGGGAAATGACTGAACAAATTATGGTATACGAATGTGAAGGAATACTATTGGTTCATAAGAAATAAGGAAATAGATGCTTTCAAGGAGACATGGAAAGACTTGTGCAAACCAATGCAAAGTGAAAGAAGCAAAATCAGAAAAACAACTTATAATATCTATTATGTTATTAGCATAACAATTTTACATGGTTATGAAAATTAACAGTTTTGAAAACTGATGAAAAAAACTGATGAAGAAAGAAATGAGCAGAACTAGAAGAACAATTTATGTAATGATAACATTGTAAAAGCAAACACCTTTGAGAACTGTAAGAATTTTCGTTCACACAATAATATTCTTGACTCCAGAAGACCAAAGATGATGCATCTTACACTTTTCTTGACAGAGATGGTGATGGCAATGATAGTGATAGCTAGCATTATATAACACTTTGCAAATGCTTTGCAAATATTGTCTCATTTCATCCTCATGAAAACCCTGAGAGCTAAATGCTGTCATTATCATTATTTTTATTATTACTAACATTTGACACATGAGGAAACTGAGGCAGACACATGAAACGCCTTGCCAGTGTCACCCAGCTAATAGAGTGTCTATAGCCAGATTTGAACTTGATTTCAGGTCTAGGACCACTACACCCCCTAGCTGGTTTGGGGGTTGAGAATTAGACATATTTTTCAAACATAGTCAATGAGAGAATTTGTTTTCCTTAACTATGCATATTTGTTACAAGAAATTTGTTTTTCTTTTTTTCATTTAGGTAGAGAGTGTGAGAGAAAATAGATACCTGTTAATTTTTTAAAAGGCTTTAACAAAAACACCTCCTTTGATTTATTGTCACAACTTTTAAACGGTTATTCTGATTTTTCTTTCTCTCTTTTTTGTGCTAGAATTTAAACCAGAATCCTAGGACTCTTTTACCAAAGTTTTATGGACTCTACTGTGTGCAGTCAGGGGGCATTAACATCAGGATTGTGGTGATGAACAACATTTTGCCTCGCTCAATGAAAATGCACTTTACATATGACTTGAAAGGTTCTACATACAAGCGACGAGCATCCAGAAAAGAGAGAGAAAAATTAAATCCTACATTCAAGGACTTGGATTTCTTGCAAGACATGCATGAAGGATTATATTTTGATACAGAAACATACAACGCGTTGATGAAGACACTCCAGCGAGACTGTCGGGTAAGGAGAGGCCATCATTTTGATTTGTACTGGAAAGTCATGCTCTCTGATGAAAATTTGAGTCACTAAGTCTCTCATGAGGATGGGAGAGCAATCTACTCCTTGTTCTGGCAGATTAGTAGTAATAAGACTTTTGCTCTAAATGAAGAAAACAAAGTTTTCCAGTTTGGAATGAGTTAATAAAGGATAAGGCATTTACTGAGGAAGGACTTACTTTTTACCAGTCTTTTCTATGAGTTGGGGATATGAAAACAAAAGCAAAGATACCTTTTTCCCTCATGAAGTTACATTCTAATAAGGGGAGACTACACAAATTATGTAGTGGTAGCCAGCAAGGAGAGTATTTTGGTTTTACAAGGATGGTGAAAATAGCCATAGAAAAGTAGTTTAACACACACCTTGCAGGAGCAATGAGAGAGATGATTTAATCATGGTTACAGAATGTGTTAAGACAGACCCATGTGGCGGTAATGTAATTAACTGTTGCTGAAGGAATACTGTCTCAGTGCCCTTGTCTCCCTACAGAAAAAAGGGTGGCAGAAATTTTGTTTTCCTCCTACCTTTGCAGTAGGGAAATTAGTCAAACTAATGGGGAATAGATATTTGGGACTAATATAGTGATTAAGCAAATAAGCTATATGCAATTCTTGGGGGAAGAGGGATTCCTGATGGGGAGAGAGTTTTGGAGGCAGATTGCATGATAATGTAAATAAGTAGATCCCAGGAGGTCCATGTGTGGACACAAACCAATTATGGAAAGCATTTGCTGAAATTGCTTTCTGTTATCTGGATGAGAAGCAATCAGGAGCTGAGACTCAAGGGCTTCAAGTACAAAAGCTTATTATGTACAAACTTGGCCTAAGTAACTACCCAAAACTATGGCCAAGTCATGCTCAGGGGAGATTTTTATATGGTGGAATTGCACAAAATATATATTGAGATCTGTGTCTAGAAAAAAATCTGAAATTCATCCTACATTGGCTTTTGCCAGTTTAATGGTAGTTGGACAGACAAATCCTCTGAGAAGAGAGCCTCTTAACAAAGTCAGTCTAAGCACAGAGTGGATTGGGAAAAGTTCCAGACTTCTTAGTGCTGGGTCACTAACTATGGTGGTTGTTAGCTGAGAAAGGTCTGTAATACTATTAGGAACAGGCCAAAGGAAGGCTCTATTTACTGAGCATGTACAATCTAGTCACATGTGAATATGAGAGGAATTCCGTGTGCCATGTCCATATGCCCTAAGGAGCTTATCATCTATTGAGAGGAAATGGCATGAACACAGAAAAGTAAATATAAAATTGTATACAAAGTCATTTCAAGGGAAACTGGGAAGGAATTAGTAACTGGGCTTATCCAAATAGGCTTCACATAAGAGGTGGACCTTGAGCTCAGCCTCGAAGAAAGGTAAGAGGGATGAGAGATGGAGGGGAGATGAGAGTGCATTCCAGGGGAAGAATGCTGACCCAGCAAAGAGACAGAAGAAGCAAAGTGGATAAACCTCTGGGCCTGCAGTCAGGAAGACCTGAATACAAATGTGGATTCAGACATTTACCAGCTGTGTGACCCTGGCCAAGTCACTTGATTTCTGTTTGCTTCGTTTTCTTTTTTTTTTTGCTTCGTTTTCCCCAACTGAAAAATGAAGCTAATAATTGCACCTATCTTCCAGGGTTGTTGTGAGGATTAAATGAGATATTTGTAAAGCTCTTAGCATATTACCTGTCACAGAGTAGGGGGCCGTGTAAATGCTAGTCATTATTATTTTTATTATCTTTATTTTCCGGGAAACAGCAGTAGGCCAGTTTGGTGGGAACATTTGAAGGAAAGTAATATGCCATAAGTCTGGGAAAAAATAAGCTAGAGACAAATGGGAAAGGCATTTAAATGAGTGTTCAATATGGGAGTAGCTTCTGGGCTGTGACCACGTATGGTTTCTAAGTCACTGAGGGACATCTTGAGAAGGGGCAATAATATCTCCTCCAAAACAATTCATAAAGAATGGGAGGAGTCCTTCTTGTTTGTCTGGAAGGGAGGGAGTTGCCCCTATCATATTACAATATAGTAAGTAGGGAAATCATTTCTAGGCCCTCAGCCTGTCTACTACGAGCAACAATGCTTCTGACTGTAAAGTGCATTTTGGGGATGCATACTTTTCATTTAATAGAAGTATAATTCTATAGGCTTTTGTTCCCAGAAATAGTTAGTGGCATCAAATGAGACAATATTTGTAAAGTCTACAGAAAAAAAAAGGAGGGAGGTTATTTTTAAGAGGATGATTAATGAGCCTCTACAAAAGGAAAGATCACAAAGAGCCAATATGGCTTTATCAAGAAGAAGACATGACAGACTAACTTTCTCTTTTTTTTGACATGCTAACTAAACTAGTATATGAGGAGAATGCTGTTGATATAATTTGCCTAGGTTTTAGCAAATCTTCCCGTCCTATTCTTTGTTTGTTTTTTGGCCTTTTTGGTGGGGGGAAGCCCGAGCAATTAGGGTTAAGTGACTTGCCCAAGGTCACACAGCTAGTAAGTGTTAAGTGTCAGAGACCACATTTGAACTCAGGTCCTCCTGACTCCAGGACTGGTGCTCTATTCACTGTACCACCTAGCTAGCCCTTCCCATCCTCTTCTTGTGCAAATGATGCATAATATGGGCTAGACAATGATACATTTAGGTAGATTTCCAGACTGGTTGAATGATCAGAACCAACAGTTAATTAATTGTTCAGTGTTATCTTGGAAGGAAGTCTATAGTATTTTGTCTGTTCTGGGTCTGATGGTATTTAAGACTTGGGTTTTTTTTAATCAATGACCTGGGGAAAGGAATAGATTGCATACATATCAAATTTGCAGGTGACTTGGAAGGGATGATAAGGCTAAGAGACCAAAAAAGTCTTGACAAGCTAAAAACAATCTGTTGACTCTAATAAGATAAAATTCAGAGATAAACATAAAGTCATATACTTGAGTTCAAAAGAAATCAACTTCAGAATTCTGAGATTAGAGGAATGGTCACTAAGCCCTGAGGGTTTTATTATGCTGCAAGCTCAACAGAAAACAAAAGGATGATATGACAGCCAAAAAAGTTAATGCAAACCCAAGCCTGTGTGTAATAGAAGCATGCCATACTGTACCCTGGTCAGTCCATGTGTGTGGTATTGTATCCAGTCCTGGGTGCTACATTTTAAGAAGGACATTGCTAGTTAGACCTAGAGTCATATGACCAGCAGTTCTGGTTCTCAACGTAAACACTACAAAACATATTAAATCAAGCATTAAAACAAGTTTGCTTGCTCAGTAGTGAGAGGTATCAGAACACAAAGTCCCACTGGGAAAGAAAGCATCTGGTGGGTGGATAGGGGAGAGTGAACACAGATTCCCAGATACCTTTTGAATCTTGCTGAAGAGGAAATGAAACGAGGCCAGGCTGGCGAGGAATTGACCTTGAAGTGGTATGCATCCACTGTAGGATAAAGAGGAATATCCCATCTGGTATCTTCCCATTTTAACTGATTATTCTTGCTAAGTTAAGTGAAAAGATTAGTTGTTTTTACCTGATAAAGGTATAAAAGTGTCATCAGATCTCTCTATATTTCAGGATCTTTGAGCAAAGCCTCATCACCCCACCTGAGTGGTAGTTCTAGCTAAAGCTACAAAGGGGAAACTACATAGGTGGAGACCCTCAAAATCATACCATGTGAAAACTAGCTGAAGGAACTTGGTATTAAGCCTAGAATGCAAAAGACTCAGGGGAGGAGAGGAACAAGGGAAAGCCATGTGCATTTGTCTGAAGAGCTATCATATCAAAGAGAGAATAGAATTGTTTTGCTTAGTCTCAGAGGGCTGAAGCTACAAAGAGACAAATTTAGGATTAGTGAGGAAAAACTCCCTATTAATTTATATTGTCTAAAAATGAAATGGATTACTTCAAAAAAAATAGCAAATTCCTCTCTATGGAAATCTCTTAAAAGTTGGACAACCATTTATGTTGTGAAGGGATCCACCATGTATGATTTGGATTAGATGGCCTCCAATCTTGAGATTCTACAGTTTTTATGCTTTCTAGGACAAATGGAAATTGGGAACAATGATGAATGAATGTAGTAGAGTAGTAACCAGATTTAGGTTTCATCTAAAAAGGTCTTGGTTACGGCTGAAGGAATATTGTGCATCCATTCATTCATTTATTAAACATGTAGTTAGTGCCTGCTATTGTGAGACAATGTGGTTTAGGAGAAAAAGGACTGGTCTTTGGGGCTGAAGAGCTAGATTTGAATCCTGACTCTTCCACTTAATAATTCTGTCACTAAGTCACAAGTCACTAAAACTTCTTCCTTTATAAAATAGGGCCATTGCTGTATTATTGAATTCACTGGGGCATTGTGAGGAAAACACTTTGTAAACATCTGAATGCTATATAAATGCAAGTTATTAATGAGTTCCATGTTATTCAGCAGTTTAGAGTTTGACATAAATGCATAAGAGATACAAGGTGCTTGTAGAGGTCATAATAAGGAAGTGATGACATTAGAACTTGGGGGAAAGAGAAACCATACAGGTGAAGAATGCTGCCCCAAGTATAGGTAACTTCTTAAGCAAAGAAAAGGACAGAGGCAGGATGTTTAAGGGACGATAGATAAATTAGCTTGAATAAATAAATAAATTAGCTTGAATAAATAAATTAGCTATGTGGCACAGTGGATAGAGGGCTGTCTCTAAATACAGCAAGACCTTGAGTTCAAATGTGACCTCAGACATTTATTAGCTCTGTGACCCTGGGCAAGTCACTTAACCCCAGTTGCCATACATATACATATATATATATATATATATATGTTTTATATTTATTTTATCTATTTATCTGTACACATATACATACATGCACATATATGCACACACACATATATAATATGTGAGAAAGAACATAGAGACATGGAGATGGGAAGGGACTAAAAAAAATGAAATAATGCTCCACTATATGATTTCAAGGAGACTGGAGTATTGTGAAAGCTTACATTAAGAAAGGGGGTGTGTTTTTGATATCAGCTAGGGAAAAGGGCCTGAACTTGTCCATCAGCACTCCTGGCCCAGTGTCTTTTAAGTAGTTTTTGAAACTGAATGCCATCTATTGTTTTATAAACAGAAGAGGTTTGTAATTTCTATGAGCTTCCAGTGATGTAACGATCAGCTGTGTGCCTGGGTTGAAGCTATGTGTTCAAAAAGGGCATTGTTTGGATTTTACTCCTTCCTATCAGCCCTTGTTAAATCAGAGGCTCTTGGTTTCCAGCCAGTCCTGATGATGTCAAGAGTGTGTTATCTATGGATGGAAATCCAGGAATTCCTATTGCTTTTGGGCTGTTGTCAAAATGTTTTCTGTCTATAATGGAAGCTTTCAAAACATGACAAGAGGTGGAGCCGACCAAATAGATGTCACCATAGATATAGTGTGATCACATTGGGCTGGAGGCAGGAAGAGGTTAAGAGTTCCGATGGTTTCATACATGAGAAAGATGGAGTATAAGGATGAGAAGCATCATATGAGTCGTAGGTATAAAACAGGTCTCCTACAGAATCCACTAGACCTTACAAGTGTCAGGGATGTACTTTTCCCCTAGAAACAACTTCATAAATGGTGGATGAGTATAGTTTAGTAGGAGCATAGAAACCACCTTGTTGTAGAGAGAAGTTGCCTAGCAAAAGAACTAAGGAATAAATATGATTCTCAGGAGCATACTTTGCCATAGAAACAACTTCATAAATGGTGAGTGAGTATGATTTAGTAGGAGCAGTACAATAGAGGGCATAGAACGTTAGACTTGGAGTCAGAAAGACCTCATTGCGAATATCGCCTTAGTCACTTATTAGCTGTGTGTCCGTACATGTCACTTTATCTCTATGATTCTCAGTTTCCTCATCTATAAAGTGAAAGGGATGATGTAGTTAGATTCTAAAGACCTTTTCAGCTCCAGATGATCCAATGAGTGCTAGACTTAGCATTAGGAAGACTTGGGTTTGAATCCTGCCTCTGACACTTATTATGTAACTCTGGGTAAGTTTCCTCAACTCTGAGAGTCTCAGAGAACTCTCTAGGACCTATCTGCTAAGTAAGAGATATCAAACACACTATCTACTGGCCCAAACCAGAATGAAATGTAATTGGGAAATATTTAACAAAATAAAAATATAATAGAACATAGACAATGTTAATATGTGGTTTTCTAAGTCTGTATGTAGCCCTTAGGGATCCCTGGTTAGTAGTTATTTGAGGTTCTATTTGAGTTTAAGGCTACTGTACTGTGTCATAGACAGAAGATGGTGGAGAGAATTCCTTACAGGGAGTTCTTTATACCTATGAAACTTAAGATCCTTCCTATATTCTTGTATAGTTTAAAAGTGGATAGAGAAGCAAGCTAAGACCCTTGAAGACCTGGGATCAGGAAAAGTCCTGCTTCTGCCCCAAATGTTGGATGCGTGATCTTTCATCACTTCTCAGTGCCCTAGGCAACTAAAACCATATAGTAGTTGTGAATATGTGTTGGTGAAGAGGGTTTCCTCACTGGGAGTTCCCTACAATGATGAAATCACATGTCTGAACAAAAATTAAATTTAGTAGTTTAACTAAAATGAGTTAATATTCTGAATATATTTTAAGTCAATAGACTTTTGGGAGAGCGACATGGAAACCTAAGCCCGGACAAAAATCAATATTGTAGAGATATTGCTAAAAGGTAGGATGGATACAATGAGAAAAGTTCTGGATTTGAATCCAGAAGACATGGATTCAGATTTTAACCCTGCTGTTTGCCACCTGTGTGCCAGAGGGCAAGTCATTTAAACCTCTTTTGAACCATGTAAGAGGAGAGATTTGGATTAGATGACCTGAAAGATACCTTCCAGCTTTAAGTCTATGCTCCTATAATCTACTACAGGCTAGTTTTACAGATACAAAGGATGAAAAGGCAAAGTCCCTTATTGCAAAGAAGCTTACCATCTATTTGCAGAAAGAGGTACAACAAAAGAACTAGGTAGCATTAAGGTTAGGGACCAAATTTGGGATTTCATTGGTATAAGGAGTTCCTAGGTGAAGACACTCCCTTCACCAGTGCAGGTTGACACTGCAATATTTCATCTTAGCTGCCTACAGCAGCATTACTCAAACTTTATTGATCTCAAGATACCCCAGAGAGTTTTTGTTTCTCTGGGTTTTAGCTATTGATATTTATCATATTAGAATTTAAATGTCTTAGTACATTTATGAAAATAGTTTTGATCTCACATACCCCTGAAAAGGTCTCTGGAACACCCAAAGGTCCCCAGAGCACACTTTGAGAACTGAAGGCCTAGAGCGCGAAGAGCTTGAGTAACTTGCCCAGGGTCACACAGCCAGTACATGTCAGAGGCAAGATCCAAACCTCAGTCTTACTGCCTTCTTGATTGGTTCTGTCTGTCACACCATACCTCTTCTGTAGCATTAGTTAGCCCCAGTTCATTTATTCATTGAATAAATAGTCATCAAACACCTAATTTGTGGGAAGTACTCTTTTAGGCACTGTGTTGAATAATAACTAATATTTATATAGCATTTTAACGTTTCCAAAGCACTTGACAAATATTTCATTTTATCCTGACAATAACCCTGGAAATCAGATGCCCTTATTATCCCCATTAAGCAGATGAAGACACTGAGGCAGACAGAGGTTAAGTGACTTGCCCAAGGGTTACATAGATAGCACGTGTCAAATGTTCCTAACACTTGGTCCAGCCTTCTGTGCACTGTACCACCTAGCTACCTTCCTTAAAAAACTAAGACATCCCTTACCCCCCCAGAGCTTTCAGTCTTATTTCTGAAACAATCCCTCTATTGTTAGAAGAGATTTTATTTTTTAGGTTATTTCACTAAAGCAGTGATTCCATACTGTTCCTGGCCTTTTCAACAGGTGATCACACTCACTGATCTTGTGTCCAAACTTGAGTGTGACCCCTGAGGAAAGCCTTTCCAGGAGGCAAACAAGGTGAATGTAAAATTATAGTCATGTGAACCGTGTTCCATACAAGTTCTAAATGGGAGAGACAGGGAGTTGCCCATGTGAGACTTATTCCAGTTGACCTTTTACAGACTGTTCCTTAGAACAACAAACCTCAAAACAGCAAATCCCTGATTCTCTGGTGAAATGTAGTGTTTGACCTCATTCTCTTAGAAGTGACCACAGGAAGCATGAATAAACAGAAACAGTTCCTGTGCAAAGATTCCTTTACCTTTGACTTTGACTTTTCTTCTGACACTTAAACATATGATTTTTATGAGATCACAAAGAAAAATGGGACTGTTCACATTGAGAAGGCAAGAAAAAAAGTAAAAATCACATGAAACCAAGAAGAAAACAAATCCCAAACTGGAAGGGCTACTATTGTGACCAGAAGCTGGGTCACTTCTCCTCTACATTCACAAGGATGGAAAAACGCAGAAGTATTTATTGATGTCCAGTTTCTGTAGTCCCATTCTACCAAGAACCTTAAGTCATTTGGGCGATAGTTTCAGCTAATCTTTTGACCTTTCTAAATTTCCAACAACAAATCTTTAAACTTTAAAGGTTGTTTGATCTCAGCTCAAGATACAATACCTAGTTGGGTCTCATTCTGTTCCCAACACATAACCCATTCCCTATTTGCAAAACATATAAACATATATTCTACAATAATAAAATCAAGGGCTGGAAACCAAGTTCATTCAAAATGAAATTGTCATTTAAGCAAGGTAATCATAATCCACCCCAGTGGCATCCCAGAGGTAAAGATGCCAGGAATATATAACCCACCCAGGCTCCATACCTCCAAATCCCATCTCTCCCACCCACTTGCCAGCATTATTGGACTCAGGGTATACATTGCTGAATACCTGTTATTTAACTTTCTACATCAGCATCCTGTGCCTCTTTATAGGAGAGGGATTCTTAGCCTGGGACCTCTGAATTTGTACATACACATGTATATTTGTGCATATATATATGTGTATGTATATGTGTGTGTGTGAAGAGAGAAAGATAACTGTATTTCAATAGATTTGGTTTCCTTTTAATCCTATATGTTTTATACATTTAAAAAACATTATTCTAGGAAAGAGTTTCACCAGCCTATCAAAAAGGTCCGTGACAAACAAAAAGTTAAGAACCCCTCCAAAGTATCGTTCTAGGTTACTCATTCCTCGGGTGTTCTGGATTGGGGAACAAAGAGGAGCTGTCCCCTTAGGAACACAAATGAGGGCTATGAACAACCTGGAATCAAGTTCATGTGTATAAATCATTGCTAAGTTTAATGTTCATAAGTCAGGGACTAATTGTATTATACCAACTTTGTCTTGGTATATTTTTTAATTTCCATGATGGAATGTAGCTGAGAAGAAATATGAAACTTCTTACTGTTGTAATTAGTTTGCTAAATTGTGCTTTCAGAATTATTTGTTGATACTCCCCTAAGATCATTTAGGGGAACCACATTATGACAAATACATTAGTAAGAACTCATGTTTATAGCTCAATATTTCTTGTTCGTTCAAGTGGAAACCTTGCTGGAGATGGGCTTAATAATTAAATGACCAAAATTACTTTTTTGCATTTAATTATAATTTTGTTGTGCTGCAATTAAATTTATTAATTTTTACATCGTGTAAAATCATTTTTTTTCTTGTCAGAGAAATACACTGTTACCATAAATATTCATAAGCACTCAGATCCATAAGAGAGTAGTCTGAAGAATGCAGAAACTCTTTGAGCATCTTAACTAAGGGTCTTGGTACTAAACACAGAAAGTTCTCACTATAAGAACCAGGTATTTTATTTTTTAAAAAATGAAAGTTTTGTTAATTTTTTTACATCATTGTAATGTATTTTTTTACATTGGTGTCATTTTCCAATGATACCTACCTTACAAAGAATCCTCCCTTATAACAAAGTATTATTAAGCAAAACGAATGAATGTGTGGACCACATGTGACATCTGCCTCATTTAATGATTATAGTTTTTCTCCTGCCATGAGGAGGAAGGTATGTTTCACCATCAGTTCCCAGAAGTCAAGATTGGTTAGAGTTCTGATGTCTTTCAATGTCACTTTCCTTGATATTAGGTCATAATGTAAATTGTTCCCTTGATGTAATGCCAATGCAATACCCGTAACAGCCACTATGAATATGCATACATATTTCCAGGAAGGATTCACAAAATATAATAAACTCTCTTCCTCAAAGGCAAAACCAAAATATTTATTTGGAACATCATTAAGACACCAGGAGGTAAGATTTAACAAGGTAGTCATCATTAATCCAGAGAGCACCAACATCCCAAGCCTTCTTTCTTTCAGGCCTCCCCACAAACAAAAGTTCCCCTAGACAAATACTCCCTCTGCCCACTTACAGTTTGCTTCTGTCTCTCTGCTCCTTGGGCCAACTCCTCCCACTCACGGCTTTCTTCTCTCTGTTCTGCCTCACTCTCACTC
Organism: Pseudochirops cupreus; assembly: GCA_028627135.1. Taxonomy (NCBI): domain Eukaryota; kingdom Metazoa; phylum Chordata; class Mammalia; order Diprotodontia; family Pseudocheiridae; genus Pseudochirops; species Pseudochirops cupreus. Next base: position 275,694,768 of record CM053583.1, on the reverse strand, counting down.
TCTGCTTGTGCTCTCTCCCTCTCTCCTCTCCTTGGGCAAGCTTCTCCCATACATTGAGCTAGCTCCATGTGATTCAGGCTCCATGTGACTCAGGCTCAAAGCAGGTCACATAGGCCTATTAATGGGAAAGAAAGATCTTTCCATTCCATTAACAATACACTTGATTCTGCTGTTATCCTTACTTTGCATCAGTTCATACTTCCCAAATCTTCTTAAGTTTCTCTGAATTCATGTTCATTTCTTCTTATAGCATCATCACAGTCAATCACATTCATATCCTGCAGTTTATTCAACTGTCCTCCAATAACCATGAGTCATTGTGGCAGAGAAGATAGAGAGGGGACCACAAAGTCAGGAAGACCTGGATTCAAACTGTATAAACCTGGGAAATTCAGCCTCTCAGTGCTCTAGGCAATTCTTCAAGACCATGAGTTGCAGAAAAAATGCTGACCTGCATTGGTAGAAGGAATTTCCTTACCCAGGAGTTCTTTATTCCAGTGAAATCAAAGGTCCATTTCCTATTCCTATTCTCCATCTGGGAAGTGCCTATTTGATTTCCAGAATTTTTACTACTATAAAAAGTGCTGCTATATAGATTTGTTTGGGATCATAGATTTAAGTGTAAGTTAAACTATGCTTCTTACAGTATTAAATTTAACTTTATGGCTGGCTTGTGAAAACCTACTCAAAAATGGTTTTTCATTAAAAAAAATTTTCATTTCATTGAGGCAGTGAATTTTTTTCCATTGTATTGGTTGTCATCTCAGGAGCTGTAGAAGTGGGAATAAAATAACCTTTCAGATCTAATTGAAAAGATATTGTTCTCCTAATTCTCTTTAAATTAATTTTTCCCCATGATTGTTAGCAAATTTGGAGTTGTTGCTGCTGGACTTCAGTCAAATTGGAAGGTTTAATAATCAACCTTTATTCCTCTAAAAAAAAAAAAAGAAAAAGATAACAGCAAAGTTACTTGAAAGAATACAATACTGACTGGTTCACATTCTAGGATGTCAAGTCTTAGAAATAACAAGTGCTTAGAATCTTTGTTCTGGTTTTAATAAGACAGTCAAACAATGTGGAACAACGTATATGCCCTTAGTGGCTTCTAACTATGTTTCATATGGCATGTTCTTTTTTTTTGCTTTTGCTTTTTTTGGAGGGGGGAAGGTAGGGCAATTGGGGTTAAGTGACTTGTCCAAGGTCACAGGGCTAGTGAGTGTTAAGTGTCTGAGGCCAAATTTGAACTCAGGTCCTCCTGACTCCATTGCTGTTGCTCTATTCACTACGCCACCTAGTCGCCCCCATATGGTATGTTCTCAGTAAAAGATACCCTTTCTTTGGCCTAATCCACATTGCAAAATTTAAACATTAATATCTGCAAATCCAACTTAATCAGCTATGAGTATTTTCTGATCGTGATTTAAAGCTAGAGACGTCATGGCTAGGCTGGATCATAGATTTAGAGATGAAAGGGGCCATAAAGGTCATCAAGTCCGGTCCCTCCATCCCATTTTACAGATGAAGCCTGAAGGGTTTAAAAAATCTGCCCATTGACACACAGGTAGTAAATGGCAGTCGTGATTCAAACTCAAGACTCCAACTCTCATTCCAGCACTGTTTCCATTGTCCATGCTGTTGACTACTGCACTCTAACTCCACTGACAATAAAATATGAAGGAATGGGCTTAATATACAATAATAAAGCCATAAATGAGAGGTAAGAATTTCTGGAAAGCAACTTTGCTTTAAAAAAATTAAATAAAATGCCATGTACTCTTTTTTTAGTTTTTAAAAAGAATAGATTCTAATCATTATTAAATGGTTTGTCTGCGTTCCTGCCTGAAGGACAGCCAGACCCTTGAATTTTATCTCCTGGAGAATAAATAGCCAACTATAAATCTTTTAAATCGTCTTATAAAATTCTTAGAAATTTTAGATGTCAACTGGAAAATTTTGTGATGCTGATAAAATTGGTCCATTTTGGTGACGTTTGCAAAATCCTACCCTGACCCACCAAATAATCAAATAAACCCAGGAATTGAACGTTCCTGGGATTGAGAAGGAGGCTGAGTTAGTTCTCAAAGTTCTCCTTCTGGTGATTCTTTATGGTATGGAGGTGCTGTAGTACATGCTGCATTTGGAGCAAAGGACCTGGGGTCAGATCTTACATGGCACAGTGGATAAAGCATTGGGCCTGGAGTCAGGAAGACCTGACCTCAAATCTAGCCTCAGATGCTTACTAGCTGTGTGACCCTGAGAAAGTCACTTCATCCTTGTTTGCCTCAGTTTCCTCAACTGGAAAAAGGGGATAGGAAGAGCACATATCTTGTAGGGTTGTGAGGATTAAAATGAGATGGTATTTGTAAAATGCCTAGCACAGTGCCTGGCATGAAGTAGGTGCTATACAATTGTTCCTTTTATTCCCCTCCCCCTCCCCCTCCCCCTTTCCTATTTGACCTTCAGTAAATGGGTTAGCCCCCTATGGACTTCAGTGCCTCTACTGTAAAATTAACAGACTGATTTAGATAACCTGTAACTCTCAATTTTAAATCTATGATCTATGAGGTGATGATACTGTGCTAATGAAATAATATCTGACAGTACCAATCATGCTGGAAAGACTTTGGATACAGACTGGAAGATGAATTGTGGGATGTTAACCTAGTTCTGTTCAGAAACACTCCCAGAAGACAGGCCACCAAATGGCAATTTTTCTCACAGCAATTTATAAGAGCATCTATTAAGTAATAGAAAGCCTATAATCTGCTACAGATCTTTGAAGTATTAGAGAAGTAAGAGTATCATCATGTACAATGTCATGCCATGTTTATTTTTTAATAGAACCTTTGGTAATTGAAATAAATGTTTTAGAACATTCAAATACACTTGCCTGTTCTTCATAAAGCACAGGGTAATATGTTAATAGAAAAAAGAATATTTCATCCATTCAACAAAAATGTATTAAGCGTTTGCCATGTGTAAGGTTCTTTGTCAAGTGCTGGCGATACAAGGATAGAACTTAAATAGTCCCTGCCCTCAATGCTTTTCCAGTGTACTTTTCTGATTAATTCTTTTATATGTGTGAACACACAGCACAAGAACATTTTCAATACATTGGTTTACATACCTTCATTCCTAGCAGTAGAAGAATTCTAACAACTGAGCTCAATGTCGCAAGGGATTATTTTTTTATCACTTTCATGCCTACCTATGTTACTTCATTCAAACAGTGGATGAAAATTTTAAAAATTGTTAAAAAAAAAAAGATTTCATGAGAAAGTTGATACATCACACAGGCACAGTACAAGACTTTCAATCTTTTTGTAACAAAAGATGCAATCTTGAATGCCGATTGAGCCAGAAATTCTGTAGGGAGTGAAATATTAGAGAGGAACTGGGAGAAAATCAGGGCCTAGTGTTTGCAAAAGTGGTTGTCATTAAATGAAAATAAATTTGATGGTTTAAGAATAATATGCTAATAACACTAATAGCACTAATTCTTGAAATGATGATGGTTACTCTTCTCTACATTGCAAACAAATGATTAATGGGAGAGTGTATAGAAGCCAACAAGGAGATGTAAATGGTCTGTTATCTTACAGAAATAAAAGAATGTTTTTAATTCTCCTGCATTCAAGTTATACCCCAGTGCTTCACAGTGATATGACCATGAACCTGAGTCTTCAAGGCTAATTCAAGACAGCTGAAGTTTGGGCAAGGGGAATGTTAGAATAAATCTGGAAAAGCTTTCATATGCGGGCGTGATGATAGACTATTTCTGTCCTCAAGAACTACTGTGCCTGATTTGAGAAAGGCTCGCCAGAAGGTTGACCACCAGGTGATAATTTAGGAGGGTCGTGGCAGTGTACAAAGGACTTTAACAATGGAGAAGAGGTTTTTGCAAAGCAACCTGACTAAAAGAGTGCTCACACCGTGAAATCAGAAATTTTTGAAATATTGATGCTGTTTTGAATGATAAAAGGTCAAAGGATAACTAATAAATAAAAGAAAGGTGATTTTAGGGAATGGAAGCAAACAGCTTGACTTCTGGGTCTTAATTCTCTTGGGAAAAGTAACTTCATCTTTTGGTTGAATAATTTCTCAAGAAAAGAGTTGTCACCCTGCATTGATGTCAGACAATTATATATCCTTCGCTCTACTTTTTTTGAGGAGGGAAAAAAAGGAAAAATGGGGGAAAAAACAACCTATTCTAAAGGAATGAGTCAACATAACAAATTTCAGAATATAACTGATTCTACAAAGAGCCGTTTTAGGAAAAAGATAGCAAGCACCATTTTGGACATTTTGAATTTGAGGTATTGGTGGGATACATAGGTGCGGATCATCTGTCCTAGGCAGGTTAAGTGGCATGGGATATAGAGCACAGGACCTAGAATCAAGAAGACTTGAGTTCAAATCCAGCCTCAAATACTAGCTGTGTGACACTGGCAAGTCACTTAACCTCCATCTGCCTCAGTTTCCTCATCTGTAAAGTGGGGATAAAATAGCTCCCACCTCCCAGCATTGTTTTGAGGACCAAATAAGATGATATTTATAAAGCACTTTGCAAAACTCAAAACATTACCTAAAGGGTAGCTATTATTATTTTATATGCTGTTGGAAATGTGGATCTAGATAGTTTTTAACCTGAAGTCCATGAACTTTTTTTAAATGATATTTTTATGACTATATTGCAGTGTAATTGTAAAATATTATGTATTTTATTTTATTTATTTAAAAACATTATTCTGGGGTGGCTAAGTGGCACAGTGAAGAGAGCACCCACCCGGGAGTCAGGAGGACCAGAGTTCAAATCCGGCCTCAGACACTTAACACTTACTAGCTATGTGACCTTGGGCAAGTCACTTACCCCCAATTACCCTGCCTTCCTCCCAACAAAAAGCCAAAAAAAAAAGCATGAGGAGGAGTTCATAGACTTCAACCGACTTCCAGAGGGTTCTATGACACAAAAAAAGGTTGAGACCCTGGCCTAGATCTTGGGAGATAAATGAGGGTTTAAGGATATACTTAAGGGAGTCATCTGTATAGAAGTGGTATTTGAAGCTCAACTAACAACAGAACCCCCAGGAATACTCACTTTATGGAGCGAGGAAGGGAACAAAGAGTCAGAGAAAGGAAAAGACAGATGAGAGAACCCACAGAGGGTTCAGTGTTTCTGAGCCCAAAGGAAAAGAGAGTATCACGTAAGTAGAAAAGGAGGTCAAATGTCAGATTGCTATGGAGCCCTTAAGAACAACAAAAGAGAAATTTCAGCAAGGTAGGAACCAGGTTGCCGGGGGATTGGGGAGAAAGTGAACTAGTAAAGGCATCTTTGGCATATTGACCATTTCCCTACCTACTTCAGTTGTTTTTCAGTCCTGTCTGATTCGGTGTGCCCCCACTTGGAAGTATCTTGGTGGAGATATTGGAGTGGTTTGCCATTTCCTTTTCTACTTCATTTTACAGATAAGGAAACTGAGGCAAGTGGAGTTAAGTGATTTTCCCCAAGGTCACATAGCTAGTAAGTGTCTGAGGTCAGATTTGATTCCCATCTAACAGTCTATTCATTGAGCTTATTACTGGCTCGTTCCATCACTAAAATTGTATTCACTGAGCAGGACAAAGAGCTGCTCATCATCGGATGTGTGTCAATGACTCCAGTTTATCTATAAGACATACAGGGAAGCCAGTCTTTCCAGTTGTCAATGATAGAGGAGACGAGATGGTTGCTACAAGATAGTGACAGATTTCAGGACTGAACTTTTGTAGAGTAAGTTTAGGATTAAATGAATGTAATAAAAAATATTTATTGAGAAACTAAATGCTAGGAAAATCTACAACCAGAGGGTAACAGGATAAGCTAACTACACCATGGGGACAACAAGGGATAGTTCTTTAATATTACATTTTTTAATATGGACATTTTTAAGCCCTGAAAATTCCTGTTTTCTGTGGTGAGATAGGTACTCACTTCACTACAAATCAAGTTAATCATTTCAACGATGGCACAAAAACAACACAAAAGCAATCACCCCTTGCCCTGGATCTGGGACTAAGTGAATGTCATGAAGAATGCCATGAAGCATAGGACACACCTTCTGCCTCCTGTATACTCTGTCTGGGGGAGATAAGATGTATGAAGCCGTTAAAAAAAATAGTATGAGCCATCCAAAGGTTAAATGTCAAGCAAGTGCTGCAGACAGTTCCACAGGAGTTCACTGAGGATTAGAAGGGCATGGAAGACTTCACAGAGAAGTTGAGTCTTGAAGGATAAGCAGAGTAGAGGGGTAGAGCAGGGATAGAGGGAGGAAGGCATTCAGTTTGCTTTCCGACATGTAACACTGAAGAACAGAGTTATATTTCAGCCTTCATTTCCCCCCACAAAATAGGATGGTAGAGGGAGAGGGGGAGAAAAGATGGGGGCAAAAAGCTTTACCAAATAACTAAGCAACAAAAGATGAAATATAATCCAAATATTTAATTTGAAAAATCTAATCAAAAGTATAATCTAGCCCATTGGCACCTGCCAACTGTTAATAACTTGTTTGCACACAAAATCCTGTTAGCCAGAAAGCAAAAACTTTCCTTTTGAAAAAGTTGGTTATTACAGGACACTGATTACTTTGAAATCTTATCATTTTAGAGGGGAAGGAGAAAAATGCTTTCATGAAGCCTGGTCAAGTGTAAGCAGCTTTTTCAAATTCTCATTAGCTACAGAAAAGAGAAAAATATTCATCCAGTCTCTTTTGACCCTTACTTCAAAAATAAATGAGGTATTACCAACAGATTTCTCCAAAAAGAATGCAACTAGTAGACTGAAAATTCCTCACCCCCAACTCCATTTTTTTTCTGCCCAAAGGAAATACTGCTGAAATTAAAAAGAATTTACATCTGGGTTTTATGTATCATTTCAAACTAGATAATTTAAATGATTTCTAAGGCTCATTTCATCTGTGATTGTACTCTGAATACACACATATAATATATATATAATATGTGTGTATATATAATATTGTGTAAATACATACACATACATTTTTTGTAATTTCTCTTTTACCTTTGCTGTCAATAATTTCTATAGGTCTCTCATTATAAGTAACTTGGTTTTTGTTTTTTGTTTTTTGGAGGGGGGAAGGCAGGGCAATTGGATTAAGTGACTTGCCCAAGGTCACACAGCTAGTAAGTTAAGTGTTTGAGGCTGGATTAGAACTCAGGTCCCCCTGACTCCAGGGCCAGTGCTCTATTCACTGAGCCACCTAGCTGTCCCAATTAGCTTGTTTTTTAAAGGGATTTGAACTTATAGAGGAGATATCCATGATATAAAACCTGAAGCCTTAACTCTGAGAAATAGAGTATTAGAAATTATATATTAAGATCACATATAGCCCCTTGCCTTTTTGCATTGATAATCACATCATTGAACAAGGACATCTCTATGGTTATATCTATCAAGGAATTTTATGTGATTTTAAATTATGCATAGTGGAGGGAACTTCCGGCCAATGTGGCCACTGAACTCATTATCCTTCCTCTAAAACTCTCTCCTCTTCCTCACTTTCCTATTACTGTTGAAGGCACCACCACCCTCCTAGTCACCCCAGGTCACAACCTAGGTATTTGACTTCTCATGCTCTGATTGATAAGCTGGAGGATATCCTGAGGAGGAGAACCATGATGAAGAAGTTCCTTAAGTCTTTGTCATAACATTGTGTCATAAGATTGTTTGAAGGAACTAGAGATATTTACTTTGGGGGGTCAAAAAAAAGAAGATATGGGAATGTACAGTGAGAGAAGACTCCCTATATTTAAAGGGCTGTCATGTAAAAGAGGGAATAATTTTGTTCTGTGTAGACACTCTAGGGTAAAACCATGAACAAAAGGTAGAAGTTGCAAAAGTCTTAAATTTAAGCTTTTTTGTAAATTAAATTGTTTTTGTAAATTTTGTAAAAAATTTTGTAAATTTTAAACTTTTTTTGAGGCAATCAGGATTAGGTGACTTGCCCAGTGTCACATAGCTAGTAAGTGTCTGAGGCTGTATTTGAACCATTGCACCACTAGCTTACCCTGGGAAAACTACTTTTTTTTTTCTTTTTGAGGAAGGCAGGGCAATTGGGGTTAAATGATTTGCCCAAGGTCACACAGCTAGTAAGTGTGCCAATTGACTGAGGTCGGATTTGAACTCAGGTCCTCCTGACTCCAGGGATAGTGCTCTATTCACTGTGCCATTTAGCTGCCCTAGGAAAACTTCTTAATAGAGCTATTCATAAGTGGAATATAGTCTGCTTCAGGAAATACTGGGCTTCTCTCCATTGAAAGACTTCAAATACATATGAGTGACCACTAATTAGTCAAGTATGTTGTAATAGGGATTTCTTTGGGGGATTGGCTTGGACAAGATGGCTCCTGAACCCTGCTATGAATCTAAAATTCTGCAGTTGTGATCTACAGATATTAATTTAGCTGTTGGTATTCTAAATGTAAGATCTCTAATGACCAATGACTTAATGAACCGCTGGAGGAGCCAGACTTTACCCATATTGGCAATTTTATTGTAAATAAAAGCAGAAAATGTCAAGTTTCAGCTGGATAGAGGGTTTCCTCACCAGGTTCTCCTTAGAGATGGGAATAAAGAACTTGATAGAGTTCATTCCATGTGTACCCAAGGTATCCAGAAACACTATTTCTTAGGACTTAGTCATCTCATCTTGTATGGCTAGTGATATAAAGGGACCATCATGAAGACAGTTGAAGTTGACAGGCCAACATTTGCACCTGAGCACAGAAAAGTAGAGAAAATCTTTACAGTGATCCTTCAAATAAAAATTAATATATATATTGATACTCAGTGGCTTATTTCTGAAGATGGACTATGGCTTGGGATTAAGTAAGGAAATTCACTAAAGGATTAGAAATTACTCAAAAGCCTTATGCCTTCCTTTTTTATGCAAATCATATTTTCATATCAGCCATGTTATGAAAAAAAAACAAGAAAAAGCAAGAAACATAAAGTGAAAAATGTATGCTTCTTATAAAGAGAATGAAAACATGCTATATTATATGATGAACAAAAAAATACTAAAATTAAATTGACCATATCTTAATATGAGCAATTATTCTTAATGCACAGAAAACAACTAGTTACTAGGAGCCTTTCAAAATCAGCTGTCCATGTGCAGTCAGATTATCAAGTGATTAGAGCAAAGGTTGAATTTAATGCCAAATTAAAAGGAAGGATAAAGATGTAAAAATAACACAATGTAGTTAGAACAGCTCCAATCCAAGCTTTTTGAACTAACTATTTTGAATTATTTGTCAAATTTCTGCTGTTTACTCCCGCCACTCTATCCCAAATTTGTAACCCAAAGAATCAGAGTCAAGCCCTGAACTACTTTCTTACCTGAATTGTTTCTGTATTTTTTCCTACTTTCTGCTCTGCAGAAAAGCATCAACTTTTTCTTAGGCACTGTTTGTGTGCCAGACTCTGTGTTTAGCGATGGAAATGCAAATGAAATAATTGATGAAATAATCTCTGTTCTTAAGGAGCTGACATTCTAACAGGAGGAGACAAGAAGGACGTTTATAAATTTAAACAAAATAAATGTAGAGGGAACAAATACAGTTTGGTGTAGGAGGAAGAAAGGGCACTAGTAGGTGGAAGATTAGGGAAGGTTCCCTGTGGAATGTTACCTTTGAAGTTTAGCTTGAAGGAAAAGAACGATTTCATGAGATAGAGATCTGTTACAGCTTTAACTCAGTGCCTGCTGCATAGTATGCATTTAATGAATGTGCTGGTAGCTAGGTGGTGCATAGGAAAGAATGCTGTCCTTAGAGTCAAGAGGACCTGAGTTGTGTGACCCTGGAAAGTCACTTAACCCTATTTGGCCTCAGTCTCCTCATCTGTAAAATGGTCTGGAAAAGGAAATAGCAAACTACTCCATTATCTTTGCCAAGAAAATCCCAAATGGGATCACAAAGGGTCAGACGTGACTAAACAACACAACCGGCCAGTGCAAAGACACAGAAAGAGACAGGAGATAAAGTTTCCTGTGTGAGGAAGAGAGAGAAGGCCAGTTTGGCTGAAGCATAGAGTAAGGAAAAAGGAATCATGTATAGTGGTGCAAAAGCGATTAGGTCCAGGTCATAAAGGGCTATAAAGTGCTTTTTTCTTCAATACACAAAAAACTTTCATTAAAAGACATAATAAATAAATAATAAATATTATTTAACCATATAATATATTATGGAACATGGAACATGTATATAATATACTGACATAAGATATACAATGCATAATGTGTTGACATGTAGCGTGTCGTTAAAATGTCATGCAATATCAATATATGTAATGGCATTTATGTGTTTTGTATAATATATTATGTATTGTGTATAGTAATATATGTATAATATATAAATTTGTTATATATTATATGTTAATATAGAATATGTCTTTTAATAGTGACTTGAGGGTTACTATATTTTTAAAAATTATTCATGATATTTTTCTTCTTTATTTTACATTTATATAGAATATGGCTTTTAATAGGCTACATGTCTCACTTGAGGCTTACTGCATTTAAAAATTATACATGATTATTTCCTTTTTAACTAAGTGAGTTATATAAAATATAGATAATGCTTGGATTATTCAGAAGTAACTAATCCACTTTGTCTATAAGGTCAGTTAGGATGAATGGAGACCCATTTTAATTCAGTTTAATAAACAGTAAGAACCTATTGGGGAAACTAAGTGGCACAGTGGACAGAGCCCTAGACTTAGAATCACAAAGATCCATCTTCTTGAATTCAAATCTGGCCTCCAGTGCTTATTAGCTGTGTGACCCTGGGCAAGTCACTCACCCTGTTTGCCTCCATTTCCTCTTCTGTCAAATGAGCTAGAGAAGGATGGCAACCCACTCCAGTGGTTTTTCTTTGGCAAGAAAATTCCAAATGGAGTCACAAAGAGTCAGATGTAACTGAAGCATGTGACCAGAATAACACCTGGGATATCATGAGCAGTAACTATCGGGGAAAAGTTTCCTAGAGGCAACCGCTATGATTTTTTGTCTCTACCACATTTGGAGCTCAGACTAATTTGTCACGAAACAACTCTGCCCTTCAGCCAGGGTTTGTTTGTGTCTCTAACAAGCAATAAGTTCAGAAAATCTCTGTAAACAACAGTTGTCTTTGTTACTGCAGCAATGCACAGAAGAAATCTTGGAAGTGTGGGGTAACGGAAAGCCAACATTGACTGGATTTCATCTGTCTTTTTCTACCAAAAGAAGACCCACATATATGACAAATAGTTTATAAGGAATGAAGGTTATATCTCTATCCCATAAATGTTGTAATCCTTCTTCGGATAGGTTATAGAGTTATATGCTTTATTCTTGGTGCTTTTTCTTTTCTTATCCTGTACATGGGATAAGAGCTATACTTATTCCTGCTAATAGGAATGGAATGGAATAAGCATTTATTAAATGTCTATCATGTACCAGTCATTGTCCTAAGAATTTTACAAATAATAGGGGATAGATGCTATTATGATCTCTGTATAACTGAGGAAATTGAGGCTAAGTGACATGCCCAAGATTACACAGCTAGCAAATGCCTAAAGCTGGATTTGAACTCAGCTCTTCCAGACGCCAGGCCCAACTCTCTATCCACTGTGCCGCCTAGACACCTAAGTGAAATAGAGAGAATTCTGGAACTGGAAGTCAGGAAATCTAGATTCAAGTCCCACCATCGATACTAGCTGTGAATCCTTGGGAAAACCATTTAATGTCATTGAGCCCCATTTTCTCATCTGTAAAATAAAGATAATAAGGCCTTTAAAATTCCGCAGGGTTTTTTTTTTAATGAAGAGCTTTGTATGTGAGCAGTAGTTATTAGGATTATCAGCATCCTAAGCCATCGCTCAGATCTTTATTACAAAACCTTTATCCATACAAAGGTTAATAGTCTCATGCTATCGCTTGACTCTCAGACAATAAGGGATTTTTCATCAAGAACTTAATTTATAAAAGTCACAATCGAGTTCACTCCCTCCCAGATATTCAGACGTTACTCACATATGGTCATCCTTTTTTTAGGACCAAAAAAAAAAGTGGTTTCTGGTACAAGAAAAAAATTCTTTCCAGTTTGCTTGAAGTTTTAGTTAAATTGTAAAACTTACGTGACTGTGCAAAACACTTTACCTCTCCCTCTCTTCGTCTTTCCCTTTCTTAAAAAAGAATAGGATTTAAAACTTTCAGCAGGGAGAACTTTCCTGACTGGGATCCTCAACTGCTAGTACTTTACGCTGTCTATTTTTTTGTTCATTTGTTTTAGTTATGTCTGACTCTTTGTAATCCCAGGTCTTCTCAGCAAAGATACCAGAAGCGTTTGCCTTTTTCTTCTATAGCTCATTTTACAGGTGAGGAAACTGAGGCAAACAGGGATAAGTGATTCACACAGCTAAGAAGTGTCTGAGGGCTGATTTGAACTCAAGATGAGTCTTCCTGACTCCAGGCCAGGCATTCTATCAGTGTGCCACTTAGCTGCCCTCTTAATATATTTTATATCTACACAATTATCTAGATATTGTCTCTCCCATTAGAATGTGTGCTCCAGGAGATCAGCATTCATAGCTTTACTTTTCCTTGTATCCCCAGTGGGGGGTTAGCACAGTGGCCTGGCATATAGTAGTTACTTATTGAATGCTCATTGCCTATTTTAATAACTTTCTCCTTTCTCTGTGATTCAGAAAGTTGAATCCTTCCTGAGCTAGGTGAAAAGGCATCTATTTGCATGATGGCCTGCTATTTTGAATAGGAAATTCGGAGTCACCAGAACAACCAGAAATGTCAGCCTCGTGCTGATATTCAAGAAGTAATTGTGAGGCCTGAATGACTGAGCTGACTGCCATCTATTGTACTACATAATGCTGGGAATCTTTGAGAGGCCTCAAGTTGGCTTGTAGAATATTTACTGTGTTCCTTATTTAAAATCATAAGAGGATACAAATGACAAAACTGTTTCAGCTGCTAATTCATTAAATACTTAGGTAAATGTGGCCAAAATCTCTCTGGCTTTTGTCAGTGATGGGATTTATGAATGAGTTTTAAAATATTGGTATGATCATATTTTTTGATCCTTAAGACTATTTTCTATAAATTTATCCTTGAAAATGCACGAACAAAACTGGTGACAATGCAGGGCTTTAGATTTTTCTTTGTTATGACCTTTCACAGTGAAAAGTCTTCCTCCCATAGAAGATTTCTGCCTTTTTTCAAAGATGCTAAAAGAATTTCAAAAGGACTAAGGAAAAAAAATAAACTATTTCCCCTTCCCTTTCTTATTTCTGCCTATTTCCTAATCACGTCAGCCTTTGTTCTAAAATTGCCAGCCAGATTTCTCTATTAAGGCACGCAGTGTCTTTTCCTCTGGTTGGTGAATCATCAGTTAGAGCATCAGGTACCAGGCTTCCTTCCTTCCTTCCCTTCTTTCTTTCTTTTTCTTTCTTCCTTCTTTCCTTCCTTCCTTCCTTCCTTCCTTCCTTTCTTCCTTTTTTCCTTCCTTCCTTCCTTTTTTCCTTCCTTCCTTTCTCTTTCTTTCTCCTTTCTTTCTTCTTTCCTTTCTTCTTTCCTTTGTTTCTTCCTTCCTTTCTTCTTTTCTTTCTTCCTTCCTTTGTTTCTTTCTTTCTTTTTTCCCCTCTACCTTAAGTAGTAGAGTCAGAACTGGTTTCCAGGCTTTTCAAATCCAGATCCTGTGCTCTTCTTATTATTGTAAGCTATTACTGAAGTTAAACAATTTAGTGTGATATGAGAGAGATGTTAGATCCATTTTCTAAGAGTTGAGCTAATTTGTGGGTTTAAAGGATGAGCGATAAAATTAATTTAACGGAAGCAATAGGATGTATCTTTCTGCCAGCAGAGCTCCTCACTATGTTAAGTGATTCTGAGCCCTTCTCTGATCCCAGCACAGCTCCCATTCATGATAACACACATCCTGATAACATCTTAGGAAAATAATAGCTGGCATTTTGTTGTTGCTGTTTGCCTCAGTTTCCTCATCTGTAAAATGAGCCAGAGGAAAAAAGGGCAAACCACTCTAGTATCTTTGCCAAGAAAACTCCCAATGGGGTTATGAAGCATCAGACATGATTGAAAAACAGCTGGACAAGAACACTTCCTGACTCCAGGTCCAGTCCCCTACCCACTGTGTGACCTACCTGCCTCGTTTAATGGTAAGTGGGATTAATACAGATCTCATGGACTGGCAACATCCTTGACCAATCTGATGAGTTGTTTCACCATTTCTTCAAAGTTGCTCTTATATCTTACTCAAACATGGTTTGGAGGTGAACCTGAAGTCTTAAGGGCTGAGCTAGGAGAATGTAAGGCTTAGTAGGTTCAACCAATCTGGACAGGCTTTCAGGACTGGCCCCAGTGATGGGATGGATGACTTATAAACAAAGAGTATTTGTGGTCTGTCTCATTGGTTTCTTGAAACAGCAAATACTTCAAGCTCTGGTGGTGCTTTCATCTGAGACGTGAAGGTCCAACACCCTCAACAGTAAACCCCATAATTTGTCTTCACCCACAGTCATTTGAATTTGCTGATGTTGTTGTTTTATAAAACCTTATATATATGATGGAACTTTGGTCTCTATTAGATTTTTCCCTAAACCTCCATAAGCAGCACATAATTTTAACCTGTACTATGTTTGTGTCATGGGATCTTCAAAGAATACCTCGTAGTTTTCTTTTTTCAAGTCACCTTATTGTTATCCTTCATTCTGTGCCTTCTCTTACACTTTTACCATTCTTCTTTAGTTGAGGTGCTAAGAATAAAGAGTCTTGGAATTAATTGGTACCTAGTCAGGAAAGCTCTTAATTTTCCTATGCTGACAAGGAAACGTATCTTGGAAATCATTGGAAATCACTGGTGATAATTTTTAAAAGCTCAGTTTCTCAAAAAGTTTTACCCTCCTTCCTTGCTAAGCTCCTTGATGCAAAACAATGGTTTCCAAAGGAGTGGGGGGACTGAGACATGACCCCCAAAGGCTACGTGATCAACTAATGGAGAAGATGGGCCTTCTTTCTACCTTGAACACATTAGCTAGTTATGGGATTTGCCTCCAAAACAACCTTTATGCCCCCAATTTCCCCTTATTCTGATTACTCTCACTGCTGGGGAAATTTTGATCCTTTTCCCAAGTTGAGTTTAGCATTTGATTCTTCGAAGTTAGAACCCAACAGGGACCTGAACAGTTTCAATAGCAATTACTGTTAGCAAAATTTCCATCTCCAGCCTGCCCACATCCTAACCCTAACCCCCTGCCCCCGCCACCGCCCCTGTCAATTCATGACTCCATTTTAGAGAATAGACTCTACTACAGCAGTTCTCAACCTGTGTGTTGCGACCCCTTTGGGGTCGAACAGGGTTGCCTAAGACCATTGGAAAACACATATTTCCGATGGTCTTAGAAACTGAGACACAGCTCCTCTATCCATCTCCAGGCGGGTCCGCCCATATGCAGATACGCCCACATACGAGTATTAAAGGGTCACGGCATTAGGAAGGTTGAGAACCACTGCTCTACTGCAAGGTAGTGGGCAGTGAGTAATAATATTTTCAGCAAAAGCAGAAAGGGTTTTTTGGTGTCATTAATAAGTAAAATTTTAAAATTAACATTATTTATTTCATCTTGATGTCATCCTTTTAAATTTCTGTATTTTGTCCCCTAACAAAGAACTTTCCATTTTTTAATGCAAAGTCTATATTGCCTAAAATCAATTCTCTTAGCCATGTACCATCTTGACATTCTGGAATGATTGTTTTCTTTGTGGCTAAGTATAGCACTTACATAATAAATCATCTCTACTTTTTGAGTTGCAAAAAAACCTCTCTATTTTGTATATGTTTTATAATACATATTAGTAGAATAGTATATGTATATAATTTTTAAACAAATATACATATAGGGAAGGTGCATGCTCAGAAACTTCTTACTGATAGGCATGTGATTAAAAAAATGTTTGCAGCCTACTTCTTTGGGGAGCACTAACAAATAGTGAAACTAATTATTTCATAGCTTTAAGATTTAGCTTTGAAAGAAAACTCATAGAGACTCCAGGTCCAGCTTCCTCACTTGAAAGAAATGAAGGCCAGTGATGTACAGAAACTTGACTTGGGTCACATAGGTAGTGAGCTTTAGTGCTGCAATTTGAACACAGATCCTTTGACTCCATGTAAAGTGCTCCTGACCATCTTCCATTCGTTCTGTGTCAGTCTCACAGTCCAACAGGATGTCGATGATGACCACGTACCCCCCAAGAAAAATCTATATACAGAATAAAATTGGAGATCATCTCAGAGGGAAGGTACTTGAATTAAGGGAGATCAGAAAAAAATTTCCCAAAGAAGGTGGGATTTTAGCTGGGACTTAAAGGCAGTCAGGGAAGACAGGAGGAGAGAATTCCAGGCACGGAGGATAAAGTTTCTTGCATCCAGAGATGGAACTGACAAATAGAAGTATGTATAGGATAATTTTGTAAATATATGCCTATTTGTCTCTAATGGTGGGGACAGGATGGGAGGAGGGGGAAAGGGAAAAAAAGAAATTTGCACATTAATTTTGTAGTATATTTAAAAGGAATAGCAAGTTGCACATAATAGATTTGCAGTTTCATGTGCAATCATCTTTTTTATTATACTACATTATGGAGATGCTTGTTTTATTCCAGAAATTAAAAATAAAATTAATTTTAAAAAATAAAAAGACTGGAAAGAAAAGGGAGGGACAAGTTACGAAGGGATTGTAATACAAAACAAAAGATTTTATATTTGATCCTGGAAGTGATTGAGAGTCACTGGAATTTATTGAGTTGAAGGAATGATATGGTAAGACCTACACTTTACAAAGATCTCTTTGACAAGTGAAGGGAAGATGGTCTGGAGTACAGAGAGGCTTGTGGCAAGAAGACCTCCCTTATTCTTTACCAGAATGTTAATAGGGGTACTAATAAATAGTATACTGATGTTAGGAATATAAAATTTGAGTAGCACAAGGAAGAATAGGGAGTATGTGGGAGTTGTAGGTGATTAATGAACTAGGAAATCAGTCCCTAAATAACTGAGAATTCACTATAGAGCCAATGTGGGACCTAACTAGTATATAGTAGGAAATTTACAAGACATGATGAAGGAGAGGACAAGGGGAGGGAGAGATAGATGGAAGGAATTTGGTACTCAAAAATTATTTTTAAAAAATGCTAAAAATTGCCTTTAGGTATATAATTGAGAAAAATAAAATAAAAACATTCTTTTTTAAAAAAAAGACATTAGAATGACTGTCTGCTCTCCTATTGCTTTCTGGACCTTTTTTATTTCCTGAGCAGTTTTGCATTTAAAAAAATGATAGTGTAAGATTTTAGTAGTTCCTTTTAGAGAAGACCAGCATGTCTATCAGGAAACTAAAGCTCCCTACTCTAGGGAAAGAAATATAATCTTGGGGCCAGCTTCCCAAAGAAGAGATGAGAAAACACAACTCACTTCTTTGTGGAGGTGGAGGGCAGTGGGTTATAGAACACTGCATATACTCTGAGGCTTTGTTCCTCTGGTGGTTAGGTTTTGCCCATCTGTCCTTTTGTTTTGTTTATTTTTTCATCCTTTCTTACAAGGAATAACTTTCAAGGACACAGGACAAGTGAGGAAGGGTGAAGTATTTTTTTAAATGAAGGAGATATAAAAATAAAAAAAAAAACCTCTTAAGGGTGGTTGGCTATAAAAGAATGTATTTTGGACCAATCTGCCTGGGAGGAATAATGAGTATGGAAATATCCCATATGCACTTAGGATGCATTCATCGGAAATGATTTATGTCTGAATTCTGTTGCAAAGAGTGACCTCTTTAGCTGACACTGGAATTCTTTCTACCTGTCAAGCATCTGTTTCACCCAGCTATATCTACCTTTGTCTAGCACAAACGAGCTCCATTTAATCCCCTTTCTTACTGACTGCTGAGTATATAATGTAGTTTTATACATAGTTCCAGTCCTTCTTTTGGTTACATTGAGAGGAAGACTTGGGTGGGAGAGACAGCAAGTTTTGAGAATAAACATTGGAAAAATGGCCTCTAGACTTCCCCAACCAGAATCCAGATTTAAAGTGAACTTTTTCCTGAAGGCACAATTGAGTCCTTTCAGTTCTTGCCCTTAAGAAAAAGTGAGATCCACTCATTTTGGTTCATTTATTAAGCACCCACTACTTTGTGCTCAGTGTTGAGGAGACAAAGAAAAAAGGAAATGGCAGACCCTGCGCTTAGGTGTCATGGAAAGCTTACTGAATTTGGGGTCAAGGATCTACCCCTTTTTAAAGGTATGTGACCTCAAGCAAGTCACTTTACCATTCTAAATTTCCTCATCTACAAATTGGTGGAGTTGGACTAGCTCAGGGGTGGGGAACCTGCAGGCTCAAGGCCTTCTAGGTCCTTGGGTGTGACCTTTTGACTGAGTCCAAATTTTATAGAACAAATCCTTTTATTAAGAGGATTTGCTCTGTGAAGTTCTGTGTTCTGTGAAGCCTCGAGGCTGCCACCTCTAAACCAGCTAATGTCTAAGGTCCCTTCCAGCTCAAAGTCCCTGAAATTTTGTAATTCTTTTTAGTTTGCATAAATTGCCTACTTGCAGTTCTCATCTGATAAAGCAAATTTTTAGCATGTGTGAACTAATGATATCTTGATCATCTCGATGTGTGCTTATTTTTTTCGATTTATCTTTAATGTCCTCTCTTTCAACTAACTAACTGCAATCTGAGACAGTATTCTTAGACACACAGCACTTCTCTGTAATTTTAGAGCCTTCTGGGCTGCTGAGAAGAATTTCCCTGTGGGAGGCATTTAAGAGTCTATGATTTACAATATAGTTATCCCTTCCACATTGAGAAGTTTAGGGGTGTGGCACACTCGTGATCTGGAATATCTACATAAAATGTTTTGACCCTCCCTTCATACCAGAGAAGAAATCTGGATTTTTTTTTCTTTTTCCTTTATGGGGTGCTTACAGTACTTTATTGTCAATTTAGGTTTAAGCATTTGGTCATAGGTTCTGTGGCATCTGCTCGCCCTCAGTGTCTGTCAACCGTGGCTTCCACAAACCTCCAAAAAAATTACCATTTAATTTCTTATGCCAACCTGCAAAATATCGAAACTGCAATGGTAAATGTCATGGTATGGAAGAGATAACTGTATATTTGGCTCTTTTGTTCCTAGGTGTTGGAAAGTTTCAAAATAATGGACTATAGTCTTTTGCTGGGAATCCATATATTGGACCATTCACTAAAAGAAAAAGAAGGCGAGAGCTCACAGAATGTACCTGATGCTAAGCGACCTGGGATACAGAAAGTCCTCTACTCAACAGCAATGGAGTCTATCCAAGGTCCTGGGAAATCTGGAGATTCTGTGATCACTGAGAGTACTAATACGTAAGCATTAGCATCTAAGCATTAATGCTTGAATATTAAAAGAGTCACAATTTGGGCTGAAAGAGATCTCAGTTCATCCCGTAACAGGAAAAAAAAACCCCCATAAGACACCCAACAGGAAACCAGTCAGCTTTGAGTTTCTTCTTTACAACTTCTCATGGTTGCTAGCAGTGCCCTCTGGGATCAGGGAGAATAAGTTTAATCCATTTCCCATGAAGTCACCTTTCACATGCTTAAAGAATAAAGAAGTATTGCCCCAGCTATCCCTTTTAGACATTTAACTAGGTAGCGTAGTGGGTAGAATGCTAGACTTGGAGTCAGGAAGACCTCAGTTCAAATCTGGCCTCAGACATTTACAAACTGGATGACCATGAGTAAATCATTTAGCTTCTGTCTGCCTTTTATTATCTGTAAAATGTGTATAATAACAGCACCTACCTCTCAGGGTTGTTGTGAGGCTAAAATGAGATCTGCATTTGTTAACTTCTTTTAAACCATAAAGCACTACATAAAAACTTATTATTATTCTTAATCTTATGGCAGATTTGTTGTGATTTTGATTATGTAAATAAATATTTTACATTTACTATCTTGCCCATCCTCTTTCATGGAGATACCTTGGAAATAATATGTTCATAATTCTTTCCTACTTAACAATGGACAAGTGAGTTGCAGCTTTCCTGGTTGTAGTTATCAACCTCTCAACTCCATTTCAGCTTTTTATTTGGAAGAGCATAATTTCTAACAATTAACTCAAAGTCTTTGAAGGGTTTTGTTGTTGTTGTTCTTTAGTACTGACTGTTCACATCTTCCATCAGAGAAGATCACTTGAGAATAGGGAATGATAACTTTGATTTGTTATCTATCACCTAAATGCATGACAGTCATTATGGTTGTAATTCAGAGCCTCTTTTCTACACTCAAGGAATTCTCTTTGGTAATATAAAGATAGCAGATGTAGTCTCTGGCCTCAGCCAGATGTGACAGTAACTTTGGTATTTCTTTGCATCTATAAAGTACAGATTTGCTAACAGAAACAAAGCAAAGGAATGAAATGAACTGCATGCCCCTATGTACATATGGGATCTGAACATGGGGGCTCATAATTTTAAAGCTGGTCTCCTCTCTCCTTAATTGTATAAGCTTCTAGATTTGACTGTTGACCAGATCATAGGCATGTTAGATGAATCTACCACATTAAATCATTTTTTTCTGACCTTTGTGCTTATTTTATATGTGACTCACTTCAACAAAATCTACTATGTTCAAAGCACTAGAGAGATATCAAGGCTGATATGTAGATTTTTAAAGTGTTCTGTGTAGAAATGATAATTAAACCCATGAGAGCAGACATGCTATTATTATTAAGGGAGAGAACCTAAAGGTAGAAGAGAAAGAAGGGTGAGAGGCAATCCAGGAGGAGGGATGAAGCGCTACAATCAGAGGTAGGAGATAGATGAGGATTCAGTCTGTTTTGCTGAAAAGAAGTGGTCAGACAAGTGAGAGAATGGGAAGAGATCATTGCCACAAACTACAAGGGAAGCAGTTGTATACAGGAAGGGTTGGGTAGTAACTAACGGTGTCAGAACCTACAGAGAGCTTAAAGAGTATGAAGGAAGATGAAAGTAGACAAATTCTACAAATCTAATTTATCATTCCCAGCCAGCCCTTTACAATTGACCATGTTTTATGCTGGAATCAGCCTCTGTGGTTTCTGAGGTACTTCATTCAGGATTACCCATGGAGCAGCCTTCGATTTCAGTGCAGCTTTTAAAAGGAGCAATATCATATCATCTCTATGTTTCATTACTCTAAAAGATTGGTTATGAAATTCTGTTTAACAAAAATTCGTCTTGCATATTCAATGAGTAAAGCCATATGCTCTACCTTCAACCAGATACAAAAGTGAATAAGATTAAGTCCCTCCACTTCAAGTTGCTTAGAATTTCTTAAGGGGAAGAAAGTGAGAATGCAAGTACATGAATGTGATTTTTCTTTAAAAAAAGTAAAAACATATAAAAGAGTTATGTTGTACTATAAGATTTCAAAAACATAAGGGATCACTTCTGGCTAGGAGAATCAGGGAAGACTTTGTGGAGGATGAATTTCCAGTGGGCTTGGAAGAATGGGCAGAATTTGACCTGATAAAGATGTGCGAGGAAGGTGTTTCACATTTGGGGGAATTATATAAACAAAGGTATTGGGGCAGTGAAAAGAACAAAATTTATATCCATCATTCAGATGGAGAACAGCATACATAAGAGGGGATACCATGAGATGTTGGTTGGCATCAAATTATAAAAGACCTAGAACAGGAAAGTAAGGAATTTTTACTTAATTTAATAGCCAGTAGGGAGTTGTAGAAGGTTTTGAAAACTAATGCTGTGACCTGATCTATCCATTCAAATGGATTTTTCTGACAGGGGATTGAATGTGAAAAAGACTGGAAACAGAAAACAGCAGACTTTCTGCGATGTCAAACCTAATTACTAAATTTATTATACTTTCAATAGTTGTGGATCACTTATTAATGCTGATATTTTAAAAAACATTTTAGTCTATGGTACATGATGAAATTTTTCTCCTTGGTTTATCAACAGAATGGGAGGTATTCCAGCTAAAAGCCATAAAGGAGAAAAACTACTTTTATTTATGGGCATTATTGATATTCTGCAATCATATAGGTAAGAAAAGGTGTTGTTTTTTTTAAAACCTTTGCAATATTTCTAAATTAATCAGTATACAATCCTGGAATGTCATTATTTCTATTTTTTTTTATTTTTTGCATGTTTAGGTTAATGAAGAAGTTAGAACATTCCTGGAAAGCCCTTGTTTATGATGGGGTAAGCTACTTCTATATGAGTTGTTAAAATTTTGATTACTCTGTGCTCCCAATTTACTTTATATTATGAGAATCTGATGACTAGATCAATGAACCACTCATCTCCACAGAGATAAGACAGAAGTATCAATACTAAGCACAATCTTGAGTTTGGAAGGGGAAATGGGATCATGGAAATTGAGCATCTGGCTCTTTTTTCTTGGGAGGGAGTGGGGGCCAATCAGGGTTAAATGACTTGCCCAGTGACACACAGCCAGTAAGTGTCTAAAGCCAGATTTGCACTTCAGAGTTGGCACTCTATCCACTTGCCACCTAACTCCTGCCACCCCCACCTTTTTCTTATCCTTTAACAATTATCAGTAGTAAAGAATCTTCAGATAACTATAGACTCACAGCACATCAGAGCTAAAAGGAGCCTTGGATGTTGTCTATTCAAATTTCCTTATTTAACAGCTGAGAAAACTGAGGGTCAGAGAAATGAAAATCCTTTCCCAAGGTCTCACAGCTAGTTTGGTGGCAGTGCTGTGATTCGGACCCCCGGGACAAGGTCCTTTCCTTCTACCATGTAGATTGTCTAAGTATGACAAAAGATAAATTTTAATCTGATTGTAATGTTTCTACCACAGAAGAGCTAGTCACAGCATAACTGCAAGAGATGACACTTTAACCATGTCTTATCACACTGGAACAAATAAATGTGAGGCAAAGTCAACTTTCATTACAATGAAATGTTTAATCATTGATTAGGGTGACTTATGAACCCATCTGCCCTTATCTCAGATGAGTTATACATATAGATATAAACCCACATAATGTCATGTAACTATTATGTGAGTAAGGTTGTATTCCTCCCCTTGCCCAATTTCAAATCTAATTGATTTCTAACTAGAATTGTCTTTCCTATGTATTGCAGATGATGTTTATTACATTACGTTTTTGTTTTTATACATTAATGAGACTCTCCCCCTAAAGGATGACATCCATCCTGTTAATATTTTCCATTATGAGTAACAATTAAATTTGTTCTCTGTTAAGACCTCTTGTGCAAGGACATTTATTTCCTCGTTCTATCCTTTGGCAGAATGCACAGAATCAGTGTTCAAAGAAAATCCAAGAATCCTCTAAACCATTAAGGGCAATGTCTGATTTATTGCTTTCCTTGACTTGCCAGATGAGCCTTGTGGACAGAAACATGGGTCATGGAAAACAGATTTATCACAATTTTCTCAGCACTCTTCCCTTGTTTTCCGTATATTTCTGTTCTTACATTGTCTTTAGAATGGAATTGAATAACCTGTGATGTTTGTATTGTCTTTCCAGGATACCGTTTCAGTTCATAGACCAAGTTTTTATGCAGACAGGTTTTTAAAGTTCATGAATTCCAGAGTTTTCAAAAAAATCCAAGGTAAGCATTTTATCAGTATTTTATTAGCATTTTATTATTTTTATTAACCTTACCATAAAAAAGTTGAAGGAGACATTTTTTGGACCTTGTGTGAAGTCTTTGTCATGAATGAGTGAATGAATGAGTGAATGAATGAGAGAATGAGTAAATGAGAAAAGCATTTATTAAGAGCTAACTATACGCCAGGCATTGCCCTAAGCACTGAGGATGCCAGAATTTAAAGAGAAGAGTCCCTGAATTCAAGGAGTTTACTACATTCTAATAGGGGAAGACAATGCATAAAGGGAAGAGGTGACCTGAGAAGGGAGTTTTGTTCTGGGAAGAGGGAAAGGAAGCTACACAATCAGAGGCCCCTAATAAATTCTCGTGACTGACTGGACAGGTTGTGAAAGGTGGGGCATGGCCCCATGTCTAGGGCCAGCCAGTAGATAATTAGGGGGCCATTAAAGTTTCTACATCACGCTAGGAATCTTCTTAAGGCTTTAAAGATAATAATGCAACTTATCACATTTTAAAAGCACTTCCTGGTTGACAAAGAGCTGTCCTCCTGGCAATCTTGTGAGGGCACATATTGTCCCAGTTTTGAGATGAGGAAAAAGAGGTCAAGTGACATAAGGCCACATCGCTAGATAAAAGTACAGCCTGCTTCTTCACACTATGATGTTTCAGTATTAATTCATTCTCTTGTCTCATTACTCATGTTGATAATAATGACTGTTACCAAGAAGCCATTTGTCCTTTTCCCTTTCTGCATCCCTTCCCTTGCCTTTCCCTACATCGTAACCAGCAGAACAAGCTACCAGTTTTTTCCTTGTTCTCCTACCTACCCACTAATTGATCCTTCTGTCTCTATTTCCTTTCTACTGACGTCACTTTTTTCCACAGCTACTTCCTTATTGTCTCCCTTTTTCGAGAAAGCTGGTATGATCCCAGCTAGCAACAATATTATGAAACCTTCGATGTGCTAAATTGGAAGATGAGGAGTTGAGGATTTGCACAAATTAGCAGAGAAGGAATTTTAAGTATGAGATGAACAGGAAGGAGTATAAGTCAAATCAGAGAATTTTTGTTTATTTAAGAAGCTGGGACAGGGGAAGACTAAGGCAAGCATAAGGATAATGTTATAGACTGCCCTGAGATTTAATTGGCATAGAGAACTTATCAGCTGAAGAACTTTCTCTCTCAGGCCTAATAAGATAAGTACTTTCTCTGTAATAATAACCTCAGAGAGTTTCCGAGAGCCCTGAGAAAGATTAAGTGATTCTGTGTGGCAGAAGCAAGACTTGTACTCCATCTTTTATGTCAAAATGCCTCTCAAAGATAAGCATAGATCATTGAAATCTACTTATCCATTATTGAATGTTGTTCAGAGTCAGTTTTAAAGTATTCTTTCAAAATCCCCTTTACCAGTTCCAATTTTCTCCCCTCCCCACCAAGAAAAAGTAATGCAAAGTTCAGTTTTATCGTCTTTTGTTTTCCATGCCTAGCAAAAGTAGGCAGTGCTAGTGAGCAAAGAATGGACAATCAGATAATCAGTAAATCTTTTTTATACTCTCTGTGTCTGTGCTAAGTCTCAAGATACAAAGTCAAAAGTCACATAGTCGTTGCCTTCAAGCAGCTTAAATCTAATGGAAAAAATAACATGAATATGTATAAGTAGATACATGATAGAGACAAAAGGATTACAGGGAAGTTTTGGTAGGGAGACCACTGGCATCTGGCAGAAGGGGAAGGCAGGGATAAGGAAAAGCTTCATGTATGGGGGTACTCAAGCTTTGTCTTGAAGGAAAAGGATTCCAAGAAGCAGATGTAAGGAGAAGGAACATTCCCAACATGGAAGATGGGCTAAGAGTACAAAAGCATGCAAACTAGAAGTAGAACATTTGTGTACAGAACACAGGGTAGGAAGAAAGGCAACAAGGGTTTATCAAAAACTTTTTTATGCACCAGACACTGGACTAATAAATATGCATATTATATATGTATATATGCACACCATATTTGTATATATACACACTATATGTGTACATACATACCCTATGTGTATATATACATATATATAGCCTCTAAAAAGACTATAACAATTAATAACATTATTACCTTGGACAAGTCATAATTTCTTTAAGCCTCAGCTTTCCTTATCTGTAAAATAAGTATCATAATATTTGCAAATAATATTTAACTTTAAAGCCATATATCAACCAAGTGAAAAAACTCAAATATTTAAGTGATTAGGAAAATCCCTGCCTGGTGGGATGGAGGTAGTGTTCAAATGTAAAGATGAGCAAGTGTAAACCAAAAACCAAACTGGGTTGATATCAGCAATACCAAAACCCCAATGGAATGAAATAAGCAGGCAAACCAAGTATACAAGCAAAGAGTCAGATCAGAAGATTAATTCTTATTAGAGACCAAAGAGTCAAAGAACTTGACCATTTGCCTACTTCAGCCTGTCTCCCTAAAATTCTTCTATTTTGAGGATAGAGTCCTGAGCCTAGAGCCAGTAAGATCTGAGTTTAAATCCAGTCTATGACACTAGCTGTATGACCCTAAGCAAGCAACTTAACCACTCTCTGCCTTAATCTACTCATCTATAAAATGGAATTAATAATCCCTCCCAAGGTTGTGGTGAGGACAAAACAAGAAAATATCTGTCAAGTTCTTTGCAAACCTTAAAGCACTATATAAAAGCTATTTTTCTTATTGCTGCCTTATTATTGGCCCCCTACCCTGCACCAGAGGACTTAGAAGCAACCATGATTCCTTCCTCAGCTATACCAGTAAAGATATGAACTCATAAATATAAAGCAACATATCAATGTGAATTCTATTATTTTTTTAGAGAAGACAGATTGGAAGTTGAGCCCTGTTAACTGAAAGTTTACTGTAATGAGAAAGGGAAGAGATGATCCTCAGTTGATCACAGCATATTCAATGTCCATAATGTGGGTACATCTCTGTATTTTGCAGTAAGGATTTTGGATTGAAGACTACTTAAGAAATTTGAGAGCTTTTGTCCCCCCTCTCTAAACTAGAGAACTGCTTTCTTTTTCTTTCTCACCCTGCATACCCCTAGAGTACTCTCCCATTTAAGCTCTTGCAAATTGACTTTTTGAAGAGACCCATTTGACAGCATAATCTTAGTCATGAGAGTCACAAGACTAAGTACAATTGTCCTAAATAAAATGACTGTCAGGGTCTTCTTTGTGAAAAATCTCCACAGAAGAATAATGTAGACAAAGCTTAAAGAAGTTTCATCCTCTCTTCTTTACTCCTCTCCTCCAGGGAAATTATCTTAAAATATTAAGTACTAGACAAAATCATGTCAGAATGAAGAGTATAATGGAGTGTGATCCAGCCTGGACTCAAAAGTAATTTCCACAGGAGTTTTTGCAAGTGAATTCACAGAATTCAGTGAAGTTCACAGGGTGATGGTCTGAGTACTTCTGTATCAGCTCATTTCTCCAATACGTTTTTGAAGTTTTGCAGTATTGAGGAGACACAGATCAGAACTGAATTATGTTTCACACAGAATTGACCCAGCATAGACCAACGAGAGGCCATTTCTGTGGGAAGTCAGTGGAGGAGAGCAAGATCTTGAAGTAACTTGGCTTAAGTTAAATAGTATTACTGTCAGATTGGGCACTGACATGTTCTGAAAATTCCTGAGCCCAAGTTAATATGACTGGGGTCATGAGAACTTGACATTCTTCACCGTCTGAACTTACCAACCCATTAGACAAACATTTATGGCAACAACAGTTAACAGTGCTCTACCCAAAAAAAGCAATTCTTTAAAAAGTTATGTAGAATTAAAATTTTAATCATATCTGGAGATGATTAAATTTTATACCCTTTGACCCAATGATTCCACTACTGAGCACAAACCTTAAGGAGGTTAGAGATAGAAATAAAGGCTCCAGATAAAGCCACAATGTTTGAAGCAGCATGTTTTGTAGTACCACAGAACTGGAAGCAAAGGGGGTGCCTATCACTTGGGAACTGGCTATGCAAATTATAGTCTGTGAATAAAACTATATTATTATACCTTAAGAAATGGCAAATATGAGGATTTCACAGAAACATGGAGAGACTTGTATGAACTGACACAGAACAAAGTCAGTAGAATCAGAAGAGTAGACACTGTGAGTACAATAACATAACCCAAAAAACTCTCCTTTACTAAAAGGCAGACAAACTCAATGTAATTACAATGACCAGTTATGGCTCCCAAGAGCAATGATGAAACATATTTCCATCCTTCCTCTGATGATTACCTATATTACCGTCTTAAAGTCAGTTACTATGTCCAGGGCATCAGTTTCCTCATCTATAAAAGGAGGGATGTTTGACTAGCAAAAAGCCCTGAGGTCCATTCCAGCCCCAGATATATGATCCGACAGTGTCAGTACAGAGGTGGGAGATGACATGTGATATATGACATTTTGCATGTTCTCTCAGATATTAGCATTTGATCAGTCAGTTTTGCTTAACTGTTTTTCCTTGTTACAAGGGAAAGTGGGGAGGGAGAATCAATTAGGATATGAATGTGGTATAAAAAGCAAAAATGATAAATTTTTCTGAAGGTGAATACAGAGCATTTGGATATGCTTTTAGTGAATGAAGGCTTTGATGAGTTCCTAGGTCCTCAACTTATCTTTTCAACCATGTTACAAATTACCCCCTCTTCATACATTCTATGCCCTAGCTTTACTGGCCTTCTTACTGTTCTTCATACACTACACTACAGCTTCCAGCCTTTGTCTTGGCTGTCTCCCATATCTAGAATTTACTCCCTACCTCTTAAAATTCTAAGTTTCCTTGGAGACCCAACTCAAGTACAACCTTCCTCATGAGACCTTTATTGTTCCCCTCAGCCATTGGGACATTTCTCTCAAAAATTACCCTGTATCTCGTATCTTCCTATATATGTGTTTGTTTCCACTGATAAAATGTAAGCTTCCTTAAGAGAAAGGACTGTCCAGCTTTTGTTTTTGTATGCCCATCATCCAGGACAATACTGGCTCAAAGTAGGTAACTGATAAACATTTTTGATTGTTTGATTAAATATGCATTTCAGAATGACACAAACTCTAAACTGGGCATCTTACCACACAGAAGAGTAGGGGGATGGGGGATGAGAGGTGGGGAGATGGAGGGGAGGGCAGGGAGGGGGGGAGGGATGATGAATATTCACATTTCTGTAGAGGGGGAGGGACAGGGT
>CM053583.1:275610377-275665333 GCA_028627135.1 Pseudochirops cupreus | reverse complement strand
AAAAAAAATATGCATTTCAGAAAACCACCTCCTCTTTTCACAGCTTACAAAATTAGAACTGAAAAAAAAACCCTTAAAAGTCAACTGTTT
Organism: Pseudochirops cupreus; assembly: GCA_028627135.1. Taxonomy (NCBI): domain Eukaryota; kingdom Metazoa; phylum Chordata; class Mammalia; order Diprotodontia; family Pseudocheiridae; genus Pseudochirops; species Pseudochirops cupreus. The sequence continues at coordinate 275,665,243 of CM053583.1, read as the reverse complement.
CAGCTCCCTCATTTTATATAGGAGGAAACTAAGGCCCAGAGAGATTAACTAACCTTATCAAAGCTCATTCATGTAGTAAATAGCAGAGTTGAGATTTGAACACAGGTCCTCTGATGCCAAAGTCAAAACTATTTCCTCTTGACCATGCTTTATTCATCCTTTATTCATCGCTATAATATATAAAATAAATATCTTGATTTGATATATTCCCCAGAGATGACTAAAATGTTAAACTACAAAATAAATAATAGCATTTTGTTTCTTTTTTTTTCTCTTCTAGCTTTGAAGTCCTCACCTTCTAAGAGAAGGTGTAATTCCATTGCTGCCTTAAAGGCTACATCACAGGAAATTGTATCTTCTGTGAGCCAGGAATGGAAGGATGAAAAGCGTGATTTGCTTACAGAAGGGCAGAGCTATAGCAGCCTTGATGAAGAAGGTAATATAGACTAACTTCAGATCTGGTCACCATGACATGCTCATTCACACCTGTAAGGGTTTTTAGCATTAGATTGTTGCTGTTGTTGTTTAGTCTTCATATATTACACCTCATGATCCATCTTTGATAGAAGCTAATTAGTAGAATAAACTATAATTCTGCAAATCCTAGTCTATTGGACTAGTTCTACCAAACTAGAATGACTCTCTGCCTGTTCACCTTTTTTCCCTCCCCACTCAAACCCACCCTCTCCAAAAATCCATCCCAGTTACACATATTATACTTTTGATATTCTCGTTGTCTTGGATATGTACTTCTTGGAAGAATACCTTTGAGAATCTACTAAATATTCAAACACTTGAATTTCAATGGGTCTGTGGTCTCATGAATATGCATATCCATTTTCTAGATACATATCACCATCCATCCATGCCCTCCACACAATTTTTCTTAATTTTCTAGTTTTTAATGAACTTGAAAAAATTAACAATTACAAACATTTTTCTATACAAAGAACAGGAAAAAAAGAATTGCATATGAACCATGAATCTCTGTTATGTACAGTTTTTTTGAACTACATATTAAATATTTTTAAATGTATTTATTTTTAGTTTTCAGCATTCATTCTTAAAAGATTTTGAGTTCTAAATTTTCCCTTCCTCTCCACTTCTCCCTCTCCAAGATGACATACAATCTGATCTAGGTCATAAATGTATGAATAGAAGTAAACGTTTAATTTAACCATCAATCTTGTCCTGCCTGTCTCTGCCCCCTTTTGAACCTCTATTTTCTTCTGTGCGTATTTAAATATTTCATAGATACGCTTTTTTCTTTTCTTTTATGTTCTTTTCTTAAACATGTTCTCCCTGAGGTTCTCCATACATATGTTCTCTCTAATAGAGACCTTCCTCCAGGTTGGAGATTGTTAACCTCTTTTTTATATCGTGGATCCCTTTTGCAATCCTGTGGACTCCTTTTCAGAATAATTTTTTTTAAACATAAAATAAAATATATAAGGTTACAAAAGAATTCAATTATATCATCATACAATTAGCAAAACTTAAAAAAAAAAAAACCAAATACATTTGGATCCCAAGTTCAGAACCTTTCCTTTAGGTCTCTTTACATTTTGTGAATTGCCAAGGTGAATTACCAGTCAAGTTCTCTTTCTACTTTCCACCACTCTTAATACATCAACATATCTTACATTTATAGAGTGCTTTAAAATTTACCAAACTATTTATATACATTATTTCATTTGGTCTTCACTACAATCCTGTAAGGTACACATTGCTTTTATCACGTGGATTACTATTTATCATTCATTAGAGCAGCAGTTCTCAACCTGTGGGTCATGACCCCTTTGGGGGTCGAATGACTCTTTCACAGGGATCACAGAGGTCACCTAAGACCATTGGAAAACATATATTTCCAATGGTCTTAGGAACCGAGACACTGCTCCTCTGTCCATCTCCAGGCAGGTCCGCCCACATGCAGATGCGCTCCCATACAAGTATTAAAGGCTCACGGCATTAGGAAGGTTGAGAACCACTTAGAGGAACCTACCCCTCCTTTCTAGCTCTCACTCTGTCTACCAAATGAACTAATAAATTTCTTCCTAAAACTCAGATTTTGGGGGTTTGTTCTTGTGAACACTCTCTGTTTTACAAATGGAAAGTAAGGCTCAAAATGCTTACGTGTCTTCTCCAGGTTAACACAGCGAGTAAGAGTCTGAAGTGTAATTTAAACCCAGATATTCCTAATTCCACGTACAATCCTCTATGTACTGTCCCACAGATTTCCTGGAAGATATTCCTTATGCCACTTATATCTTGTAAATGTAAACATTAGGCATATTAGTACTATCACTTATTTTTAAGTTTAGATTTTAATTTAGAAGGGGTGTGTGAAGGTGATTAAAAGGAGTCCACACTGACTTCAGAGAGAGTGCAAGTGGGTGGTAAATGGGGATAACAGATAGGTCAGCATGATCTTCCTTTCATTTATGCTACATAAAAACTGCAAGGCTCATTCCACACTTAAATTGCAAGAGAGAAATAAACACATTTTCCTGGTTTTTGAAACATTAGTTTCTCTTCCAACAAAGCATTTCTTATCAATGTATCAAAATCATTACAGATGGACACTAATCTCTGGAAAATTTTAAATATATATCACATAAAGGGCAATGGAGAAGTACACGGTGTGTATGAGCAGGCAACAATGTAACAAATGATTAATTTCAAATAATAAGAGTAAAAGATGGCATAGGGGAATGTTTGGGGAGGGGGAGGAAGAAGATAGAGTATCATGTGGTGAAGGTAAGAGATGGCCAGTGGACAGCCATACTACTTTCATGGCATTCTTTTGATGCTAGAGCAAGCAAAGATGACCTCCAGAATGCTAAGTGGCCCCCTTGTGGTGAATTTCCAGAAAATGGACTAGAATCATAAAGAATAGGCAAACATGGCTGGGTTGTGATTAGTGCTGCTGAAAGGAACATCCATCTCGTCCAAATGAAATTACAGGTCCATTTTAGTATGAGTTGAGTCTTATTCTCAGGATCTAATCCCAGGAAAATATCCATTATCTAGAGCAGGCTTTGGTTGCAATTAGCCATTAGTCTGTTATATTTATTCTGTACAGATCCTGCTAATTCAAAATTCTTGGAGCTAAAACAAAACCCACGACTTCAGAAGAACATTCCTAATGGGATTTCTATAAACTATTTTCAAATTAATTATATTCCTTTACTATTTAATCTATTTTCATGAAGCTTTTTACCTTTATACAGAAGTACAAAAATGAAGTTAACTCATAATTTTGTTTGCCATCAAACACATCCACCTTGTGCTTTTGTCACATTTAAATGACAATCAAATCTAAAGTAATACTGTATTAACTTCGATTCATTATTGCTGTTGCCATTTACACTTTTCACAGCCCTGGGATCCAGGCACCGACCAGACCTTGTACCAAGCACTCCATCTCTTTTTGAAGCGGCTTCCTTAGCAACGACAATTTCATCTTCTTCTCTGTATGTCAATGAGCAATACCCACATGATGGAACTACGCTTTATTCAAACAGGTAACAGTTACCTTTCAAGTAAATGACCTAGTTATTCATCAAACAGTGTTACCACGGTGATATCATGCCTAGGACAATGTCTCTGCCTGATGGTTTGTTTAATCAAAATGCCATTTTATTCCAATTGCCCCTTCTTCGAAGTAAAAGTTGGAAAGATTGTCATACTCTGTTGTCATGTATCTGAAAAATTCATCAGTAGGAACAAGACACATGTTTCTCTTTTATGATAGCTCTATTTGTAGAGATTAGCAATGTGCCTGTGTGAAGGGAGCCAAGTCTTTGGTCTGTAATTTTCTGCAAACAGATTTTTTTTTCCCAAGCAAGTGATTCATTAATATTACATGGCCCACTGCTAAGGTATTTTAACATTTACTTCATGTCAATGAGCTTAGTGATTTTCGTAAACATTTAATGTGGTTTTCATATTTTGTGTGGCTTGTTAGAATTAGCTAAGTTAAGGGATAATAAAATATTAATATGTGACTTCCAATGATAGTGGTATCTTTGTAGAAACTTGAGATTAGAGGCCACAGATATATGGCTATTTTATTTTATGACACAGAGAAGGAAGAAAGATGCATATGTGAATGGGAAACACCTTATTGGAGAAGAATAGTTTGAGATTTCACTTTGCTCTGCTGAGCTATGTAGGGGTTTTGTTTTTGTATCTGTAATGAACAAACATAAATAAAATAGACTCTCATATGTTCTGTGCCAAAATCTTGATGGTGTCACCGTGTAGAGATTATTGCTCTAAAATCTTAAGTAATTTACTTCTTCAAAATTGCAAACAGTATTTCATTAGTCTCTCAAGATTTGAAATTCTATGCATGGTATTCAGTTGTGTTGTAACCCTCTTAATTTAGTAGGCAAAATTAGAGACAGCTAGGTGGCATTCTGGGCTGGGAGTCAGGAGGACCCAAATTCAAATTCAACCTCTGCCGAATACTAGATGTGTGACCTTGGGCAATTCACTTAACCTTTATGTGCTTCCAGTTCTTCAATTGTAAAAGGAGACCGACAACAGTACCCATCTCTCAAGGTTGTTATGAGGATCAAATGAGATAACAGTGACTAGCACAAAGTAGGTACTATAAAAGTGTCTATTTCTGCCCCCCACCACACACCCCAGATTAATAGCAGTTTCTCTATATAGTACATTCTGAGTAGACAGAAATTGGTTTTGTAGAAATTTTCACATCTCAAAACATGGTGGATCCTTACATCAATGAATTCACAGGTCCAGGCCCCATCCTTATGATGGTGCTTTTCAGGTTAGAAGCAAAAATGTGAGTAAGGGTTAAAAGAAGGGAAGCTTAAGAGTTATACTTTTGTTGTTGTTATTGTTCAGTCATTTTTCAGTCATGTCTGACTCTTCATGACCCCATTTGGGGTTTTCTTGGCAAAGATGCTGGAACAGTTCACCATTTCCTTCTCCCATTCATTTTGCAGATGAGGAAACTGAGGCAAATAGGGTTATATGACTTGCTCAGGGTCACACAGCTAGTAAGTGTCTGAGGCCAGATTTCAATTCGATAAAATGAGTCTTCCTGACTCAATGTCCAGCACTCTATCCTCTGCTCCACTTAGCTGCTGTAAGTGCTATATTGGTACCCCCTAAAATATCAAAAGTAAAAACTGAACAATATTGTCTTTTGAACCCATTCAAAATGCCCTATCATCTAGGGACTCCAGTTATTGTAACAACACTGAACTTGTTCTCCCCAAGTGCTTTCTCTGTCAATCAGTAAGCATTTATTAAGTTCCAGGCACTCTGCTAAGCCCTGAGGGATACAAAGAAAGGTAAAAGGTAGCCTATGCTCTCAAGGAGTTCACAGTCTAATGTCAGTACCCATATGTTGCTCCATAAACATCTGAATATTTTTTATTTTGTTGATGCCTTGTTCACCTCTCATAGCCATTAATTATCTTCTGAAGTCTGGTTTTCTGTGTGTTTTTCAAGGTGACAGTTAACTATTTTGGTCTCATCTGTAACATGAGAGGTCGGTAGTAAGTGACATCTAAGATCTAGGACTTTTTTTCCTTTTTTAAGTTAACTTATTTAGTTTTAGTTTTTAACATTCATTTCCATAAGTTTTCAATTTTCTCCCCTTCCCTCCACTCCCCACTCCCCAAGAAGGCATGCAATCTGATAGAGGCTCTATATGTGTATATATATATATATATGTTCCTGTTAAACATATTCACATTAGTCATGTTGTATAGAAGAATTAGATTGAATGGGAAGAACCAAAAAAGAAAATAGTCTGCTTCACTCTACATTCAGACGCCATAGTTCTTTCTCTGGATGTGGATGGCATTTTCCATCATGAGTCCTTTGGAATTGTTTTAGATCCTTGCATTGCTTGGAAGAGTTAAGTTGATCAAAGTCAGTCATTGCACTGTGTTTGTTACTGTGTATATTGTTCTTCTGGTTCTGCTCACTTCCCTCAGCATCAGTTCATATAAGTCGTTCCAGGTTTTTCTAAAGTCCACCTGTTCATCATTTCTTATAGCACAATAATATTCCATTACATCTGTACACCACAACTTGTTCAGCCATTCCCCCATTGATGGGCATCCCCTCAATTTCCAGTTCTTGGACACCGCAAAAAGGGCTGCTATAAAACTTCTTTGCATGTGGGTAGTACTTTTTTTTATTATTCTAAAAATCTTGCTATCTGGAAAATTCACATCTGCCTGTGGGCTCCAAATCTTCTGTTATGACAGATTCTTCTTAACTTCTTCAAAGATAAGAATTCTGCCTTCTTCATCTTTGTAACTTGTCTCCCTGCCATAATCACTTATGAGATTACCTCGCACATGGAAGGAATTTAATAAATATCTATTGAGTTGAATTAAATCAAATATTGATTTAAATAATTGAGCTTTTGGTCAAGATGTGTAGATCTTATGTTATTTAGGGATTTCCACAGTAATGGCATTTGCTATAATGGTGTTTATCCTGTAGCAATTGATTTTTTTTCATAAACTACCTACCATTAAAATGATTTTAAATTTGTTACACACTGAATGTTAAAATGACACCATTAGTTTTAAATGTCACATTGCTAAAAATATGTCCCCACAGCTCCTTATTTAAAAATGAATGTTTCCAAGTTTTCCAATGTTATTAATGGTGCTTATTTTCTATTAATGTTCCACTCTGCTTGAGCTTATAATTTGGGTTCTTCTGCAAAATGCTATTGCAGTTTGGGTTTCCCATACCATAAAATGATAGAAGTAAAAAAGTGGCAAAGGAAAGAAGTGCTGAAAGTGGGGCAAGGAGAAAGGGTGGGGGAAGGATATGACATAATCCCTGCTGTTGCAGGAGTTTGGGATTGATTTTGGAAGATGAGACTTAGCTGTACAAAACAATTATACATTGTCCTCTATTGTTCTCAAATTAAGTACAAAAGCTGTGGAGACAGACTACAAAAGGCTACCAGAATCTGGAGAAGTATGTAATGTCTCTGATCTTTGCCATTATCCCTTTAGTTCACGTGGGAAAAGGAGAGAAACAGCAAGTGAATAATAACTGGAGGGCAAGTAGCACTCTGTGCATATACTTCCAACCTCCTAGTCCTGGCTCAGGTTGTCAAAGAATTATCAGCAATAAACTGAAAAAAGTGGAAAGGATTATCATTTTTATTGTCATCATTTTTGCCACCTGAGCCCTGCTAGATAGTGCTTTCATTTAAGAAAGAAGACCTTCAGGCATCATCTGTTCTGACATTCTGAGTTCTAGGAGCTAATCTTAATGATACTTTGAAATAAAAAAGGATCGAATGCAGATTTTGTCATTCATATTTATTTGTTATGACTCACTTTCCTATTGAAAAGAAATATTTTTGTCACGGCACTTTGACTTCATGTTATATGTACATACCCTCAAATGGTCTCCAACTAACATAACAAGCAGTGGTTGTTCTGACAACCTTCTTATACTTTTGAACTTTTTCAGAATGTCTGTAAGGCAAAAAAATAAAAAATTTTTTAAAAAGCCTCAATGGCTAGATAGCCAAGTTAAATATTTCAAGAAGGAAATTGCGATCAGTTAAGACAACATAGTACAGTGGAAAGAAAGCTACCCTTGGAGTCAGAGAACCTGAGTTCCAATTCCATCTTTGATTCTTACTTCTGACTTTGGGCAAAATTAATTGACCTCCCTCAGTTTCCTCATTGGAAAAATTAAGAAGATTAGTCTAAATGGCCTCCAGAGTCCCTGCTAGGTGTAGATCTATGATCTTATTTTCATCCTAGGAGGGATGGAGGAGGGAAGAGGAAGGCCAATCTAGTAGCCACAGTGAGATATTACTGATAGATAGTTGTTGAAATATCTGGAGGAAGGTCCCCAGTATGCTAGGCACAGATTTATGGGAAAACGGGGACAAGAGTTGTATAGGATGAGAAGGCAAAAATATGTTACTACTGGAATCATTAAAAGGAGTACTTTTTTCTTGACTAATGGTTCTATTTTTTCTAATTTTTAATTTTAATTTTCACTTCCAAATTCTTTCCCTCCCTTCATTCTTCTCCCAACCATTCAGAAAGCAAGAAATGGGCTGCCTATTATATATGAAGTCATCCACATTAACCACATTGTGGAAAAAGGGAAGGAAGAAAGGAAGGAAGGAAAGATGGAAGGAGGAAGGAGGGAAGGATGAAGAAAAGAAGAAAGGAAGAGAGAATGGGAGAGAAAAAGAAAGGAATGGAGAAAGAAAGAAAAAGAAAGAAAGAAAGAAAGAAAGGAAAGAATTTCAATTTGCACTTGGAGTCTATAGGTTCTCTCTTTGGAAGTAGATAGCATTTTTCATCATGAGCCCATTGGAATTGTCATGGATCATCACATTAATCAGAGTAACTAAGTCTTTCACATTTGATTATCATTACAATATTGCTCTTTGCTATGTAAAAATTTACAGTTTTCTCCTAATTCTGCTCACTACCTTTTTCATTAGTTCATATAAGTCATACTGGGTTTTTCTGAAACCATCCCCTTCATCATTTCTTACAGTATAATAGTATTCCATCACAATCATATACCACAACTTGTTTAGCCATTCCCCAGTTTATGGGCATCCCTTCAGTTTCCAGTTCTTTGTCATGACAAAAAGGACTGCTATAAATATTTTTATGCATATGAGCCCTTTTCCTTTTTCTTTGCTCTCTTTGGAGTATAGACCTAGTGGTATTGCTCAAAGGATATACAGAGTTTTATAGTCCCTTGTGCAAAACTCTAAATTTTTCTCCAGAATGGTTGGACCAGTTCACAGCTTCATCAACAGTACGTTAATGAAGCTACTTTTCCACATGCCCCCACATTTCTCCACATCTCTCTATGTCATGTTATTTAATCTGGTGGGTATGAGATGGTGTCTCGGAGTTGTTTTAATTAACTTTTCCCTAATTATTAGTGATTTCAAACATTTTTATATGATATTTTTTATTTCTTCTTCTGAAAAAAGCCTGTTCATTGCCTTTGGCCATTTACCAATTGGGGAATGGTTCTTATTTTTATAAATTTGGCTTACTATCCTATATATTTGAGAAATAAAACCATTATCAGAGAAACTTGCTATGAATTTTTCCCCAGTTTCCTACTTTCCTTCTAATGTTGACTGCATTGGTTTAGGTAAAACCTTTTTAATTTAACATAACCAAAATTATCTGTTTTCCCTCCCATGATGTTCTATGTCCTTATTCAGTCATGAACTCTTCCCTTATCCAAAGACCTGAGAGGTAATTTTCCCATGCTCCCCTAATTTGTTTATATCACCCTTTATGTCTAAGTCATATACCCAGTTTGAGCTTATACGGTATGAGATGCTGGTCTATGCCTAGTTTCTTCCAAACTGATTTCCAATGAGTTCTTGTCCCAGTAAATGAGATCTTTGAGTTTATCAAATACCAGATTACTGTGGTCATTTATTTCTGCATGTTATATACCTAATCTATTCCATTGATTGACCAACGTATTTCTTCTCCAGGATGATATGTGTTGATGATTACTGCTATATAGTATAGTTTTGACATCTGGTACTGCTAGACCACCTTCCTTAATTCTTTTTTTCATTGGTTTCCTTGATATTCTTAACCTTTTGTTTCTCTAGATGAATTTTTGTTATTATTTTTTCTAGCTCCATAAAATAATTCCTTGGTAGTTGTAAAGCCACACATGAGCAGCTTTCCAGAGGATGGCTGCTGTGAATAGCTTTCAAGGTTCAGATTACATAGTATAATGAACTCTCTATTTTTTCAATAACAAATCAAAGCAAAACATTCACAGAAAATCAAGGTACAGCATTCACAGTGTTATAACTTATCACTAAAATGGCCACATAGTTTTCACCACAGTGGTCACATAGTTTTGAACAAAGTACATTCATTTAGTCACTCAGTCATTTAGTAACTCGATCATTCAGTCATCCTTAAGGAGGCTTCCTTATGGGACACAAAATACGAAAGTCAAAGTACTCCACCTCTGGGTAGTACATTCATTTAGTCAATCATAAAGTCCTTAATTCAATCACAAAGTACAATCACAAATAAATTGCAATTCCATCAGTTACTACTCAATAGGAAATAACACAATTCAGCAGACAGGGCTTCCAGCTGTCTGACCATTACATCCATACCTAATTAGTTACCAGAGAGAGAAGCACCAACATCTGGGTTTTCAAAGCTCAACAGCTGCCCAGAGTTTCATCCAGCCAAATCACACAATTCTTCCCAAAGTGAGTCCCAAAGCAAAACGTCACATCAGGGTCAGTCACTACCCAGTATTCACAGAGAGGTCTTTTTATCTTGACTCAAGGCAGGCTTTCAGCTTTCATGGTTTCCCTTTCATGGTCCCATCTCCTACCTGAATTCACCAAACTGTCACATGGGTTCAAAGGCAGACAGCTCCCAGCTCCTTGTCCAGCTCTCTGTGCAGTTCCTGTTCCACACTGAAGCTCACAGTGTCCAGTCCACCTTATATCCTTCACAGTCTCTATTCCTGGGAAGTCAAGGCCTAGCAAAGCCACAAACAGACAAAGTACCAACACCACAGTCATGCTTCCTCTGGCAGCTCCAGCTGTCCCTAGGAAGTCTTCAGCAGCCTCAGCAGCTCCAGCTGTCCCTCGGAAGTCTTCAGCAGCCTCAGCAGCTGCAGCTGGCCCTCAGAAGAAGCTCCACTACCACAAGTTCCCAGGGAGTTTTGACTCTCCCAGCTAGTGTTTTTCCTTATATACAGTATTGTGCCTCCCTATTCATCCCCTTCTTGTCATGTCAGCAGCAAGGGTTTCCTGTTCAGCCCCTTCTTGTTACATCAGCAACAGAGGTTCATACCTTCTGTTTCTTTAACAGAGGCTTAACTTGAAACTAGGTGCTAAGTACCTCTTAGCTTAGCAATACAGAGAGATCTTCAGATTTCATTGCTATTACAGTAGTTTGATTAATGTGGCATTTAATAAGTAAATTAATTGTGATAGTGTTGTCATTTTTTATGCTACTGGCTCAGCCTACCTATGAAATTATTATTTCTTGAATTGTTTATTTTCTCTACTTCTGTAAAGAATGTTCTGTAATTACCTTCAGATAGTTCATATGTGTGACTTGATAGGTAAACTCTGAAATATTTTATACTGTCTGCAGTTATTTTAAATGGAATTTCTCTTTCTATTACTTACTTCTGAGTTTTGATGGTAACATATAGAAATGCTGATGATTTGTATGGGTTTATTTTATGTACTACAACTTTGCTAAAGTTGTTATTTCAACTAGATTTTTAGTTGAATCTCTAGGTTTCTTTATTATACCATCTTATCATCTGCAAAAAAAGAAAAAAAAGATCATTTTATTCCTTTATTGGTTCTTCTTATCCCTTCACTTTCTTTTTCTTGTTTTATTGCTACAACTAGCATTTCTAGTACAATATTGAATAATAATGGTGATAATAGACATCCTTCCTTCACCCCCGAACTTATGGGAAAGGCTTCTAGTACATCCCTATTACAGATAATGCTTACTCTTGGTTTTAAATACTACATGTCTTTTTAAGAAAAGTACCACTTATCGCTATGCTTTCTAGAGTTTTTCATAGGAATAAGTGTTACATTATACCAAAAGCTTTTTCTTGGGGTGGCTAGGTGGTGCAGTGAATAGAGCACTGGCCCTGGAGTCAGGAGGACCTAAGTTCAAATGCAGCCTCAGACACTCAACACTTACTAGTCGTGTGACCTTGGGCAAGTCACTTAACCCCAGGTGCCCTGCCTTCCCCCCTCCAAAAAGCAAAAAACAGAAAGCTTTTTCTACATCTTTTTATATGATCGTATGATTTTCATTGTTTTTATTATTGATATAATTAAGTATGCTGATAGTTTCCCTAATATTGAAACAGCCCTGCATTCCTAATATAAATTACAACTGGTCATGGTGTATGATCTTTGTGATATATTGATGTAATCTCCTTGCTAAAATTTTAATGGAAATTTTTACATCAATAGTCATTAGAGAAATTGGTCTGTAATTTTCCTTCTCTTCTTTTGTTCTCCCTGGTTTAGGTATCAAAACCATATTTGTGTCATAAAAGGAATTTGGTAGAACTGGAAAGAGTACTTTCAATAGTGAGCTCATAGATTCATCAGAGTAGTCCTTGCAAAGTTAACTATTGATCTGTTCATTTTTTAAAATATAAAAACAAAACTACTTTTACAATAATGGGAGTGGAAGAAGAATAAAGCATGATTCCTTGGGAAAATAGCATGACATAGTAGAAGGAGAGTAAAAGCTGAAGTTAAGAACCCCAAGGTTCAAAGCCAGCCTTAACATTTACCATTTCTTATGACCTTAGATCAGTTGACTTCTTTTTGAATCCTCAATTATTTTCTTCTACAAATTGGGGGTCATGATACTTATATCACCAATGTAGAAGATTGCTACGAAGCAAGTGCTTCTTGTCTTATTGCTACAGCTAGTATTTCTAGTAAAATATTGAATAATGGTGATAATAGACATCCTTGTTTCACCCCAATCTTATTGGGAAAGCTTCTAGTGTATGCCCATCATAGATAATGCTGGTAATGTTGTAATCTAGAAAGGATACTAGTTTTGGAGTCAGAGGATCTGGGTTCAAATTTTAGTTCTACAGCTTGCCACCTGTGTGACCTTGGGCAAGTCACATCTTTAAAATGAGGAATTTGGACTAGATGACTAACTAAGACCCTAGTCCTAAATATTATGACCTACAATCTTAACCTTTAGATTCTGAGACACTTTCCAAGTTTAATTTGCCCAATTTTCCTTATATTTTCACTATTTTCTCTATAATTCAAGGCCTGGGAGAACAAAACAATATCCTCTTAATAGAAATAGATTAGACTTTTAAGCCGTGATTACTCGTAAAGTCACACAGAAGAGGACAATTTGCATTGTTCCATCATTTACTCTTCAGTATTTCTCCCTTCAAAGCTTTCTCTATCAGCATCCTTTCATCATACTCTGAGCAAGGCATATTTTTGCACTGCCCATATTGGGTACTAAGAGTTCCAGTAGCCATGATCCCAGTCAACATACCTTGTTGGCTCCATCTGGTGAGCAATAAGTATCAATTAATCCACAAGCATTTATTGAACGGCTACTTTGCTCCTGGTACCTTAGTAGGCATTAGGGATATGAGGACAAAGAATGAAACAATCCCTATCCTCAAGGACCTCACATCCTAACAGAGGCGACAACTTTTATATCTATGAGTATATACAGAATAGACATAAACTAATTTTAAAAAGAGAACAAACACTATGGGTGGGAGATAGGGAGATGTCAAGAAAGACTTCATCTGTAGAAGGTGATGGTTACACTGAATCTTCAAGGAAGAGATGGATTCTATGAAGCAAATGAGAGGAAGGAATGCATTAGAGGTATGGCTGGTACAAATGGATGCAAATGGGAGATGGAGTGCTATGTGTGAAGAACAAAGGAATACCAATTTGGCTAGATTATAGAGTGAGGGATAGGTTGTAATGCATATTGAGTCTGTAAAGTCAGGTCAGATCCAGTGAAAGGCTTAAAAAGCAACACAGCCATTTATACGTTCTTTAGAGGTAACTGGCATAACAGGAGTATATTGAGCAGGGGAGTAAAGTGGTCGCAAGAAGGAATGACATCTTAGATTCTCTTGTCTCTCTATTCCAATGTCCTCCGTCTTGCTGATGAGTGTTACATAGAGGACTTTTTTGCTAATTTGAATTTTAAAAGAGTCTTCTCCTATGTTTGAACCATTATTTGTTGTTTAATGAGAAAGGAGAATACTTATTTCTCAGAACCGTTAAGAAAGGGGAAAGAAAAAGGGTAGATTTGCCAAAAACTTAATGCAGTCTTTAGTAAGTGCTTTCAAATAAGAATTTGCATGAAAATTGAATCATGACCATGATCAGATATTTTTTCCCCTGTTCTCATAGTCATTGGTATACAAATCCTTTCCAATTCCATGCTTCAGGATTCCATATTCTATAGTTTTCAGAATTATTCCAGACGAAATGGACCCATATAGTATTTAACTGTAAAAAATAATAATAGCTAACAATGCCATAGCACTTACTGTTTGCCAGGTGCTGTGCTAAGTGTTTTACAAATATTATCTCATTTGATCCTCACAACAGCCCTGGGAGGTAAGTGCTGTTATTATCCCCATTTTACAGATGAGGAAACTGAGGTTAAGTGACTTGCCCAGGCTCACACAGCTAGTAAGTATATGAGGTCCGGTTTGAACTCAGGTCTTCCTAACTCCAACCCTGGTGCCTATCCACTACACCACCTACCTGCCCCATAAATAGAGCTTTATGAAATATTGGACTGGTAGATCTAAACAGATTATAGATTTACTTCAATTGTACTCCACTAGGCCCTTAAGAGCAAGGTTTAAGACATTTAATAATCAGAATAAGGTACATATCATTCATTCACTTTAATTAAAACTAATATCCATTGGTGAAACAACTCTCTTCTCATAGCTAGATCATACCATACCTACAGTCAAATTATAGGCTTGGAAAATGTGATATTCCCTTATTATCTTCTTTAGAAACTATCCTGACCTATCTTTTCATATATTTGCTTCATTTACAAGAAAGTATAGTTTAGGTGATATTTTTAATGTAATTTAAGAGGTAGCCTAGAAATTACTGTTGTACCATAAATATTGTTGCAGTTGGGCATTTTGGGTCTTTCAATTCTACTTACTTCACTTTAAAATTCTAAATCATTTCATATAAGTCTAAGGAAATGTGTGGTGTCATAAATAGTGCGCTACACTTGGAATCAGGAAGACCTAGGTTCAGAGTTTGCCTCTGACACTAACTGTGTGACCCTAGACATGTCACTTAACCTCTCTTGGCTTCAGTTTCTTCATCTGTAAAATGGAGAATAATAATAGCTTGTAGTACATCTCCCTCACAGTGTTGTTTCTGGGAGTAAATGAGATAATATACATAAAGCACTCTGGAGACTTTAAAACACTAGTCTTAGTCATAATTGCTTCCATGTTTCTCTAAATTCTCCATATTTGTCAATAAATATTCCATTTCAGTCACGTACCACCATTTGTTCAGTCATTCCTGAATTATTGAACGCATTTTCGTTTCAACTTTTTGTCATTACAAATAAAGCTGCCATTAATATAATAATTATTGTCATCAACAACCTCCCCTCCTGGTTGAGACTGGAGTTGAGACCAAAGTTTCACAAATATCCTGAATCACCATTTTTCCCCTTCCAATAGTCAGTCACACAGTAGGAAAGCAATTTATTAGTCTTAAGTAGAGAAGCAGAAGGGAAAAGATGCTCTGAATCACAAAATAAAATGTCTAACAGAAATTTTCTCTAGATGAAGTAGGTTAGCAGATGTAGCTAGTCTTTCTTGTCAGTGACCTGACTGGAGCACGAACCCAATAACAGGACAAAGGATATAAAGTTATTCTAACTTTTCTTACATAATTTTTGGGTTCTATTCATGAATATTTATCTATTCAATCTTTCTTTTCGTATATGGTTTTGAATAAGATTTCTTTTCTGTGGGAGTAGCTATAATCTTGTTAGAAGAATTGTTTGGGGGGAGTCCCCATTAAGCAAGTGAATTGTGACAATAATAGGCACTGACACAGAACATCAGCAAGTATACTGTCTTCTCTCACACAGAATGGCTTGTAAGACTGGTTCATTGTCATCAGAGCAATCAACTAAGAATTTATATGGGACAGTGAAGCACCTAATAAAATTGTCAGACACCATGTGGTTGCTCAAAGTCAATAGTCCCTGCTTGACTGAATATGACCCTTTTTAAGGACATTAGAGAGCTGTTGGAATATATCTAACTAATTTGTCTGTACAGGAAAAACTGGAAAATGACTATATCTTGTCTACCAAAAAAAAAGGTATTAAATTTTAAATCCCGGCTCCCAAAGTAGAATGTGAATACTGACCTACTTACCCGTAGAAGATTTTTTTTGGGTATTTTATTTTTGACTCACAGAATCTTTACCCTTCTGCTTTTCTACTTAAGACAACAAAGTGCCTTTCCTACAGCTTGACTGACAATTAAAAGGGAAAATTGGTTATTAAGGATATCCATGAAACTCTGGTCTCTTACTCCTGTAACAACCAGGATACAAGGTTATCCACAACCTTAGTTTTCCTAGTTGCCATTGCCTACTGTACATACCTCTGCAATTACAGGGCTTCTGGCACCGTATAGGAAATACAAATTAAGGTCAGAAATCAGACGGTCTCTGTCCTAGAATTAGTCTGGCTTCTGTATTCTTATAGCTGAACTCCTTAAATTCTGGGTCCTTCTTTGCCCTGATGTCTTGTTTTTCTTATTAACCTATATAGCTATAGCTCTCAAGACTTCAGCTTGTTTCTGAATATGGTAAACCAGTTATTCTATAGTTCTTGATTTTGTTTTCCTAATACCTAAATCTTCAGCTTGCATCTAAGTTCTAGAGCTATTGGGGTATTGACCCCCTAGTGTATTAATCCCAGAGTCTCTATAACATTCCTGTTCTATCCCAATTGAGGCCAGCCTTCCAGAAGCATTATAATTATATTACTTTTGGCAAAAGATACATGTAAAACAGAATAAGAATGAAATTTTGAAAATAAACTTAAAAGATCAAATAAGAACAAAAAGTGAGTTTGAATGTGAGAATAAAGATCAATAGAGATTAACAGGGAAACTACATTAAGGAACCATAGAGAATAAAGCAATAGCAGTACAAAGCATACAAGTACAAGCTGGCCTAGCAGATAAATTTGTAAATAAAAAATTAATTTAATTGTAAAAAGATATATAAAATAAGACTGTAATGATTGAAGAGCTTAATATTCCTCTTTCAGACCTAGATAAGTCTAATAGAATGATAAAAGGAAAACTATAGAACTGAACAAACTGTTGGAGAATTTAGAACTACAAGACATGATTTTTGTGAGTGGGAACACTAGTGTCTGTATTTCATAGTCCCACAAGGTGCCTTACAAGGCAATTTTATTTACTATCTTATTAGACTTAAAGTATACTTTCAAAAACTGTATTAACAAAAGTTTACCAGTTGATATACAATTCCTTTTTGTTCTTTGTATTTTGAAATTTTGTGTTTGGTTATGTTCATAATGAAAAATAAATTACAAAATAAATTGGTTTTAGCTCAAATGTTTGAGAGGTCCAGTGCAAATGCAGAGATATATTCAGAGAATATATAAGTACAGAGAAATAAATAAATAAGCTCCTAGGAAAGAAAAGCTTATATTTGAACTTGTGCAGACTTCTGGTTATTTGTGTGTGTGTGTGCGTATGTATCCCACTATATCACAAGTTCCTTGAGAGTAGGGCCCATATCTTATTTAATTTCACATTCCCTCCCCACAATACGTTGCTTTTTACATAGATCATAAATGCGTAATAAAAGCTTCCTCTACCAAAATTCTGTTCCAGTGGCACATCCTATTATGGAAGTAATCCTACTTTCTCAAAGGCTATTCTATTGTGCCAGGGATGACCCAACTCTAGTGAGTACTGTAAAACATCCCCCACTCGGACTCTGGGGACCCTATTCTATAAATGTCCCCCCACTCAGACTCTGGGGACCCTATTCTATTAATGTCCCCCAACTCGGACTCTGGGGACCCTATTCTATTGCTTACCTCTTCCAGGTGCTTTCCTCCTCTCAGGCTTCGGTCGTCACCGGCTTCAAGACCCGTTTGAAGAACTACCCCCCCCACAGAACATCCAGGATTCGGGCAAACGGTAAAGATGTTTATTGCAACATATACAGGAACAGAGAGAGCTACACGCACGCGGTTCCCCTTTTTATACCCTAGCTTTTGATTCCCGCCTCAGAGTGCCGTCATCGCCCGGTGAGCCACTCACTTTCAGCCCCAAAGATAAGGAGACATCTCACGTGATCATGCCTTCTTCATTGAGACATGCGTGGGCCTCTACCCCATCCCCAGGCTGTCCTGGTGCACCCCCAGCGGCTGATGACATCAAACACCCTTACAAGTACTACTAAACTGGAAAGGTTTTAAGCAGAAGTAGACAGTGTATGATATCTCTCTCTTCACAAGAACAAGTCTAACTACTAGTTTGGAGAGATTTGTTGTCTAAAGATTGTCCACAAGATTCTTTAAGGATGACATCAGGCATCTTTTTGAAATAGCAA
Organism: Pseudochirops cupreus; assembly: GCA_028627135.1. Taxonomy (NCBI): domain Eukaryota; kingdom Metazoa; phylum Chordata; class Mammalia; order Diprotodontia; family Pseudocheiridae; genus Pseudochirops; species Pseudochirops cupreus. Next base: position 275,647,023 of record CM053583.1, on the reverse strand, counting down.
AATAACATAGCAGTTCAAAACAGGAATCTTTCACAAGAGTTTTTGCATTTTAACAAGAAACAAAGCCTCAAGCAAAAAAGATTAGAGCCTAATGGTAGAATTTCAGGCTGTACCTAAGAGGTAGAACATTATTTGGGACCTTCACAAGCCTCAAAAATGATACCACAAATGTTGTTGCTTACTCTGGATACATTCCAGCCCTGTATAGAAAATTTACTGTAATAAGCCAAAAATTACTGAGAAATTTAGACAATTGGGTAGATTTTTTAAAAATGTGTCTCACAATACAACTAGACATTTCTTTTTTTTCTTTCTGATTCTTCCTTTAGTACCTGTTAAAATCTTATTCTTTGACATATATTGTTTTGCAGTTTTATGTCAATATCTTTTCATAGAAAGTGTCCCTGAGAGAATATCAGTAACTACTGACCCATATGCCTACTTTCCTATCCCTACAAAATGTTTGAGAATAATTACACATGTACCAAGGGCATCTTTGATTGAAATATAAGAAGGGAACAGAGAGGGTTTCCCAAATAATATTCTACAGTAGACTTTACAGTCACAGAGTTGGCAGAAAAAATAGCAAAAGAAGAAAGACAAAAAGAAAAAAATGTTTTGGTTTAGTAGAACAAAACAGCTCTTTAAAGTCTCTTCTCCAATAAGATGTGTCACAGGAATATGTTAGAATCTCATAAGATTCACTGAAAGATGTAAATACAGAGATAACTTTGTTGATTGATCCTCAGATTATTAATATCAAGCAAAGCATAAAACCAAGTAACAATGCTCACCAAAGATAGTTACCATTGTCATGGAGGACTATAACTCATATTCCATATAGATGCTTAGGATCTCCAGATGTTTCTGTATAGAGATGGCATTTTGTTGATTGTATCAAAAGTCTTGAAACATTGCAAAATCTATTAAATGAAACCACTAATCACTCAAAAGAGTCTAGTCTAACTAACCACACTTAAAAAACCAAGTGGATGAAAAATTTCTATTATCTGTGATGTGTAGTTATGCCATTCTCCAACTGTGATTTGTTGTTGAATATACAATCCATACAGCTGGTATATCAGAACACATTTCTAGGATAGACACCAAGAATGGACAATGAGGTAGATTCAGAATTGAATGGATGGAGCAACATGGGTTGGAGTGCTTTGGGGGCATTGCACAGTTCTTTTAATGACCCTCAACTTCTCCCGGAAAAAAAGGTCCTTGTTTTTAACAGCAATATTCTTCTAGTGATGCTCTATTACTAGAAGTCATAGAATACCACAGTCCCTGAAGAGTTAAAATTGCAGGTCACCAAAAAGCCAATGGAAATGATACACAGTTTGTATGAGTAGGGTGCAACATAGAACTGTGCACAACAGAAGTGGCATGAAGGAAGCCATCAGAAAGCTGTATGATGAGAAAACACAGTGGAATGGTTGTGCAACAAGAGAAAGAAATAAACTGGTGGACAGCTCTCATGTTCCAGATGTCAAGAGATGTAGAGGAAGCCATCCTTCTACCCCCACCCCAGCACAAACTGGGTGTTCTACCTCTTCAGATTTCGTAGGAGGACAGAGAATATGATTGCACAGATCAAGAAAGAAAGGATGACTTACAATAACCACCATGAGAGGGAGTGCCCACCTCAGTGAGATTACAGACCCACTGAAGCAATATCTCTCAAATGTTTGTCTTGTCTATCCAGATATGATACTAGCTTAAATTTCTACAGATAAGGAACTATTTCTCTGTCTTTCTTGTCATATTGGCCAGGTTCTTAGACATAATAAGTGTCCCATAAATACTTATTAATCAACTAAATACAAGAGTTGTCAGTTTCAGATAGCCTACAAACTAAGTTAAGTTTACAGAGAGAACTTAGGCACAGAAAATGAAAGGTATCTATTTGCTGCTTCTCCTTTCTCATCCTGTCCATAATACTCATCAGAAACTTGAGTACAGAGTCATTATCCACATTAAAATGCATGAGACAGTGAGGTGGTTCAATGGAAAGAGTCCTAGACCTGGAGTCCTAAGTTCAAATCCAGACTCAAACACTAACTAGCTCTGTCATCCTATGCAAGTCATTTTAACCTCTGTCTGCCTTAGTTTTCTCTCCCATAAAATGGACCTTCTAGGGTTGTTGGGATAAAATGAGATAATATTTTTAAAGTATTTAGTAAACCTTCAAGCACTATATAAATCTAGCTTTGTTGTATATGACAGTTGCAGATTCTTCTGAATTACTCTGGATTAATTCAATGTAAGGTGTGGGTCTATAAAAAAGAGATCTGGTCATCAACTGTCTCAAAAATTCCTTTCTTTTGGGGGACAGAGCCAAGATGGCAGAGTAAAAACAGGGACTTGCTCGAGTTCACCCCCAAGTCTCTCCAAATACCTGTAAAAAATGACACTAAACAAATTCTAGAGCTTTAGAACCCACAAAATGACCGAGTGAAACACATCTCCATCCCAAGATAACTTGGAAGGCTAACAGACAGGGTATATCATACCAGGCAGCAAGCAGAGCGCAATCCAGCATGTGCTGCACCAGGCACAGATAGGGCCTAAGCAGGCCTCAGGGGACTGAATCACTGGCAGCTGTCATGATTTCCAGACTTCTCAACCCACAAATGCCAACAACAGTATGGACAGTCAGTGGGGAACTTCTATGGGACTTGGGTGAAAGAGGAACATGTGGTCTGACCCCAACTCCAGGGTGGTGGAGATAGTGGTGGTGGCAGCAGATGCTTCCAGAGCTCTGGGCCCACAGACTGTGGGGGATCCAGCGCTAATAGAAAACTCCAGAAGCCTGGAACAATACACCCACTCCCAGCCACACAGGAAACAGAATCCTGCCTTCATAGGGAGTTAGAAAGTCAAGTATTTGGCTGGGAAGTGAGTAAATTGTGTAAAAAAAAAATCAGACTATAGAATCTTAATTTGGTGACAAAGAAGATCAAAACATACAACTAGAGGAAAACAGATTCAAAGATCTTACATCAAAAGCCTCTAAGAAAAATATAAACTGGTCACAAGCCCTGGAAAGAACCCAAAAAGAATACTGAAAATCAAGTAAGATGAGTAAAGGAAAAACTGGAAAGAGAAATGAGAGTGATGCAAGAAAATCATGAAAAACAAGTCAACAGCCTGCTAAAGGAGACCCAGAAAGTACTGAAGAAAATAACACCTTAAAAAATAAACTAATTCTAATAGCAAAAGAGGTCCAAAGGTCTGCTTAAAAAGCAGAATTGGCCAAATGGAAAAGGAGATCCAAAAGCTCACTGAAGAAAATAATTCCTTCAAAATTAAAATGGAGCAGATGGAAGCTAATGACTTTATGAGAAACCAAGAAATTATAAAACAACCAAAAGAATGAAAAAATAGACAATATGAATTATCTCATTGGAAAACCCACTGGCCTGGAAAATAGATCCAGGAGGATAATTTTAAAATTATTGAACTACCTGAAAGCCATGAACAAAAAAAAGAGCCTAGATATCATCTTTCAAGAAATTATCAAGGAAAACTGTCATGACATTCGAGAACCAGAGGGTAAAATAAAAATTGTAAGAATCCACTGATCACCTCTTGAAAGAGATCCTGAAAGGAAAACTCCTAGAAATATTGTTACCAAATTCCAGAGTTCCCAGGTCAAGGAGAAAATATTTCAAGCAGCCAGAAAGAAACAATTTGAGTATTGTGGGGAAATACAATCCTGATAACACAAGACCTAGCAGCTTCTACATTAAGTGATTGAAGGGCTTAGAATATGATATTCCAGAGGTCAGAGGAGCTAAGACTAAAACTAAGAATCATCTACCCAGCAAAATTGAGCATAATACTTCGGGAGGTGGCGAGGGAGAAGGGGGATGGATATTCAATGAAATAGAGAACTTTCAAGCATTCTTGATGAAAAGACCAGAACTTGAATAGAAAATTTGACTTTCAAATACAAGACTCAAGAGAAGCACGAAAATGTAAACAGTAAAGTGAAATCATAAAGGACTTGTTAAAGTTGAACTGTTTACATTCCTACATGGAAAGAGTATATTTGTAACTCATGAGACCTCTCTCAGCATTAGGATAGTTTTAGGAAGTAGGTAGGTAGGTAGATAGATAGAGAGATAGATAGATGGCACAGAGTTTAATATAAAGGGATGATATCTAAAAAATAAAATTAAGGGGTAAGGAATATATTGGGAGAAGGAGAAAGGGAGAGATAGAATGGGGGTAAATTATCTCACATAAAAGAGGCAAGAAAAAGATTTCACAATGGAGGGGAAGAGGGGGAAGTTGAGAGGGAATGAGTGAAACTTACTGTCATCGGATTTGACTAAAGAAGGGAATAACACACTCAAAAGGTGATTGAAGGAAGGGGAGATAGAAGGGAGGGCAGATGGGGGGAGGGGGTAGTCAGAAGCAAACACTTTTGAGAAGGGACAGGGTCAAAGGAGAAAATAGAATAAGTGGGGGGGAGTAGAATAGGATAGAAGGAAATATAGTTAGTCTTTCACAATGATTATGGAAGTGTTTTGCATAACTATACATGTATAACCTATATTGAATTGCTTGTCTTCTCAGTGAGGGTGAGTGGGGAAGGAAGAAGGGAGAGATTTGTAACTCAAAGTTTTAAAAACAAATGTTAAAAATTGTTTTTGCATGCAACTAGGAAATGAGATATACAGGCAATGGGGTAGAGAAATCTATCTTGCCCTACAAGAAAATAACGGGGAAGGGAATGGAGTGGGCATGATAGAAGAGAGGGCAGACATGGGGAAGAGGTAATCAGAATGCATGCCACCTTGGGGTCAGGGGGGAGGAGAGAGATGGGTCTCCCCAAATTTTCTCAAATTTGGAACTCAAAATCTTGTGGAAATGAATGTTGACTAACATAACAAAACAGGAAAATTATAAATGCTGGAGATGTGGGAAAATTGGAAAACTAGTGCATTGTTGGTGGAGTTGTGAACTGATCCAACCATTCTGGAGAGAAATATGCCCAAAGGGTAGGAAAATATACCCTTTGACCCAGCAATACAAATTCTAGGGCTGTATTCCAAAGAAATCATACAAATGGGAAAAGGGCCCACATGTACAAAAAATATTTATAGCAGCTCTTTTTGTGGTGGTTAGAACTGGAAATCGAGGCAGTGCCCATCAATTGGGAAATGGCTAAACCAATTGTGGTACATGAATGTAATGGAATACTATTGTGCCATAAGAAATAAGGAGCAGATGGACTTCATAATAACCTGGAAAGACGCATATGAACTGATGCTGAGTGAGGGGAGCAGAACCAGGAGAACATTGCACACGATTACAGACACGTTGTATCTGTGATGACTAACTTTGATAGACTTGGGTCTTCTCAGCAAGGCAAGGTTCTAAGACAACTCCAAAAGACTCATGTTGGAAAAAGCTATCCATATCCAGAAGAATTATAGAGTCTGAATGCAGATTGAAGCAAACTGTTTGCTCTTTTTTTTTTTGCATTGTTTTGTTTCTTCTTTCTCATGGTTTTTTCCATTGGTTATAATTCTTTATAACTTGGCTATTGTGAAAATGTTTAATGTGAAGGTATATGTGGAACCTATATTGGATTACATTCCGTTTTGCTGGGGAGAAGGGAAGAGAGGACGGGAGAGAAAATTTGGAACTCAATAACTTGTGGAACTGAATGTTGTAAACTAAAAATAAATTTTTAAAAAAAAATTTTTTAAAGAGAACTTTAAAGTAAAAAATGAAGGGAATGAAGACAATTGCTCAAATGTATCTCTAAGACACATGTCATAGAGCAGAAGTATCAAATATGTAACTCATGAGCCTGATACAGCCAGCAACAGTACTGTAGGGTAGTTTGCACAATATTTAAATGTAATTTAGAAATGTTTAACAAATAAATAAAAATACAATACAGTAGGAAAAAAGAAATTAATTTTGAAAACTAAAAATAAATTAATTTTTTAAAAAGGAATTCATCTCCAAATCCAGCCTCAGAGACTTGATCATACTTACTAACTGTGTGACCTTGGGCAAGTCACTTAACCCATTTGCCTTGTCTTCCTACCTCAAAAAAAAAAAATTCATCTCTTTTGCTTTTCCTACATTTGTGAGCTAAATTAGCCACTCTGAATTAGAGACACCAGATTTGAACTCTGAGGAACATATGAGTTCCAAATAACAAAAATTTAGTGGATGAAACTCTTATTTATTCACTACTAAGCATTAATTATACACAGACATGGGATATTTTCAATGGGGGGAACCTAGCTCTCTATAATAACCTGGTTATTCAAAACTGTAGGCAATGAAGGGTTTTTTTTTAACCTATGTTGTTGACTAAGACTGTTATTTAGAGGCAGATTGATATGGTAGAAAGAGCACTAGATGTGGATCCAAAAGACATGGATTTGAATCCCAGCTCAAATACTTACTAGCTATCTCCCTTTGAACAGTTCTCATAAGGTATTTTGATCCTCATTTTCCTCATCTGTAAAATGCCATAGCAATATTTACACAACTACCTTACCTGGCTGTCGTGAGGAAAGAACAGCTTTATGAAGCATAAGCTTCTATGCAAGTTAGAGATTTATTTATACTGTTGCCCAGACGGATCTTCACGTTGTAATGGTGTTTGCTGTCTGATAATGTTTATAAAGTACTGTGAAATTCTTTTTAGTAGATGTTGTTAAATGATTAAGTAATATTTTGACTGCTACTAAAATATGCAAAACTTTTCATATGTGTTGCTTGAGTATGCACAAAGATATTTTACAGTCATAAAAAGTAAATTATTACAGGTGATATTTGTGTGCATAAACATAAGAGTACATCAACCATGTAAAATCTGGCACAAAACTTAGCCTCTAAATTGAATTGTAGGTGTCAAATAAGAGTCCCTTCTTTCCTCTGTGAAATTTATGGGTGTTCTAGAGTCACAAAGATGCTCTAAAATGCTTCATTTGGAAGCATTCCTGTTTGTGAGTCAAATGTCAGTGTGTCCTTTTCCAATCAAAAATTGTCAACATAATTCGCCAAGAAGAACAAGTGTGGAATAGACTAAATGTCCTCCATAGCCTGACCCATTAAGTCATCCAGCAATCCTATATTTAGGATTAAATCAGAATCCACCTTAGCGTCGTAGTCACACTAAAATCGAGTTGAAGATTTAGACAAGGGCATGCAATTCTTCATTGCCTGGGGAAATCTAGCTATGCGGCCTTATCAAGTAAAAAGGGGGAGATTAAAGAGACCTGGCTGATTTCTGAATGAAAGATTGCTACACTTCAGTCTTTCAGTGACACTCATTCTGCTACAGCACCATTCAGCAGGTCCCCATCTACCTCAAAATAAGAGTTAGGAATCTAGAAGGGAGCTAAAAACAGCAAACTGAGCACAGAGGCATGGGAATGATAACTGAAAAGTAATGTGTGTGTGGACAGCTTGGTGGCATAGTAGTTAGAACACAGGGCCAGGAGGCAGGAAGCCTCATCTTCCTGAGTTCAAATCTGGCTTCAGACATTTACTAGTTATGTGACCCTGTTTGTCATTTAACCCTGTTTGCCTCAGTATCTTCATCTGTAAAATGAAGCAGGAGAAGGAAATGACAAACCACTGTAGTATTTCTGCTAAGAAAACCCTAAATGGGGTCACAAAGAGTCAGACATGACCAAAACAATTAACAACTTAAAAGAACACATAGCCTTTATTTTAATGTGCTAAGCCTGCACAAGAATGGTCTCACACGGCCTTTATACTGATCTGAGCAACAGCCAAACCACTTTCAAGACTTCTTGGCTCTTCAAAAGTCCCGTTGAGATTTCTCTAGATTTGTATTACAAAGGTTTTATTTTATTCCTTAATTTTAATAAATAAATAAAGACGTGTTAGTTTAAACACCCAAAGGGGAAATGGGTCTTTGCTTCCCTTTGAAACTGTAACTTTTTCCATTTATTGTAACTCACTAACCATGTCACAATTGTCACTGATCTTGCCACACAGTGTCATTGTTACTGATGTGAAGAAACTAAATCAGAAATTCCTGGCACAGTTATTATTTAGAGCAATTAATTAACTGATCAATCCTTTTTATAGTCATATTATTCTCAATATTGACTTGAATGTAACAACTAGTCATGTATAATCTTTGTTTTTTGATAACTTGAAAACTATAGCTTTTACAAGTGAAATAATTGGTTTACAGCCCTTATTGTCAAGCTAATTATGAAACATTTTTTACTTTCTTATATTATTCAGGAACATTTCAACGTTTAATATTCAGAAATTTTTTCTAAAATGCTGCTATAAGATAACAGTTGGACATCCTTTTATTTTTTTTTAATAAAACTAAAACTTTGGGGGTCTTTTCTGCCTTATGTGGCAGTTTTAATAGCTTAAAACTATTATAAAAATAGCTTATTAAACTTTAATAGCTTAAAACTGCACCTTGACTTTTGAGACACTCTGTATATATAAATAAACCATATGGGAAATTGAGCTATACTTATAATTGTCCTAGAACCATCATTGTTAAGAAATCTCAAGTCTTAACTGCCAGAGATTCTAAATGATAAATAAATAAATCATGAAATATCATAGTACTGGATGAATTAAAATTGCAACTGCAAAAAGGCATCCAAAAGACATTTGATGTCTCTAGGAACCAATAATAATAACTAACATTTTTATATAGTATTTTGAGGTTTACAACATACTTTTTATTTGTATTATCTCATTTATGTCTTATAACAGCACTATGAGGTAGGTTCTGTTATTAGTTTTCTCATCTTACAGATGAGCAAAGTGATATTCAGCAAAGTTAAGTGACTTTCTCAGGGTGACATAGTTGATAGGTGTCAGAGGCAGGATTCAAACTCAAGTCCTTCAGATGTTAACTTCAGCTCCCCATTATACCATGCTCCCTCCCAAAGGTGACATGTGCAAAAAAAACAGCATTAAAGAAATTATTGAGGAAAACATAGTTGGTGAAACGAATAGACTATTCATATTTTATAAGTTAGAGATTTGCTTCAGTGGGACATCTGGTAGGTTTCGTTATCATTGGTTGATCTTATCACAAATTAGTTATCCTGATGTGGCAAATAGGAAACACAAACATTACTGAAGAATTGAAATCCCAGAATAGTTTCAAAGTGCTTCTGTTCCTCCAGCTAGAAGGTTCTTTTATTGCGTGAGGAGCTTCAGACCATAATTTGCTTGTTAATTTGCTTATTTGCAAGAATCTAAGGTCCCTTTCAGTGGAAATTACACTAAAGAAGAGCCATTAACATCTCCTTTGGTGCTATATGCTAAGGACCATGGAACTCTTCCACCTAATGTATAGCTAAAACTTTCCATATGTACTATCTTCCCCATTAGAATATGAGCTCCTTGAGAGCAGGGACTATCTTATTTTCTAGGTGTATCCTCAGTAAATATAGTAAGTCAGTTAATCAAGAAACATTTGTTAAGTGCTTGATATGTGACTGTGTTTAAGCATTAGGGATAAAAAAGGAAGGAAAAGAACATCCCTGCTTTCAAGGAGCTTACAATCTAATGGGAAAGAAAACATGCAAACACGTGCATATAAAACAAACTATATACAGGATAAATAGGAAATAATTGGCAGAGAGAAAGCACTGAAATTAAGAGGGATTTGGAAAGGCTTTCTGTAGAAGATGGGATTTTAGTTGAGACTTAAAGGGAGCCAGAAGGCAAAGCTGAGGAGGGAGAGTTTTCCGGGCATGGGGGACAGACTGAGAAAATGTCTGGACCCAGGGGCTAGAGTGCCTTGTCTGTGGAACATCCAAGAGGCCAGTGTCGCTGGTTTGAAGAATATGTAGCAGGGAATGAGGTATAAGATTTGAGATGTAGGAGGAGGCTCAGTTATAAAGGGCTTTGAATACCAAACAAGGGATTTTGTGTTTGATCCTGGAGGTGATAGGGATAAGGTGGAGTTTATTGAGTAGATGGGGGTAAGCTGTTAGGCCCTGTGGTTTATGAAAATAACTGGTGACTGAATGGAAGATGGATTTGAATGGGGAAAGGTTTGAGGCAGGCAGATCTACCAGCAAACTATTGCAAGAATCCAGGCATTAGGTGATGAGGGTCTGTACCAAATTGATGGCAGTGTCAGAGGGGAGAAGAGAGTCTATTCAAGAAATGTTGCAAAGGTTAATTTGATAGGTCTTGGTGATGTATTCAATATGGGGAGGTGAGAGAACAGCCAAGGATGTCTCCCAGTTTATAAGCCTAAGGGATGTGGTAAAAGGGAAGGTAGGGAGTGGTGAGGGTTTAGGGGGGAAAATAATGAGTTCTGTTTTATTTAGTAAATGCTTAATAAATGCTTCATTCATTTTCAAGGAATTTAATTGTAAAGGGAGGAGAGATTCAGAATGTTAGCTAGCAAGGATGTTTAACTCAAGTGAAAAGCTTTTAAGGATGGGAAGGAAACATACATATGCCTATAGGCATCAAGAAAGGAACCGACTGATAAGGAGAATCTGAAAATAAGAGAAAATGAAGATGAAAATGAGCACAATATACTGGAAAATATGGGAAGGAATATGACAGAGTCCATGTAGAGCAGTTGGCTTTGATAGGAAGTATTTAATCTGAGGTGCAATGAATGAGAAAAAGTGGGGAGGGGAAGGTCTGAAATGATGTTCATGGAAGAAGAGGGAAGATGGTGAAGCTCTCAGTGAGTTGCCTCATTTTTTCAGTGAAGTATGAGGCAGAATCAGCCGCTAGGAGAAGGAAGGTCTGAGAAGAGATGAGAAGATTTGGAAACACAATGCCTGGCACATAGTAAATAAAGACTTAGTGATTTGACTTAAAACAGCGTGTGTGGGGGGAGTGGGATAATATTAAGGAAAAGATTGTATGCCTTACCACATTGAGGGCCCAGTCGCATACAATATGAATCTGTGATTCATTGGGAGACATTGCTATATCTTAGAGATAAATAATTAGCAGACTAAAGTGTCGATGTGTGTATGGAATTGTGCTGAACCCTGGGAGTCCAAAGATGAAAAATTATAGTTCCTTGCAGTTATAATTTAGTTTCTCATTCTGGGGCTTGTGTTTGTGTGCATGTGTGGTTAATACTTTCTTTACTGTATGACTTTTCTGAAGTTTTCTACCCTAGAGATAGTAGACCAGTTCAGATCAGAAGTCTGGTAGAGAAAGAGACTGTTTAAGGCAGAGTAGGGACAGAAGTAATAAAGCAAAGTTTTCTATAATTTCCCCCTTCCTGTTGGTATCCTTTAGTCTAAACTGTTCCTCTTAGTCTTCGGTTAGCACCAGAAATTAACTAGTCTCTGTTTCTAAAAGAAGGAGATGCTGTCATTGGGCTCAAGATACGAAGATATCTGAGATACTCAGCCCAGAATCATTCTGCCAAATTGTCTTCCCTTTTCAGAGGGTACCTCTTAGGGTTCAATTGCCCGGCTGTCCCACCTCTAACAATGACCCCTTTGTACAGCCATGTCTTCGGTGTTTGTTGATGGTGATTTTCAGGTGCCTCTCTTCCTGCTTTCTTGACAATGGTTTTCTTTGGGTCTAACTTCTTCAAGCCAAATTAAATTAAAACTAGAGACCTGATCCCTCAGGGGGGAAAAAATACTTAGATGAAAATGTATCTCCTATTACCAAACTCTTGAGACCTTTGACATACTCTGCTCCTCCCACTTTTTTCTGTTCAGAGATTCTAAGTGACTAACATTCTCTTCAAAAGAAATGAAATCGATAGCATGTTTCCTTCCCAACAGAAATCTTTAGATATTTCCTCTTCTTTTGTCATTAAGTCTTCAGTTTGTTTTGAGATGATTTTCATATTCAGACACAGTCAAGATTTCACTAAGCCTTGATTGTTTTAAACTTTGTACAGTGTAGACGCTTATAGTGTAAGTGTGTTTGATTACACCCTGAATCAATGGGGGGCTTGGCATTTTGGACAGCTAACTGCACTTTTAAAAGTGTTTACATAGGGATAATTATGGAGCCATTAAAATGGGAGAGAAGTCTGAGGATAAAAATATTAATTTATAGTAGATAAACATCCTAACAACTCTCAAAGTAAAAAATATAGATTAATAGTATGAGGTTATATTGCTCTTAGATTCCTTCTCACAAAGGACCAGTACACGACTCAGAAACTGTTCTCACTCAAAGCACTGTCCAGTAGTTGAATGGAAAGATATCTTCCCACCAAGAGGTGGTCACTTGAGCAGTAGAAGGAAGAGAATTGTATGGGAGAAAATAGTCTTCAACCTTCTTGTAAAAATATACAGTCCTGTCTTCACTCGATCTCCTACTTCAACACAGAAAGTGTATGAATTCATGCAAGCTAGAGACCTTGAGCTGACCCCCACATGCTAAGACACAGCCCCTCTTAGGAAACCATAATTGCATCATATAATAGGAAGATCGTTGGATTTGATGTATGTCAAAAGACTCTGCAACTAACTGCCAATCATTTAGCTTCCCTTAGCCTCAGTTTCCTCTTCTGTAAAATAAAAGCAGTGGGATAGCTGGTTTTTTTCCAATCCTAAATCCCATGTACATTGTATTGGCTTCAATGACAACTCAGACCTTTGGTGAATGCCAAATAAGATGTTGTTAAACAAAAAGATATCCTAAACCCCCTGGGGTACTATACCTTGAGCCCAATGACAGCATCTCCTTCCTTCAGAAACAGGGACCAGTTAATTTCTGGTGCTAACCAATACTAAGAGGAAAAGTTTAAACTAAAGGATACCCACAGGAAGGGGCAATTATAGAAAATTTTGCTTTATAACTTCTGTCCCTTACCCTCCCTTAAACAGTTTCTTTCTCTACCAGACTTCTGATTTGAACTAGTCTACCATCTCTAGTGTGGAAAACTTCAGAAAAGTAGATTCAGTTCAGAAACTGATTCCAAATTAGGCTTTTGATCTCAGGAGCCACTAAAGTTCTGGATTGTATTTTCAGAACAGAATAGCTCCCAGCTTCCTGGGGACTAGAGACTCCTTACCCTACTCCTGCTTGCCTTTTCCTAATAAGAATACACTAAAGCTACACAATGACTAGCTCTCTTTTTTTTCTAAAAAATGTTCAGAAGAAGAAAATCCACAAATTCCTTTGATAATGTGCTTTAGTACACCCACAAAAGAGAGAAGCTATCATGTGGTAGAGAAGTTGACATTTCTCTTCCTTTAAAACTTAACAGAAATACCCGCAATAGTCACAGCTCAATAATCACAAAACAGCCAAGAGCCATAGTGATGCTGAATAACACCCAGGTTGTAAAAGGCCATGTCACCGTGACAAAAATGTGCTGTAGGTTGTTGTGTATACAAAGGCATGGTTTGCCCTGCAGCATAACTGAGGCTTTTAGAGCTTATTAACTGAACTTATTGCTGCTTGGGGACCATAATTTGACATAATTTTTGCCTGATCCACAGAGGACCAAATGCACATGATTTGGGGTTTCATTGTCAAGCTCCTCATTTTCCCACAACATTTTGAATTGTAACAAAGAAAACTTTCCAGAATAGATTCTCAGTGTTTGGGAAGATGCCTTGGAGGTCATGTAATCCAGCCTGCACCAAAGCTAGAATCTATGCTGTGACATGTCTGATGAATGACCACCAAACTCCCACATGAAGACCTCCAGGCATGGGGAAATGACTAACCTTGGAGGCAGACCATTCCATTTTTGGATCATTTCATCAGGAAATGTTTCCTTATGTTGAGCCTAAATTTACCCCTGTGCAACTTCTGCCCATTGTTTCTAGTTCTTTCTTCTGGGGCCAAGTAGATCAAGTGTAATCCTCCTACATGGTAGCCCTTTAAAGAATGTAGCTGTCATCACTCCCCTGCCAAAGGCTTCTCTTTTTTGGACTAAATGTCCTGAATTCCTTTAAACAGTCCTCATGTGTCATAACTTCCTCTCTCTTCACCATCCTGGTTGTTTTCTTCTGAAAATACTTAGGCAGCACAGGACCAAGAATAGAGTCCTGGGACCTTCCATTGGAGATTTCTCTCTAGGTTAATGTTAATTTTTTTAATCATATTTTGCATCTAGTCATTCATCCAATTCCAAAAGCAGCTAACTTTAGTATTATCTAATCTACAAGGATAACAAAATCTTATATATTATGATATGGCAGAGGTGCCCATTGATTTTTCTGCTCATCTTGGGAATAGAAAAAAGTATAGTTTTCTTAATGCTATCAACATTTTTAAATTGTGGTAGGAAAAGTATTTGCGGGCATTCTTTCAGAGATCATGGTAGCCTTCTAATGGCTCTATCTAGTAGTTTTCTTTCAGATTTAATTCTCTTTGCTTCTGTAGGCTTTCCTACTAAGGACCCCTCTCCTTCAATTCTTTGAACTTTCTTCTTACTCTTCCATCTTCATTTGACTTTTATGACACAGCTTTCTCCTGTTCCTCCTCTTGTCTCTCTGACCACTTCACCTCAGTCTTCTTAGCTGCCCCATATTCTTCCACCTCCTAAACATAATTCCTCATGGCTTTGTCCTTGAGTCCTTGGTTTTCTTGTCTGGTCTCCTCCTGCAATGATGATCTCATCTACTCCAGGAGTTTTGGTTATTATTCTTATGGAAATTACTTTAAAATCTATATGTTTAGCCCTGACTTCCTGTCCAAATTATAGTCCAATGTATCCAGTTGCCTCTTATAATCTTCACCTGAATCTCCTGCCAACAACTCAAATTCAACATACCCATAACTAAATTCATCTTCTCCCCAAACTTTCTCCTCTGGCTGACTTCCCATGTTTTGTCAAGGGCAATATTGTTGTACCCAGGTTTAAAACCTCAGTCACCTTCAGCTACTCCTCATCCCTTTTCCTATCCAACCCAAGTCCTGTGAATTTTAACCACAATATCTTGTCATGTCTACATTTCCATTCCCATTGCCAGTATCTTGTTTAGTCCCTTATTACTTCTCATCTAGCAAATTCAAGCTGTCTCACATATCACTACCAGGTTAAACTTCCTAAACCATATTTCTAATTATATTGCTCTCTCCAATCCAGTCTCACATCATTATATCCAAAACTGAACTCATTATCTTTTCCCACAACCCACCTCTGCTACTGTCTATCTACACACACACACACACACACACACACACACACACACACACACACACACACACACACACTACTACCTCCAACTCTTGCCTTCAGGGACACAATATCAAGTTAACCACTAGAGGCCAGAGACAGCAAGAGGGCTGTTACATTTTACAATAAAACATGAGACTTAACTGTGGGTCCCCCACATCCCCATCCCATTGCCCACTGGGGAAAGGAAGAGGGAGAATCCAAGCCTGTCAAACCCAGAGACATCAGACGGAAACAGGGAGGAGGGGGAGCTGCAGAACAAATAATAATAATAATAATAAAACAATCTAATCTAGCGTGACCTGATGTGACGATGTCACCAATGATATGGAAAGTGTTTTACATTCATTTCCTGCAAAATACACTTTCAAGGTGCTGGAGGGATGGGGGACCAGAATGCAACTCTGTTCCAAAACTAAAATGAGATTCTATCTATATGTAAGAGGAAGGAGGGAATCCCTGTTTTATTAGATAGTGGGTAAGGAAAGGGTACATCATTCAGGCATCATATTGGGAGGGTCCTGGTACACACCCCCACCCCCACCCCCATTCCTCCATCCCCCCCCCCCCAACCTGGCAAGGTTGACTCAGCAACGTGTCAGGTGGGGCAGGGTGGGGTAGGATATATATGCATGCATATGTATGTATGCATATATGTGTGCACATTTGTGTTTTGTGTGTTGTGTACGTGTGTGCATATACATTTGTGTGTGTATGTATTTGTGCTTGTGTGCATACACGCTCCCACCCTTTTACTGCCAAGGACACAACTATCCCCCTACTCATCCAGATTCACAACCTCAATATCATCCTCAGCCTCTCCCTCTCACTCCGTATATCCATTCCATTGCCAAATCTTGTCATTTCTACCTTTGCCACATCTCTTGTATGTGTTCCTCTCTTTCTACTCACAACCACCACCTTAGTTCAGTCCCTCTTTACCTGGACTATTACAGTAACCTGCTGGTCAGTCTCCTTGCTTCAAAGACTCTCCCCAACCTAGTCTACCCTCCACTCAGCTGGCCAAGTGATCTTCCTAAAGCCTATATCTGACCAGGTCACCTCCCAATCAGGAAACTCCAGTGGCTCCCTGTCACCTCTAGGGTCAAATATAAAATCCTCTGGCTTTTAAAACCTTTCATAACTTGACCCCTTGCTACCTTTCCAGACTTCTTACACCTTATTTTACTCCACGTGCTCTACAATCTAGGGACTCTAGATACCTTGTTATCCCTTGTACAAGACGTTCTAGCCACCTGCTCTTTGCATTTTTACTGACTGCCCAACCCCAACCCCTTGTCTCCTCATCTCCTCCTGGCTTTTCTGAATTCCTTTAAGTCTCAACTAAAATCCTACCTTCTACAAGAAGCCTTTCCTGATCTCTTTCATGTTAGTGCCTCCCTCATTGAGATTATTTGCAACATATATATACACACACACATACACGTATACACACATACATATATACACAGAAGGCATGCAAAACATGTACATATCATATGACTAGAGATTATAAACCTCATGCTGGAAAAAAAAACATTATCTCACCACATAGCAGTGAATTTTATACATTTAAGACCTATACCTTTCAAACAACCTCTGATAGGAGGTCACTCAATGTACTATTTAGTTTCCTGTAGAAGGTAATTTCCCATGTGCTACCAGGATGAGAGCCCCAAAAAGGTCCTACCTGCATGACTCTGTGTATATACACATACACACACACACACACATGCATATGGGTGTGTATATCTTGTCTGGACATAGTTGTTTGCATGCTATCTCACACGCACACATGTGTATGTGCATATATATATATATATATATATATATATATATATATAGTGTGTGTGTATATCTTGGTTGGACATAGTTATTTACATGCTCTCTCTCCCGCTGGACTATGAACTCCTTGGGTACAGGAACTTTTTCCCCCATTTCTTTGTATCCTCAGCTCTTAGCACAATACCTGGTGTACAGTAGGTGCTTAGTAAATGCACAGCTGTGGCACGTGAAGCCCTCTGCACTCCTCTGCTTGCTGCTGCTTGAATTTGCCCTACCCTTTCCCAAATGATTTTACTAATGATTCTCCTGTCTCTAACATATACTTCACACCTCCTCTCCATCTTTACCTGCTGAAATCCTCAGACCCAACAGCATCAAGTATTTCCTAATTTCCTCCCTCTCCCTATCCTTCTTGTTCTCCCTCTCCCTCCTTTTCTCTCTACCTCTCTAAATCCCTATGTTCCTGCCTTTTTGCCTCTTCTTCACTTTCTACCTTGCTTATATTTATCTCTATACACACCCTAGCTCCCCTCCAAGATGGTACTTCCTCAGTGGCAAAAACCTGTCTTTTTCACCTTTGTCTTTTCCACAGTAATACCTAGCATAGTGCCATGTATGTAGCAGGAGCTCCACAGATATTTGAATGGAAGAATAAATGACTGGTGTGTGTTTCCAACTCCTCAAGGCAGAGAAAATATATGATGGCTTATTTATAACTTGTCCTATCACTTGTCACTCGCCGTTAGTCAAATGTTCACTTTTATATGGCACCAGCTTTTCTCCATTCTCAGAGGGATGCTAGCCAAAGACAAAGAGGCTTTATTATTTCCTTAAAATTCACTTCATAGATGCTCTTGATGTTTTGGTGTATTTTTTTAACCTTAAAAATTTTCCTCAAAAGTAATCAGCATATCTCTTCCTAGGGGGGAAAAAAACCAAATAGCATTTCTTATGAATGTAGTTTGCATTCATTTAATTTGCCTGACTAGCCTTAGATAAACACTTAGAAATTGGCCTGATCCTATGACTAGGACTTTGTAAGAGTCAACAATACCGTAGTCATGCAAGCAGGACCTTTTCAGGGCTTCCATCCTGGTAGCATATGGGAAATTACCTTCTACAGGAAACTAAATAGTGTATTGAGTGACCTCCTATCAAAGGTTGTTTGAAGGGTATAGGCCTTAAATGGATACAATTCACTGCTATGTGGTGAGATAATGGGTTTTTTCAGCATGAGGTTTATATAATCTCCAGTCATATGACACATGTGTGTGTGTGTGCCCACGCGTTCTGCATGCATTCTTACGAATTACTTGGATTTTTAAAATCTCAATACTGTCTATCCCTACTGGGGAGCAGTTATCCATCCTTCACTAGTACTGACAGTCACTATTCAGTAAAATCCCACAGTTCATTAATGCTATACAGAATCAGTACTAGAATCCATTACCCCCTGAGGCCTAGCCCAGTGTTCTCCTGCCTTTCATGCAAGGCAAATGAGTACTGAATCCCTCCATCCCCTCAGTCATCCAACTCCCGCCATGCTTTCAACAGCCTTCTAAGTAAGGGCATATTGCTCAGCTTATTCATTCAAAAGACCATTTGGCATAGTAGATAGAGGATTGATCTCAAAATGAATATGTGAACTGCGTCCAAGCCACACTTCTGTCCTATATGTGAGTGACCCTGGGCAAACCATTTAACCTCTAGGCAATTTTCACGCTGCAAGTTGCTGAAAAGGTGCCTATCTTCATTCATAGAGAGAATCTCCTTTGGAGTTCCCTATACCAGTGAAATTGCAAGTCCAGTCTCATCTCATCCTCACAACCCCCTCCTCTAAAAAAAAAACAACCAAATTGGGAATCTTATGGCAGATACTAGCCAGTTTAAACTTGACTTTCAGGTTTAGGGTTCTGAGATTTAAAGTATTAGAACTGAAAGTCATTTTCACTCATATGGCATGTAATCCAACCACTTTGTTTTATAGGTGAAGAAACTGAGGCCTGAGGTTAAGAGATTTGCCCAAGGTCACACAGCTAAATGGTAGCAGACCTAGGGCTAGACCATCATTCTCTCAATTAGCATCATCTTTCTTCTACCCTACAGTTTTACCTCAGATCCTTAGAGGATATAAATTCCCACCCACCCCAAAGATATAACAGTTCCTAATTCATATCTCCTTGCTTTTTTTTGTTTTTAAAAAAGTAATAATAAACCCATGGCATAGTCAATGTAAGGCTTTTCCATCATGGCATTTCCTTTCAAGAAAGGTTTCCCTTCTGATACTCTAGAGTACCCTCCCAACAGATCTATAAATTCTGGAGTTTTCACTGAAATTTTTCATTGTGCTGTCCAGAACTACAGATTTGGCTAATTACAGGTTTCCTAGTCTGGGAAATACGCCAAGTCTTTTAGACCCTTATTCAATGTGTCCTGGTAACAAAAATTTGCCTAAGTTTTGATGTTAACCATAGGTGGTGACTTTTTTCCTGCCAAATTACAGGAAATTGTCTCACTCAAACCATGTTACAGACCCTGGGGGCAGAAGTATTTCTAGCATCGTAGTTTCTGACGTGCTGAGAGTGTTCTGACGAGGTAGACAGTACATTAAATGCAGAAAATCATCTGTTAATGAAGCTCCTCCAGCCCCATTTTTAGAGCTGTCTTATAGAGTTTTTAATTGAGGAGTGAGGGATATGTAGTAACTCAGTTTGAGGCTGAGACTATCGCTACAATACCACAACTGGTAATTAAGCTCATAGGGCAGCGGTTCTCAACCTGTGGGTTATGTTCAATTTGTAACATTGCATGTCAGATATTTACATTATGATTCATAACAGTAGCAAAACTACAGTTATGAAGTAGCAACGAAAATAATTTTGTGGTTGGGGGTCACCACGACATGAGGAACTGTATGAAAGGGTCGCGGCATTAGGAAGGTTGAGAACCGCTGTCATAGGGTCTAGAGCAGGAAGGGACCTAGGAGTCAGCAAGTCCAGCCCTTTCATTTTACAAAGGAGGAAAACTTAGTTAAATTATTGTTGTTGTTGTTTTACGGATTATAGATCTAGAACAAGAATGGAACCCTAAAGGTCATCAAATCCAACCTCACCTCTACCATTTAACATGAGAATATTGAGGCACAGAGCAATTAAGTAAATTGTCCAGGGTCACACAGCCAGTAAGTTTCTAAGGCAGGATTTGAACCCAATTCAGTTTCCCAGCCACTGTGCTGTATTGTTTCTGTTGTGCTTTCACCATGCTGTTGTGGTGTCGTACAGAGCCTGTCTGAGTTTCAGCAACGTGAATAGTTGTGATAGAACCCCTGTCTCCTCAGTTTGTTGGTGGAGCATTACCCTGGGGCAAGATTTGAATTTGGGAAGACCCAAAAGAAATGACATTCCCTTTGTTCTTTAAAAGACTTGAATTCTTTCCCGGTTTGTCAATGGTTGAACACTAATGCTCCTCTCTGTTTTGTTCATCTGTTCTCCCTCTGTGATAGAAGAGAGAACAATAGCTAACATTTGTGTGGCATTTACTATGTGTTGGGCTCTGAACCAAGTGCTTTATACTTATTGGCACATTTGATCCTCAGAATAACCCTTGGAGGTAGATGCTGTTATTATCCCCACTTCATGGATGAGAAAACTGAAGCAAACAAAGGTTAAGTGACTTGCCGCAAAACTAGGAAGTGTCTAAGGGCAGATTTGAACTCAAGTTTTCCTGATTCCAGACCTGGTGCTGCAACCATTGTGAACTCTGATCAACACAATCACCATTCATTATTCCAAAGAATCAGAGGAAGCACGCTCCCCACTTCCTGACAGGGAGGTGGTGCAGAAGAAGACCTGTGTTTTTATTTTTTGTTTTTTTTAATGACTTGTTTATTTACTTTTAGTTTACAAGATTCAATTCCACAATCCCCTGAGTTTCAGATTTTCTCCCCTCCCCCCTCCATGGTGGCGTGCAATCGTGTATAGGATCTGCAGATACTTTCACATCGTACAATAGTTTGGTCATATAGAAGGGTTGTAACCAATGAGTGATCACTGGGAAAAGAAAAAAAAAAAGCAAAACCAGACCTGAAAGAGAACAATAGCGTGTTTTGCTTCAGTCTCCATTTAAACTATAGTCTTTCTATATCTTTCTCTGAGTTTAGATATCTTCTTCCATCCTGAGGCTTGTAGAGTTGTCTTTAGCTGTGCGTTGTTGAGGACAGTCCAGTTTATCAAGGTTGGTTACCATATGTACAATGTAAGACCTGTATTTTTAAACATATCCAATGAAAGAGTTTGTTTTGCTTTACTATGTATGTTTTTTCCAATAATTTGTTTTTCTTCTTTTTTTTCCCCATGGGGTGGAAAATAGAAGGGACAGAAAATAGACTCCTATTAATGACAAAAATAAAATTTAATTTCTAAAATATAAGCAGGAAAAAAAAGAAGAAAAGTCCTCCATGAAGAGAGGATTTCTAAAGTGCAAGCCAGGCTTAGTTTCCACTAAATTTGACTTTATCATCACCACCACTCACACAAGACTTTAATTTTCTGAATTTCTTTAAGGGCGTTGGGATTGGGGCAAGGTTAGGGGAAGGGCAGTGTGTTTTTACCTAAGAGGATGCCTCTGACGTTCTCTACTGCAGTATTTTAGTTCTCTATCAAGAAATAGTCAATCATGTTTAGCAAGGAGGGAGAGAGGAAGGAAGGAAGGAAGGAGAGAGGGACACAGGGGAGGAAAAGAAAGGAAAGGAAAGGAAATGAAAAGAAAGGAAAGGAAAGGAAGAGGGAGAGGAAAGGAGGAAGAAAGAGAGAGGGGAAAAAGGAAAGGGATTGGGGAAGGGAGGGAGGAAGAAAGAGAGGGAAGGAGGCAAAAAGGAAGGAAGGAAGGAACCACCCACACATCTCCAAGTGTGTTGGTACCATCACTGGGTTGCCATGATATTAGGCAAATGCAAGTACCAAAAATCAAAATCAAATTCAATCTAATGACTTCCTCTAGAACTAATTTTCTCAAATTGGAATGTATTAGTAGAGCACTTGATATGTACAGGGCAGAGAAACAGTAAACAGCTTGGAGAAGGAAGTTCTAGAAGAGAAAGAAACATGAACCACAAAGAAAAGCATATGCAAACAAGTTCTATGACTCATGAACAGAAAACTGAAAATGTTATGAGAGTTCTGTAATATATTGAGGCATCTGGTGCTGCTGCCTCTTTATAATGAATGAGTAAAAGTAAAAGCAGTCACCCAATCTCTTTTATTACTGACAACCACAGGAATAGGATGGAGAAAGATCGAGGGAGGAAGGGTGGTTGTCTTTTATATGGTAGATTCATGTTTGTCAGGGGAAACATGTTTACCTGTTAAGAGCCAACGTGTGTGTGTGTGTATGTGTGTGTGTGTGTGTTTCTCTCTTCTTTATTTCCATTGCTTCTCACTTCCCTAGCATTTATCAGAAAAAATAAGCATACCTTTCTATGTCCCTGTCTGCTGGAGGACTTTCTTTAAGAGTCACATCCTAGGAAGATTCTAATGTCTGAAAACTCTTGCTGGGGCATAATTAACTTCAGTTTATCAGAATTTCTTATCTCTTAGGACCTAAATTTCATTTCCTGTTTCCTGATCTATGCATGCTGCATGGGGAGACATGTACCTTTTTTTCAGCTATCTGTATAGAGTGAAGCTGGCAGCAGGAATGATTTTGACAGAAGCAGCACCTTGAAGAGATTGTGCTAAAATTGTACCAAGATTTAACTCCTTGTGGTTCCACCTTTTCCTCCACTCTTTTGATGCCTTGTCAGTTAAAGATAGGAGATTTTTGAGGTTAGAAAAGAAATTGGGACAAGAAAAGTAGATTTTAGAATCATCAATGTTAAGATGGCAATTAAATCCATGGAAACTTATGAGATCATTAAGTGAAATGGGATAGAAGGGAAGAGAAAAGGCCCAGGAGATAACCCAGAGGGACACTTCCAGTTAGAGGGTGTGATCCAGAGGAAGATTCAGCAAAGAACACAAAGAACAAATTTTGTCTTTCCATAGGTCATCTATCAAAATGCCATTTATCTTTGCTTAAAGATCCAAATAATGAGGGCTATATGGAGCGTGTACTAAATACTCAATGGAAAGGTCCCTTCCAACTCTCAAATTTTGTACTGTTGTAATCCTATGTCTTGGCCATGGGTACAATTAAGAGGGTAGAAGTTTGGGAGGAGGGGTGAACACAGAACTTAGTGATGCTGTTAAACATAACCAGGTTTAGTGTTCTTAAATAGTTAACTGGGATAGAAAGGAGACTTGAGGAACAGAGGCTAAAAATACCTAAGCCCAACCCTACTTAAAGGTATTAAGTACCATGTTTTCTATGAATGAATACTTTACTGTAATCCAAACTTCAGAGGCAGTATGACATAGTATAGAGAAGTAGCCTCGGGCTCATATGGTTCAATTCCCTTTTTTGTCACCTACCAGTCAAGTGACTTAGGGCAAGTCACTGTGTGTCCCTAGGAAACTCTGTTAGAGTATAAATTTCAGAGAAGATACCTATCTCCATTGGTAGAGGAAGTTCCTCACCAGTCAAATATATTAACTAAACCACATGTCCAAACTCCCCTCTACCAAAAAAAAAAATCTAAACTTTAATTCTTCTAAAACTATTTGACATTGCATGAAAAAAAATTACATAGGCAGCTAAGTGGCACAGTGGATAGAGCATTGGTCCTGGAGTCAGGAGTTCCTGAGTTCAAATCCAGTCTCAGACACTTAGCAACTATGTTGCCCTGGGCAAGTCACTTAACCCCAAGTATCTGAGAGAGACGGACATGACTTAAGGGCCAAGGACACACATTATCCATGTTCTCATAATTTAATCTTTCCTAGGCATAAGTATCATAAGTAAAAAGAATCTGCAACTTGAATTTTTTCCTTGAAATACCATGTTGATGTTTATAAATTTTTCTAAATACAAAAAATGGCTCAAATATACATAACATTTTGCAGTTTACAAAGTTCTTTCCTCATTTGTGAGGTAGTAGGGAAAATATGATTGGCTCCATTTTAGAGATAAGGAAAGTCAGGCTCAAGTTCAGCTGTTTGTTCATACTCTTAATATTAGATCGTGAAAATCGCACTCATTTTATTCCCAGTGCTCTTGCGCCCAGGCGACAATCTCTGGTGCAGTTTCCTTATCTCTGAAATGAAGGAGTTTGACTAAGTGGCCTGAGGCCTCTTCACTCTTTTGTTCCATGATCCTTTGATGCTTTTAGTACTTTGATGATCTCTGACTTTTGTGGTGGGGAAAGTCTTGGATTTGAAGCCAGAATACTTGGGTTCAAATTTCAACTTTGCTACCTCTTGACCAAGGGAATTAAAACAGCAAGTGTTGGTGGGAACTGAGGAAGACCTAGTCTCAATTTATTAGGCAACTGGCATTTGTCATTCAGTTGTTTCAGTCATATCCTACTCTTTGTGACCCCGTTTAGGGTTTTCTTGGCCAAGATACTGTAGTGGTTTGCCATTTTTTTCTCCAGCTTATTTTACAAATGAGGAAACTGAGGCAGACAGGGTTAAGTGATTTGCCCAGGGTTGCACAGCTAGCAAATGTCTGAGACCAGATTTGAACTCAGGAAGTAGAGTCTTCCAGACTCTGGGCCCAGCACTCTATCCACTGCACTACCGAGAAGCTCAAACCTGGGTTTCCTCAGTCATTTCATCTTTCACTCACCACATGCCTATGTGACTTTACATGAAGTAATTTAATCTCTCTGGGCATATTTCCTTTATCTTCACAATCACAGGGTCAGGTTGAATGGCCTCCAGGGTCCTTTACTAGTACCTTATGATCTTTCCACTGATACCTACATAGATAGTCTTCATTAGCTACTGGTTTGTTTGCTTTTTTCTTATATCCCACAAAACAGTATTCCACTGATGAGCTTATCTGTACTGAGCTAGGTTGGTCCCTAAAGCCCTTCTGGCTTTTTTGCTTGGTAAGAAGTACCAGGGCTTGCATTCCACAACAAGACTACACTGCTACACTGAGGCACTCACTGGTCTGGGATTTTATGACCTATGTCTTTTTTTTTTTTCCTTTTCTAGACTTGCAGTTTCATTGGTTTAGAGAGCTCTTGGTGAAGAAATTTTGTTTTAAAATGCAGGTCTGAGGCAGCTAGATGGCACAGTGAGTAGAGCATCAACCCTGGAATCAGGAAGACCTGAGTTCAAATCTGGCCTCAGACACTTGACACACCTGCTGGCTGTGTGACCTTGGGCAAGTCACAACACCAATTGGCCTTGCCTTCACCTCTCAAAAAAAGAATGCAGGTCTACATGGCTAATTAAAAAGTAGCCTGGGACCTTGAGAGATTAGGTGACTTCCCTAGGGTCATACAACCAATATATGTCCAGGGCAGGATATGAACCCCAAAACTTCCTGACTTCAAGACCAGCGCTCCATCTGCCACTCCATGCTGGCTCTTCCTACCCCTTTTGTCCATGTGAAATAACAAGACAGATGAAACAACAGTAGAATTTGACCGTTCTCTGTGACATACTTTGTTCTATCTTTCCAAAGTGTTTAATCATTAATTAGTCCATCTTGATGTTCCTTTAAAGGTGAAATTCCATGAAGTCTGGCATGTAGACATGTCTGGTCAAAGTCACTTCTTCATTCTTCAGAGAGTTCCTAAATACCAGACAAGGGCTCAGTCAGTGAAGCCAGAATGCTAACACTTAAATGGAATTTAAATATACACTCCAAAGTCCTGAGAAGATTTTACAGTAAATGAAGTATATGGGTCTCTCTGCCTACCACTCTGAATAGAGTAATGCTTTCCTTCTTGTTCTTGTCAAAAGCAGGCTGATTTGCCATCTATCCATAACCGAAGAGCCTCATATCACACTATATTATCTTCAAGGTACTATAATCTTTGACTTTTAAAATGTTTCTATTCCTTTTTTAATTTTTTGCTTTTTGGAAGGGAGAAGGCAAGACAATTGGGGTTAAGTGACTTGCCCAAGGTAATACAGCTAGTATGTGTTAAGTGTCCAAGGTCAAATTTGAACTCAGGTCTGCCTGACTCCAAGGCCGGTGCTCTATTCACTGTGCCACCTAGTTGCTCCAAAATGTTTCTCTTCCTTATAAAAAGGTTTATGGTGGGGGGAGGGAACACCTTATTGGTCATGCTTGTATGCCTGCTCTGTTTTACTCTGAGTTCAGAATGTATGAATTCATACATTGTAACAACAAAAACAATAACAATAATAATAATTATTATATGCATTTATATGGTGCTTGAAGGAGTTTGCAAAGTGCTTTGCAAATTTTATGCTCACCACAAACCTGGGAAGTAGATGTCATAATCATTCCTCTTTTACAGATGAGGAAACTGAGGCAGACAGTGACTTGCCCGGGCTCACACGGCTGTCAAGCGTCTGTGGTTGTATTTGAACTCAGGTGTTACTGATTCCACATCCATTGTACCACCCAGCTGCCTGTAGTAGGGTGGAAGGTATACTGGCTTTATAGAGAAAGGACCTGTATTCGAATCCCAGCTCTGCCTCTTCTGTCTAGACTACTTTGGGCAAATCACTTGATCTTAATGGGCCTTGGTTTCCCTATTTGTAAGATGAGAGATGGCTAGATTATTAAATAACTTCTTTCATCCCTTCCAGCTCTAGATCTGTGTTCCTATCTAGGATCCTATGAACATGATGGGAGGATAAAAATCAAATCTGATTCATCTGCTTAGTGAGGCAAATAGCACAAACCCTTAAATTTCACTGATTCATTCAAACAATCCTGAAAATTTATCTTGATTTTTACTTGTAGGTTTCTCTGCCTCTGTTGCCACTGGGGGCACTCCATCCACCCATTTCCAAACTGCATATTGTCCTATTGATAATGACTCAAGACAGCGTTCATCGAGCTCTTAGCCTCTCTAGCAAAAACAACGAGTTTCCTGACATTTGCTGATCATTCAAGTCTGAGCTTGAAATCAGTCTGGTAGTGTTCTAGTCATGCTAGAGGAGCCTGCTGTCAGTCCACTCCATTTTTAAGGTAGCAGTTTTCCAATAGCCACAATCCTGCTTTCTAGTTGTAGTAATTGAAACACACACAAAATGACGGTGAGAGCAGAGTTTTGTTGTAATCCAGTAGAATACTATTTTCTCTAGTGGTTTCTAAGGCTGAAAAACTTATACTTCCTTTGGTATTTGGCAGACAGTGCCCCTAAGTACCTAAGCATGGTCACTTCAACTTTACACGTTTTTGTCAAGTTAGTGCTGAACTGATGTCCTAAAAGCAAAGGGACAAATTCTGACTAAATAGCCCTGCCCTAGCAAAGAGGACCTTTACTTCAGAGTTCAGTATGTTTTGTAATTAGAGTACAGAAAGACTGATGTAATCTCTACTCTTGGATATAGTGCAGTGAACATTTCTAAACCAATTCGAGGGGCCAGAAAAGGTACTCATTGCTTTGATGAGCGACATATTTGTGATAGTGCTGCTTTTTTAAGCCACAAAAGTGCTGGCTCTTCTAAATTGTTATTGTTGTTGTGGATATTTCTGACATTTTTGATTAAGGGCTCAGGGACATAATTTATGCCACTATCTAAAGATGAAAAGATGAGATGGCGGTTTTCCCAAAATGGTGAAACTGTGGCAAGAGCATTGACTTTGAAGTCAAGAGGACCTAGGTTCAAATCCTACATCTGATGTTTACACGTGTGACTTTGGGTGAGCAAGTCTCTAGGAGGAACTGCTCAAAAGAGGTAAAAAGGTAGACATCCTCTCATGGCTGTACAGGAAGAGCAGGACAAGAGTAATAAATGAGAGATAAGAATGGTTGGTTCCTTACCTGTTGCTTTAAAAGGAATACCCACATAGATGTGAGATCCGTTGAAATGTATGAAAGTATCAAGTATGTGAGTCCCACTGCAGTTTAAGGAAATGCCTGACTCAGATGCATTTGCTCTGGGAATTCTATCATTGACATGCTATATGGAAGGATAATTATCTGGACTGAACATTCTGATCACAAGACAGGATGCAGCATGGGCCAAATAAGTGAAGCTTCTACTTCTGCCTTGACTACCATTTCCCTTCAGCTTTCAATGGAAATAGCCAGAATCCTGAAACCAAAAGTCTTTGGAATAAAGATGCTTTCAGTTCTTGCCTAGAGCTATCACCCTGGGAAATAGTCCCTGTAAAGGTACAACCTTGAATCTGCAGATCCTATCACCCCAGCTGCTGAACACCTAGAAAGGAAAATTCTTGCCACCTGTCCAATGGTTCAACATTAGAAATGAATGATTTTATCACTGGAAATGACATTCAGGAGTCAGGAGGAGCTGAGTTCAGATGCAACCTCAGACACTAGCTATGTGACCCTGAGCAAGTCACTTAACCCTGATTGCCTTAAAAAATATATTCAAGAGGCATTACACATATGGAAGGTTTAGCTTTAAGTTAGATGGAACAGTCTCATGGTTCTTAGGGTGTAGTGACAAGGGCTAGAAACATCTTTATTCCAAAGACTCTTGGCAAATGTTTACTCTGTTTAGGGTAGAGACCCACCATTGGCTCCTCCCAAGTTCTTGCTGACTCTTTTAGCAACTTTAATTTCATTTCATTGGAAATAACAATGTTGGCAATGAATAGTTTGTTTTACTCACTGCATATCAACTTCAAAGTGCTATTTGTCCCATAAGAATCTATTGTAGACAGATGATCTAGCTTCTCAAACATTAGATTATGCTATCTAGAGGAACAGAAGAAAAATTAAACCCATGCTTTGGACTAAAATGATCAAATGAAACTAAAAAGAGACTCCCACTATTTTTTTTCCTTGTTAGAAGTTGCAAATTTCACTGTCTTAAAAATAACATTCCATCCCTAAGCAGAATTAAGAGAATAAAGAAAAGTATGCCAGCACTTTTGTGGCTTAAAAAAACAGTACTATCACAAATACATCCCTCATCAAAGCAATTAATATCTTTTCTGGCCTCTTGAATTGGTTTAGAAATGCTCACTGCACTATATCCAAGAGTAGAGATTACATCAAAAAGCAGTGAAGAGCTTCTACATCTTGGGTGTAGAAGCATCATCTTTGACCCAGAAGTTTGAAAACTCATGCTCTTGACAATTAATATCACAGCCCAAAGAGACAAAAAAAAACTTAATAGTGCCTCAGGAAAGGGCCAATATAACCTCTTGTCTGGGACAATCAAACTTTAAATGAGATCTCTGATTCAGGCTACTCAGAATTTACTCCTTTTTAGTCATCCTCCTCAAACATTAGCATTTTAATGACTGGCATCATAAATACTTACCAAATTGAAATGAACTGAATTGAATTGGCATATCCAGAAATCCTAAAGAACTTGAGCTGCCTTAAAATGGAATTAAAGTACTTACCTCTGGAATAAATGACCAATCCATCAAATCAATACCCTATTGTCTACCTTTGAACTCCTTTTCCTACTGCTGCTGATGCCTAACCAAGCCCCAACAGTGTGTTACTCCCACCAACCACCTTCTCTGTTCCTGCTTGCCCCACTTCCTAGCCATATCTTTGCTGTGCTGCCTATACTCCCTTCCATCATCCTCATCTCCCTCTTCACTCAACCTTGGACATTTCCTTTGGGTCCCCTGGCTCTCATGCCTTAGTTTTCACCTTATCTTGTGTACGTCTCCACACCACTTCCCAGCAGTCTTCATACATGCC
Source organism: Pseudochirops cupreus (assembly GCA_028627135.1). Classification (NCBI taxonomy): domain Eukaryota; kingdom Metazoa; phylum Chordata; class Mammalia; order Diprotodontia; family Pseudocheiridae; genus Pseudochirops; species Pseudochirops cupreus. Next base: position 275,617,375 of record CM053583.1, on the reverse strand, counting down.
ACCTCCCCTACGCCTTTCTAGTTCCCCTTTACATATGGTCTTCCTCCATTAGAAGGTAAGCTTTTTGAAGGCAAGGACTATGCTTGTATTTATTCTAACATTTGGCATAATTCTTGGCATATAGTAAGCAAGTACTTAATAAATACTTTAGCTTTTTACCTATGTATTTACTGAATCACAAATTGTGCTGGCTGGGTCTACTACAAATTTAGGATTTCATTACTGCATAGTAGTCCTGATATTTTGTACTGATAAGGAAGGTGGGGGAAGGGGGGTTCCTAACCATAGTATCCACAGTAGATGTTCTAAGCCATCTCCCTTCTCTTGAGAGTCAGCATGGTACAGCAGAGAGAACACAGAACCTAGAATCAGAGGAGAGGGTTCTAACCCTGCCATTTAAGTATCCTTGTGACCTTGTACAAAGGATAACTGCCCTGGGCCTCACCTTCTTCTCCATAAAATGAGGGGATTTTTGTAAATGGCCTCTGGAACTTCTCCGTGATGTAGAGCTATATCTGATGACCTAGGAATAAACAACTATCTACAGGTATATAAAATGAAGCTAGGATACATTCATGGGTTTTTTCAATCTAGAAGTAAAGAAATCAACATCCTCTTATATGTTGTCAAGAGACGTTCTAATGAATCTGTATGTGTAAGCAGATCAAATCATAAGCCCAAACAGGGACAAGCAACTAACCATCTGGTGATCAAAGAAACAGGACATGTATCCTGTTTTACTTAAGGAAAGAATAGACTATGCTAAAAGAGAGGAAAAGGACAGGATTATTGGAAGGAAAAGAACTGAGGTTAGTACCGCATGTTCCCTGAACATATGCAGCAAGAGACAGGCCATAAAGCACTCGTTAGTTTTGCAAGGGGAAATCTGAGTGTTCCAGCCTGGGAAGATTATTGATGACTCCTCTCAGCATTCCTGCAAGGCTAATGTTGGCTGATGAGGCCAGACTAATGCTGCTGGTAACAGAAATAAGCATTTTTGTAAATGACAGAAAAGCCAATGTGACATCAGAGGGCCATTAGTGTCTGCCTCTGGGAGAGCTCTGACTCAGATGGATTTTAAAAACAAAAAACTTGATAGCCAGCACAGTGTATATTATATTATTCTGCCCTCCAAAAGGAGCAAGGGAAGGTGGAGTTCATGTAACTAGAGGCTTTTCTGACTTTTGCACATTGGGGATGGATAGAGTTTTGGTCATTTCTCTGCTTACTGGAAGGGAAGGCAGTGTGGAAAGGTGAAAAATTTGCTGGATGTGGAATAAGAGGACCTAGGTTAGAATCCTATCTTTGCTTCTTGAATCCCTAAATGACTTTGGACTATTCACTTCAATTCTCTGGGTCTTAACCATCTGTAAAGTGAGGGGCGTTGGATGAGTTGATGTCTAAGGTCCAGTCAAGGTCTGAGTCTCTGTTCCTATGATGTGTGAGCCTATGAAACAGCAGAACTAGGAATCATAAACTGGCCCCTGTGCAGTTAGAAACAAATTACGTTTCCCTTTGCTTCAAATAATCTAGATAGTTCTGAAGGATAGGGCTAACCGGGCAGAGGGAAACTGGATTCTGTGGGTGGGAAGCATCCACTATATCTGTTAAAAATCTGATGTCCTAGTTATATAAGAAATTGGTCTGAGAAATAGAAAAGCCATTCCTTATATGAACTGATGCAGAGTGAAATAAACAGAGTCAAGAAAATAATATATGGGGGTGACTAGGTGGCTCAGTGAATAGAGCACTGGCCCTGGATTCAGGAGGACTTGAGTTCAAATCTGGCCTTAGATATTTAACACTTACTAGCCATGTTACCTTGGGCAAGTCACTTAACCCCAATTACCCTGCCTTCCCCCCTCCAAAAAGCAAAAAAAAAAGAAAAAAGAAAAGAATATATGTGATGGCCACTACAATGTAAATGGAAAGAACAAGTACAAAACAATCAAAAATAGATGCTGCAAAATGATGAAGACCAAGCAAGTCTCCAAGTAAAAAAAATCTGAAAAGAAATCCCCACTCCACCCCTTTGTAGAGGCGAAAGGTCCATGTGTATAGAACATTACATTTATTTTTAGACTTTCTCAATATATTGATCAGTTTTGCTTATTTTTCTCTTCTTTTTTTCTTTTTTTCCCTTAGAAAATATTTGTTCTAGGTAATGGCTTTCTGGAAGGGGGAGGGAGAAAGGTAATAGAAGAAATTCTGGCAATGTGAAAATAAAGGGCATCAATAAAAAAACATTAAAGAAGAATAAGAATCTTTCCTCAATGGATGTATACTCAGGATTTGGACAAGCGGTTTTCAAAAAAAAAAAATGCAAGCTATTGATAGCCATAAGAAAATGCTCCAAATCACTAATAATAGAGAGAAATGAAGGTTAAAAATAATTGTGAGGTTTCACCTCACACCCATAAAATTGACAAAAGATAGAAATGTAAATGTTTGAGAGACTCTTATGCACTATTGGTGGAGCTGTGAATTGGTTGAGCCATTCTGAAAATAAAATTTGGGAAATTATGCTATTTTTTAATCAGCAAATTATACTGTTTGACTCAGTATAATACTTCTAGACATGTACCTCAAGGAAGTCAAAGATAGAGAGAAAAATCCCATATATGCAAAAATATTTATAGTGTCACTCTTCATAGCAGCAAAAAAGAAGGAAAGTGACTGAATAAATCAGGGGTACATGAATCTAGTGGGAAATTGTTACACTATAAAGAAGTGGAAAATTCAGAGAAACTTGGGAAGAGTTGTATGTGCTGAACGGAGAATAAAGTGAGCAGAACCAGTAGAAACATTCATATGATGTCAACCATAAAGAAAAGTAACATCAAGAAATTTCAAAACTCTCACCAGTCAACTTCAGAATGAAGCACATTTCCCTCCTTTCAGAAGAGAAGCCTTATTAAATTAGAGATGCAGAATGGGATACGCACTCTCAAACATAGCCAAGTCAATGACACAAATCATTGTGTTGATTTGTTTTGCCTGTCTACGTTTAATGCAATGAAGGATAGTTGAGGTATGGAAGGAATCACTGGGAGGTGATAGTAATGTTAAAAAAAAAAAGAATATCAAAAAATATTTCTAAAAGAAAAAATTGGAAACATTCAGTATTAAGAATACTTCTGAAAACTAATCTTTCCATTCTAAATTATAAGTCAACAGTAAACCTTATGATCTTGTCAATGAACTTACTGGTTTTTCAGGATAAAATCTTCCTTTGAGAGAGATGGCTTTGTGACTTATAAATGACTACCCCAAAGGAAAATCTTGGAATCACTAGTCAAAAGTAAACAGATATTAAGTCCAAATGGGCACAGTGCCCAGGAGATCAGCTGAACACTTAAAACAACTCACAGGGCAGCAGCCAGAATATTCCCAAATGCCAGATCTGATGAGAAAGAGGACTCTAAATTGATTAGTAACCTAGACACACAAATGGAAACCCATTACAGAACAGTTTGACTCTCTTATCTCTGGGGAGAACTATAAGAAAGGAATAATTTGCAATTAGTTCCTTATGTACTCATAGTCAGATTCAATGATTTATTTATTCCTTACTGGCTCTTTTTTACTTTAATAATTCTATTTTATAAGAATATTCTAGTGAAAATGAACATATGCAAGTTGATCCATACACATTAGAGCTGGGTTTCATAAATTTAGCTTTGACCACCTCCAAAGTGAAAGTCTTTCTTGATTCAACATATATTTATTAAAAGATAGACAGCTTGGTGGTTTAGTAGACAGAACACTGGAATTACTGTCCAGAGTACCATAGTTTAAATCCTGCTTATTTTATTTATATAGAAATTTATGTAGATAAGCTGCATTGTTGTTGTTCAGTCTTTTAGTCATGTCCAACTCTACATGACCCCATGGACAAATATGGGGTCTTCTTATCAAAGAACCAGAATACTTTGCCATTTCCTTCTCCAATGTTTCCCTATTTTACAAGTGAGAAACTGAGGCCAATAGGGACTTGCCTAGGGTCACACAGCTAGTAAAGTGTCTGAGGTCAAATTTGAACTCAGATCTTCTTGACTCCAGTCCCAGTGCTCTATCCACTGTGCCACCTAGCTGCCCCTACTAGCTGTATAATCCTGGGCCAATCATATAAACTCTCTCAGTCTCAGTATCCCCATTTCTAAATTGAGAATAATAATAGTACCCACCTCTGAGTTTTGTGGGGGTCAAGTCAAAGAACCCACATAAGGAAGCACTTTGGAAACCTTAAAACAGCATATAAATGTTAACTATTATTAAACACCTATTGTAGTAAAAAACACTTGAATAAGTGAGGGAGATATGACAACAGGAATTCCTTACCTTCAAGGAGGTTGTATTCTCTAATGAGGATTTAGCATTTATATAGATAAGTCAATGGAAGGAGGAAGAGCACTAGAATAGAATAGCTAGGAAAAATCAGAAAGGCTTCATGTAGGAGTGGCATGCATCTGAGCCTGGAAAGAAGATAAGATAAAAATTTTAAGAGGTTGAGGGGCGATAGAAGTATATGTCGTATTAGAGAGACCACCTATGCAAAGGCAAAAGGGTGGGAAAAAGGATGACAAATTTGGAGGCTATCTCTGTTGGGCCAGTTTAGCTGAAAATGGAGGAAATAATTTGACATAAACCCAGAACGGTAGTTGGGAACCAGATTGTGGAGGGGTTTAAATGCTAGGCTGAGAAGTTTGAAATTTATCCTAGAAGACATAGAGAGCCATTGTGGTGATTTTTTTTTTTTGTGCAAAGGAATAATATGGTCAGATCAGGAGATCAGGAAAATTATTTGCACAGCTATGTAGAGAAAGGGTTAAAGAAGAGAAATACCAGAAGGGAGGCTGCTGAAATAGTCTTAGGCAAGAAGTAGTAAGAGCCAGAACTAAAGCATTCGCGATTTAAGGAGAAAGGAATAGGTGTGGAAAATACTGTCAGAGCAGAATTGACAAGACTTGTTAACTGATTGGTTTGGAAGAACAAGGAAAAAAAGTCAAGGATGATTCCAAGGTTGTAAACCTGGGTGACTGGATATAGGGTGGTGTTCTGCATGGAAACAGGAAAGTTTGGACATGTTGAATTTAAGACTCCTATGAGACATGTGGTGGAATGTATCGTGGATGATAAAACGTTTATTAAGCACATACTGTTTGTTAGGCACTATGTTAAGTGCTAGAGATACAAATACAGGAAGGCAAGACACTCCCTTCTGTTAGGAAGCTTGTATTCTAATGGGAAAGAATATCACATAAAGAAGGAATGGGACAAGGGCAAGTATGAATTGATTCCTGATTTAGACAAAAGATGACTAAAAAGGCAGCTCACTAATTTAAAGGCAAAAATTTTTATTTTCTTCACTGTCTTATTTCTGATCCTATGGGTAATTCCACAATACTGATATTACAATATCAATACAATAGTTTTCTTTCTTTTTTAAAATATTTATTTATTTTGAGTTCTCAACATTTCTTTGTATGAGATTTTGAGTTTTACATTTCCCCTCCCTTCTCCCCAAGACTGTGTGCAATCTGATATAGGCCATATATGTATAATCATATTAAATATATTTCCACATTAGTCATGCTGTAAAGAAGAATTTAAACCAAAGAGAAAAACCCCAAGGAAAGAAAAAAAAGGAAAAATAGTGTGCTTCGGTCTACATTCAGACTCCATAGTTCTTTCTCTGGATGTGGACAACATTTTCCATCATAAGTCTTTTGGAGTTGTCTTAGATCTTTGCATTGCTAAAAGGGGCAAGGTCATCGTACAATGTTACTGTGTATGACAGTTTTCAAAGTAATGTCCATTGAAAACTCATGAATAACTTAAATCCAGGAAAGAAAGTAGTTGTGAGGGCTCATAACAAGAGACTGTCAACTGAACCATCTGATGCTTTCTCTTCTTTTAAAAACAATACAGGAAGATTGTTAGAACTAGCTTTTCATCAGAGGCAATTGGTAGTGGGCTCATTTGGGGTATAATGACTAGGGGGAAGAAATCCAAACTGTTATACCAGTTGTTACTGAAAGGAGAGGAAGCGTGCCCTGAAAATTAACTGTCATGATGTCAGGAATAAGGGTCAAAGAGAAGGTGTGCTCTGGTACAATATCGTCAATGTTGTATATATTTTCTACCTTGGACAAATCTCTAGGTGCCTTACCCTAGTTTTAGCCTTGGAGGGCATGTCTACAGCAATGTGTAGGTCTTCTTATATCACTACGAAGCAAAAGTTTGTTTTACATTGTCCTAATGAATTTTTATGGAGAAAAATTAATTGAACCAAATGCAAAATATATCTTTCCTTATTTCCAGCTATAATTAAATTATTTTGTTTGGATTAAATTTTAAAATTAAAAAACCTCAGTGTTTCCCAAAATTTGCCATCATCCAGCAAATATCTAATATAGGACAAGACATTTAGAGCCAGAGGGAAATTCAGACATAACCAAATCCAACCTCCTTCATTTTCTCTTTCTTTTTAAAAAATTTATTTATTTACTTTTAATTTACAACATTCAGTTCCACAGTCCCTTGAGGTCCAAATTTTCTTCCCCTCCCCCCCCCTTCCATAGCAGCATGCAATCAAATATAGGTTCTACAATTACCTTCACATTAAACGTTAGTCAAGTTGTAAAGAACGGTTATAACCAATGGAGTGAACAATGAGAAAGAAGAAACAAAACACAAAAGAGAGTGTATTGGTAATGGAATTTGGAGATGCCCCTGTATTGGCTTGGTTTTTGGGTTGAGTGTTAAAAGGCCAGAAGGACTTTGGGAGAGCAGTATCCAGTATCGTGAAGCCTGAATTGCTGAGAGAAAGACTGCTAAGAGCACCTGGAACTGCGAAGAACTGAGGAGGCATGGCTGTGATGCCGGTATTTTGTCTGTCTGTTTTGATGTTGTTTTGCCAGATTCACCTGATGGTGAAGGACAGTACTGCTGTTGTAGAGGTCCTGGAACCTGGCTGTTGGTTCAGAAGCCCTGAA
>CM053583.1:275581127-275609877 GCA_028627135.1 Pseudochirops cupreus | reverse complement strand
CCTGGATTGAATTGAGAACTTGTTAAAGGAACAAGTTACACTGTATTTTGACTTTTTCTGTTCTGTGAATGTTTGCTGAATAAATGGGGTTTACTATGCTGGTAATCTGAACCTTGGAAGTTTCCTTTGCTTGGCATTATAGAGAGAGAGCAAGTAGTTTGCTTCAATCTGCATTCAGACTCCGTAGTTCTTTCTCTAAACCTCATTACCGAGGTGGGATTCAAACTCAGGTCTTCCTACTTTAAATCAGCCCTCTCTCCACTATACTATTTATTCAACACCTAGAAGATGTAAGACAAGCTGAAGACACATAGACGTATAAGACAAAACTTATATCCTCATTTAGGAGACAGTGCAGCACAGTGAAAAGAGTGTTAGTTGTGAAATCAGAGAACATGGGTTCAAATCCTGCCTTTAACTCTTACTATAACTTAACTTCCATGACCCTTAGTTTCTTAATTTGTAAAATGAGGGGGAAGGTGGACTAGATGTGCCTTTAAATAGTTTATGCAATATTTTGGGAAGAAAAGACATATATGCATAATATTGGATTTCAAAAAAGAAAGAAATGTCTTTAGTTTCCAAGAGAAAGTGGGATTTAAAGTAGGCCTTGAAAGGAAAGTAGAATTTATATAAACAAGGGATTGTTTTTGTTGTTATTCAGTCTTTTTTTTTTTCAATTGTGTCTGATTCTTCCTGACACCATTTGGGGTTTTCTTTGCAAAGATACTAGAATTGTTTGCCATTTCCTTCCCCAGGTCATTCTGCAGATGGGGAAACTGAGGCAGACAGGTTCAGTGATTTGCCCAGGATCACACAGCTATAAGTGTCTGAGTTTAGATTTGAATTCAGATCCTCCTGATTCCAAGACTAGTGTTTTATCCACTGCACCATCTAGCTGCTCTTAAGCTAGGGCAAGATGGGGGGAAATATTTGTACTGTCACCAAGACTGTAGAGACTGTTCTTGTATCTTTAAGAGTCAAATGGAATGTTGAGAGAAATGCGATTTGAACAACTACAGGTGAAAAATGCCTTATTATGAGGTATTTTTCCCTGTGAAATCAAGACAAGAATATGCATTTTTAACTTCTGAGGTCTGAAGATTTATAGAGAGTTTGTGAAGAAGACAGAAGGTCAGGGAAAAAATTTGTGTTAGAATTATCTTAACTATTATGTTGTAGAAATCTGTTAATTATAGGGGGGAGAAACATAAAGAGAAGTCTTTGAAAAGCATGTCTGGTGAAAAGACTTTTTCTATCATGACTGCAGAAAAAAACAGAGAAGAGAGAGAGGAGATGGAGAGCTCTTTTCTGATGAAACTTTTAATAATTTTATCTTATAAAAAGGATATTTTACAAAGAGCCTTTACTTGGCATCTTGATAGAAACTAAGTGGTGTGGGACTATGTTTTCACAAGTGAAGAGAAATCATTTGTCTTTGTGGTGAGAGCTGATGGGAACTCTGGTTATGACATTTCTCATCACCAAAATATTATGAATGATTATTGATGTTTCAGTTATCACTGAATTAATTTGTTAATAAATTTTATGTTTAGTCATTTCAATATTTAAACATAAAATTAAGGGGTTTACTATGCAGAGAAGTGTAAGTAATTACCACTGGGAAAGGTTTCATCTTTTTGTTAAACAAATTTATTAAACAAATAATAATTAAAAGACTTGGGTGGAGGCTTGAGCTGATTAAGGAATGAGAAAGAGTTTGCTATTTTACTAATTAGAAAGAAAATATCCAAATATACTAGATTTCTCTAGAGCATAGGATATTAAGATTAACTATTGGGAACAAGTCAAATAACAGGCTAAGTACCTACAAGTGAATGGTCAACCATAGTTTAATCTTGGACACACATGAGTAAAAGTACAAAGACAGGAAAACGTAAGGCAAATTTGGGGAGCAAAAAGAAGACAATCCTGGCTGGAGTGGAGAATTTTGCATAGAGGACTAGTAAAAGCGAAAGTTGAAAATGTAGGTTGGGACCAAAGGACCTTGAATGCTAAGCTAATAAAGAGAAAGACAGGATATGATGGTGGTGGTACTGTTTATGTTAGGCAGATCCTTTAGTCACAAAAGAACTCAAAGATTCTTGAATGGGCAAGTATCTTAGGAAGCCTAATTTGGTATTAATTTCCAGTATATATCTGATGATAGAGAGTAAAGGAAGTATATCCCACATAAAACAATCAGGTTGACCAAGGCTGACAACTGTGAGAAAGGAAAGGGTGAATCTGATACTCTAAAAGAATTGATAGGACTTGGCAACAGATTACGAGTAAGGAAAAGAGTCAAAGATTCCATTCAACAAATATTTATAAAGCAGTAGGGAGCCTAAAGAAATGTTTATTGAATTGAAAGATGATTCCTTTGTCCTTAGGAATTTTTTTTTCCTATATCACAACCCAAAAGACACATTAATCCCAAAGTACTCATTCCCAACTATCCATGCATCTTCTCCAATGGCAATCTCAAAGAAAAATAAGTGAAATTATATGATCGGGAGCCAAAAGTGAGACCTGGTATGAAAAAGATAGTGTAATAAAATATTTCTTTTACATGGAAGTTCTTTGAAGAAGCAAAGTATGGTCTCTTGGGGTCTGTCCATTTCACACAGTGGGCATTCAGTGTAATTATTCCAGTTGGAGTATGTGCAAAGGTGTGTTTATCTGTGTCTGTGTGTCTGTGTGTAAAGTCAACAAGCAACAAGAATACAAAGAGAAGGGGGGGAGGTGATCAAAGTCTCTGCTTTCAAGAAGGTCACAATCTAATTGGGGGAGACAATATGCAAACAACACTACGAACAAATCAGATGAATTGGAGATGATTTCAGAGGGAAGACGCTAGCATTAAGGGGAATGGGGGAGAGGCTTCTTGCAGGTGATATTTAAGTTTGAAGGAAGCCAGAGAAGCCTGGAGGGAAAGACAAGGAGGGAGAGAATTGGAGGCATGAGGGACAGGCAGTGAAAATGGAGTCAGGAGATGGAATGTCATATACAAGGAAGAGCAAGGGGTCCAGTCATCGAATCATAGATTATGTGGAGGGAATGATGTGTAAGAATACCAGAAAGGTAGAAAGGGACCAGGTAATAATGGACTTTAAAAGCCAAACAGAAGATTTTATATTTGATTCTGGGCTTAATAGAGTACAGATTTTCTCCCTTTAAATCATTACAGCTTACTTTGTGGTGTTATTTTTCTTTTCCTCTTGTTTAGGGTCACTTATGTTCACTGTATTTTCTCATGTGTTTTCAGTAAAGGATTACCTTCAAGTTCCACTTTCACATTAGAGGACAGTGCCATCTACTTGACTTCTGAGCAGAGCACACTGGAAACACAGGACGATAATGCCTCTGTGTTGGACGTCTATTTAGTAAGTTGTGTTTGCCTTTTGTCTTTTTTTTTTAATCCAGCCTTATCACTTTGTGGGTCCAGATGCCAAGTTTACACATGGGCACATTTCATAAAATTAGACACCCTTGATTTGTTTGTTGTAGTTTTAAATGAACATAATGATATACCAAGGCTGGCCTTAAACAAGTGAAACCATTTTGAGTTCAACTTTAATCTTCAAATAAAGTCAGTCTCCCCTTAGTTTATCCACTTAAAGAACAAAATGGACAAGTCAAAAAGATACAGATGAGACATTGATATACTAAAGGACATTAGCAAGATCATCTGATTCTAATTGTAGTGGACTTATGTGAGGGGGGGGAAGGAAGGAAGAAAGAAAGAGAAAAATCAACATAGATGCAGTGGATCATCATTATTTGCAGATTACAAACTTGTGAATTTACCTACTCTCTAAACTACTCCTGACACTTTCACGTCTGAATAGAAATGTACAGAGCAGTGGGAAAAAAAAATGAGTCCCCTAATGTACATGTTTTGGCTAAGGTCTAACAAAGCTTGTTTCAGCTTTCATACTGCCCTTATTAAGGTCTGCTTAGTGCCATTTTTTTCAAATGTTTGTGCTTTTTGTTGGTAATTTTACTTTTTTAAATGGCCACACAGCTTAGTGCTATAGCGCTGTCTAGTGTTCCTAAACACAAAAAGATCGTAATGTGCCTTTCAGAGAAAATACGGGTGTTAGGTAAGCTTCATTCAGACAGGAGTCAGAAGTATTTTAAGCCATGAGTTTAATGTTATTGAATCAGCAATACAATACGGAAGAGGAAATTCACCAATCTATGCATGAGGCCATTCCAGAAAGTACTAAGTTAAATGTTGTAACCAGAAGCTCCCAGGAACCTAACCCTGTACTTCCCCTAAGAAAAAATGGTTTTAATTCATTAAATTCATTTTAAAAATTCATTAATTCAGTGTCTACAGCGACTTTGTAGAACCTAACTACTGAAAATGATCAAAATGAACTGTATATATTTCTCCTTCACATAGATCCCCTTCTTTCTGTATACCTACACATAATCAACTATTTTCCATTTTTTCAAGTAACACTGGGACTGACTAGCATTGCTCATTCCTCAGGAAACACTATCAGGGTATCATGGGCACATATGTGTTTCAGCAAAAAACTGAAGATGCCTTATTGAAAAGATTAACAGAACCAAAGTTAAGCATGCATAGTTTGAAACGTTAGACACTTTAGAAAAGGTTTTTAGAATATGCAAATTACTGTTCTGACTCAGGCAGATTTCAGTACTACAGCTGATTTCAAATGACCATTCAGACTGAAAAATGCTTATAATACCTGATAGTTATGTTAAAGTTTGCAGTTTGCTTTATTTACATTATTTCATTTGATCTCTCACAACAACCTTGTGAGGTAAGTGCTAAATTATTATTAGCTCCATTTTGCAGTTGAGGAAACTGAGGCTGAGATATTAAGTGACTTGCCCAGCGTCACATTGCAAGTAAATGTCTGAAGTAGGAATCAAACCTCCTAACTCTAGTCTAGGACTCGACTATTCCAAATTCTTCTACAAACTAAAATGCCTACAAGCAGCATAGGAAGCCTTGTAGAAATGCTGGGTATTATAATATGGTTTCTGACCTTTTTTTTTTAATTGGCAATCAGGGTTAAGTGATTTGCCCAGGGTCACACAGTAAAGGCCAAATTTGAACTCGGGTCCTCTTAACTCCAAAGACAGCACACTTTCTACTTTACCACCTTCCCCCCCTTCCCCCTGCTTTTTTTCTGGTTATTCATGAAGAGAGAACAAGGCTATTCCTTTAAGATAATTCAGCCAACATTCACCCAAGATCTTTTGCTAGATGTTCCTGTTTTATGGATGTTCTTTAGCAGAAGACTGTATAGTTCTCTAAATTGTAGTGACCAAAAATAGTACACTGGAAAGAGCAATGACTTTGGAGTCAGAAAACCTGGGTTTAAATCCTACCTTTTTCATTTACAACCTCAAATTCTCAGCTTCTCAAATTCTCAGTTTCCTTATCTGTCTGTGGAAGGGTTTACACCAAGATCTCTTCTAGTTCTGATCTATAACCCTATAAAAGTAGTTTTTTGTAGTGGGGGTATGTATCCTAATTTCACTAGTTTCTTATTTGACTAGAAAACCATTTATTGCACAACAGTAAAGATCATTTTCAAAAATGTTTCTTGAATTTGCATTTTTTTTAATAAATAACTACAACTATTTAACATAATAGCTAAAGTTAACTATGATCTAACTGTGCAAGTCTTTAATAGAGTGCTGGACTTGGAGTCTAGAAAACTGGTTTTCAAATCCAGCAACAGACACTTCCACAACTTTATGACTGCTGGCAAGTTGCCTAGCCCTTGATTTGCTCATCCATCCAATGGGAAGAATAACACCTGTAGTACTCACCTCAGAGAGTTATTATGGGACTTAAGATCATTTATATAAAATACTTTGCAAACCTTAAGACATTACGTAAAAATCTGACTTTATTCTTATACACTGACAAATGTAAATTCCATTGAGAGGAGTAGCTAAAAGGTAGGAAGCAAAATAGTAGTAGAAACAACCAGAAATTCATAGGAGATTTAAAAACCAAGACTGGTGAGCACAGTAAGAACTCATGGCCTCACATAACACAATGCACAAAGCATGAGTAATAGATGGGCTGAACTAGAGATTCTGAATCAAGGAGGCAAATCTGACCCTTACAGGTAAGTCAGATGCAATAGAATGGGATTCATGAGTAGACTAAGTCTCTAGAAGCAAAGATATGCCTTCTTCAAAAGGTATTTATTGAGTACCTACTATGTGAAAGGCACTGTGCTAAGAGCTAAGGATACAAAGAAAGACAAAAGATCATCCCTGTTCTCAAGGAGTTCATAGTCTAATTGAGGAGGCAACATGCAGACAACTATATGGATTTTTATATGTACATGTGTGTGTATGTGTGTATATGTATATATATGTGGGTATACATATATATGCGCACACATGCACAGAATAAATTAGAGATAGTCAATTAGAGGAGTCAAGAAAAACTTCCTGCAGAAAGTGGGATTTTACCTGAGACTCAAGCAAAATAACAGAGAGGAACAGAGATAAGGGCTGGGTAACAGGTGGATTTAGAAGTGCTCAAATGACTGGCTCCAAAGTCTAATTGTCACTGTCCTGATGTCACCTGAAAGAAAAATATTTCAGGCATTACCTCAGGAATCTGTCATGAGCCCTGTTCCTTTTAACATTTTTGTATTCTTAGTGTATTTGAAAATGGCACGAAGTAAGGAGGGATTGGGTTGGATAGCATAGTCTAGAAGGGGGAAAAAAGATCTTGATTAAATTGATGGGCTAAATACAGCAAGGTGAAATTTAATGTGGATACATATAAAGTCCTACACCAGGGATCAAAAAATGAACTTGATAATTGCAAGATGGGAGAAACATGGCTAGGTAACAGTTCTTATGGAAAAAAACAATTAGGCAGGGGAAGGGTTTCATTGGACCATGAGCTCCATGTGACTCAACAATGTCCCATAGGAGCCAAAAAAAGTAAAAATTAAAATTAAAACCAGCCTTAGGCTTCATTAAAGGAGGCAGAATACAGGAGACAATGGTTCAGCATCCAGACAATTATGACCTAAATAGTAAGAGGACTGAAGATCATGCTTTATGAGAATTTGCTGCAAAAACTGGGGTTACGACTTTAGGAGGGATAACATAAACACCTTTGTGGATATCAATCAACAAGCCTTTCTTAAGGACCTACTATGTGCCAAACACTTTGGATACAAACAAAGAAGGAAAAAACAGTCCCTGCCCTATAAGGAGCTTACAATCTAGACAAGGGAAGAGAATATGTACATTGTAGGTATATATAGGCAGCTAGGTGGTGCAGTGGATAGAGTGCGGGGCCTGACGTCAGGAAGACTCATCTCATAAATCTGGACTCACTAGCTGTGTGACCCTGGGCAAGTCACTTACCACTGTTTGCCTCAGATTCCTTATAAGTTAAATGAGTTGGAGAATGAAATTGCAAACCACTTCAGTATCTTTGCCAAGAAAACTACCAATGGAGTCATGAAGAGTCAGGCACAACTGAATGGACTGAGCAACAATAACAAATTTTGAAGGGAAGGCATGAGCAGCTAAAGAGATCGGGAAAGGCTTCCTAGAAAAGGGGATGCTTGATCTAAGTCTTAAAAGAAACTAGGGATTTTACAAGGTTGAGGTGAAGAAGAAGTATGTTCAGGCAAAGAGAAAACTAGAGCAAAGGTATCATAACAAAAGATGGAGTACTAAGTATACAGGATGGTAGGAAGACCAATCTGGGGGGCTCCTGTGTATGGAGGAAAGTAACGTATATTAAGTTTGGAAAGGTAGGTTGGTACCAGATTGTGAAGGGCTATTGTGCTGGGCCAGGAGTCAGAAAGATTCAGCTCCCTGAGTTCAAATCTGACCTCAGACACTTACTAGCTGTGTGACCCCAGACAGGTCACTCAACCCAGTTTCATAATCTGTAAAATGAGTTGGAGAAGGAAATGGCGAATGATTCCAGTATCTCTGCCAAGAAAACCTTAAATGGGGCCAAGAAGAGTTAGACATGACTAAAAAAACAACTGAGGAGCAGCGTAAATGCCAAACAGAGGAGTTTACATTTGATCCTGGAGGCAATAGAGAACCACTAGAGTTTGAATCAGGGCAGAAGAAGACCAGATGTGACAATGGTCAGACCTACACTTGGGCATCAGCATGGAAAATAGATGGGGGTGGAAGAGACTAGAGGCTGGAAGATCAAATTAGGAGTCTACTGTAACAGCCCAAGTAAGAGGGGGTGAGGCTCTGAACTAGGGCTGGCTATGTAAGTAATGAGAAGGGGACAGTGACAAGAGATGTTATGGAGAAAGAAAGGACATGATTTGGAAACCAACGTGAATCGTTCACACTTCTCCAGCCTGCCACAGGACAGCAGCAATTCTCTACCCTACTTTGAAAAATTCCTGCTGATCTACACAGAGCAGAGAGCACTCAAGTATAAACTTTTACCATTAGGCCTTGGAAGTGACCATATTACTCTGCAGCTAGATTGGGGTAACTAATAGAGATGGGTAGGAGAAAAGATTTTGAAAACCCAAAACATACGAAGTGTAGCAGACACATATAGTGGCAGAAAATTAGTCTTCTACTTTGTTCTCTTTTGTTATATACTTTACTTTTACACCTCAAGCCAATGTCCCTGCTATCAGACTGACAATTCTTACTTTGTTTGTTAACAGAGTATGATTTACAGAATTCATTACCCAAAACAGCTCTCACTAAACCTGAGAAGAGTAACATAGGGGTCCAAAACCATAATTCCCAGAGGTTTCAAGAATTCTATTGTTAACACAGTAGTAAAATGAAAGATAATTTCTACCCCTTTCTTTTTTCCCCAGTGACTCTTTGGAAAGTATGCTTACTTGAATCATTATAGAAACTTTAGTGGAGGACCAGAAAATCTAATTGATCAGGTAGAGAGAGAGAGAGAGAGAGAGAGAGAGAGAGAGAGAGAGAGAGAGAGAGAGAGAGTGTGTGTGTGTGTGTGTGTGTGTGTGTGTGTGTGTGTGTGTGTGTGTGTGTGTGTGTGTGTGTGTATTAGCTACTGGATCTACCTCTATGAACTTCACCTACCCTCCTCATCTACCCACCTGTGACTGACTCTCACTGCCTATGAGCTAAGGGGGGATTAAGAGAGAGGAAAGAAAAATAATCTGCCTATTACTCAGAGGTATTTTCACCAGAAATGTTTGAGAGTAGAACAGATTCTTTCAGAAGTCACCCATGACTTCCAGTGCCAGATAAAGGTTTATCAGAGGTTGGGAGATAATGGGAGAGGTACTAATAAGAAGAAAAGGATATATAAAGCTGGTATTAGGAGATATGAAGAGTGAAACAGGCACTTGTCTTACTGTATGATCAAACCCAGCCCTACCCACTTATTAATAGATAAGGAGGCACTCAGTTAGCTTTTGTTAAATTGAATTACTTCCAGCTTCAGCTAGAAGTCAGTCATCCAAAATGGTGGGCACTTCTTCTAGACAACTCAGAACTGGCAATTCTTATTACAAGATAAGGTCATTGATCCTCTACAAGTACTCTAAGTTAATAAGAAAGCAAGAGAGAAATGGAAGTGAAAAAGTTATGTGCAGTTCTTTAAGTGGCTTCTTTATGTTCTTCTTGCAAGACCTAAACTGTAATATTTTTTTTTGCTGCTGTTGAGTGGCATGAGTCATATGTATCTGCACATGACCCCACTTGGGACTTTCTTAGTGAAGATATTACAGTGGTTTGCCATTTCCTTCTCCAGTTTATGTTACAGATGAGGAAATTGAGACAAACAGGGTAAGTGATTTGCCCAGGATCACATAGCTAGTAAACTGTCTGAGGCTAGACTTAAACTCAGAAAGATGAGTCTTCTTGGCTCCAGGCACAGCACTCTACCCAGTGTACTACCTAGCTGCCCCACAAAATTTGGCACATTGTCCTACTTCTTTCTCACATCTATATTCCTTACCTTGCCCAACTCCTAACATTATCTCCTATACCTTTTCTTCTCTCTTTACCCCATGCCCATAAAATGTGCAGTGATAGAGTTCAATTCTGATATTCTTTCTATTCCTTTAGTCCTTGTATTTTCATTGCCTACCTAATGGGAGAAACCAGTTGGCTGCTAATGTTTTCCATGCTTTGAGAGAATTTTAACTTTGTTCACAGCCCCTGCAGTCTCATATGGATGGCAAACAACATTCCCACTGAGCTTTGCTTTGGGATTTTTGGTTTTGTTTTTTAATGTAACCAACCTATGCAGATTCTTAAAGAGAACAATCAGTCACTCTCCAGAGTCAAAACAAGAGGAAAGGAACAAGATGGGGAAAAAATATATCACATGCTTTGCAGGTTTATAAGAGAAGCTCATCATATTATTTTCCTTGCTTCTACTGGCAGAAAAATCTGAAAAGATGAGTCAAATAACCTCCTATATCCCCAAGAGCTTGGGGTAATGGCACCATTTACAAGTTTCTTGTGGTTGTATAGCAAATCTAGATTTTCCTTAGCTAAAATGCAAAAAATGATGCTGGATTGCTGTCATTTTTCAGCCATGTCCAATTCACAGTAACCCCATTTAGGGTTTTCTTGGCAAAGAAACTGAAGGGGTTTGCCATTTCCTTCTCTAGCTCATTTTACAGATAAGGAACTGAGGCAGACAAGGTTAAGTGACTTGCCCTGGGTCACGCAGCTAGTAAAGTGTCTGAGATCAGATTTTAACTCGGGAAGATGATTCTTTCTGATTCCAAGCCCAGTGCTCTATCCAGTGTGCCACCTAGCTGCCCTGCTGCTGAAAAAATTATGTGATTGTAATGTGGTGTTTTGTTAAATGTCAAATGGCTTGAAATCCATTTATCGATTTCTTTTGGTACCAAAGGAATTTGATAAACTAGTTTGTCTTCTCTCATGCTTTCAACTTCATTTGTATTACTGTAGTTTACTAAAGCTTGACAACTTCATTGTCTCTGACATCCCTTTACTTAACTGGTTTTATAAAGTGCATTTCAGGCATATAGATCGCCACCTAACCCCACTCCCTCAAAAAAAAATTAAAATAAAAGTATCTCATTTCTTTGGAATTTTTTTGCTTTTTTTTATGGAGGGGGCAAGGCAGAGCAATTGGGGTTAACTGACTTGCCCAAGGTCACACGGCTAGTAAGTGTTAAGTGTCTGAGGCTGTATTTGAACTCAGGTCCTCCTGACTCCAGGGCCAGTGCTCTGTTCACTGTGCCACCTAGCCACCCCCCAAAAGTATCTCATTTTTAATCATTATTTTTTTATTTCAAACACTTCCCATTTAGAATAAAAGAACATTTGTAGAAAAGAAGAAGCCTGAAGATTCTGCTCCTGATTAATGAACACGGACAGCTATCATTCTCATTCCTGGCAGAATAGTACATGGTACAGTCACTAGTGTCATAGCTAGCTCATTTTAATTGCAAATTTAGAGGGGATTGTTTATAAGAGATGGAAATAGGAAGTAGATTGTCTTATTGTTGTGGAGACTATATTCTTCATATTTCATGTCTATCATTGGATGTTTTAGAGGCAGCTAGATGGTTCAGTGGATAGAGTGCTGAGCCTGAGATCAAGAAAACCCAAGTTCAGGTGTGGCCTTGGGCAAATCACTTACCTTCTGTTTGCCTTAGTTTTCACATCTTTAAAATGAGGATAATAATAGCTCCTACTTTCTGGGGTTGTTATGAGGATCAAAAAAGATATTTAACACAGTGCTTATCCCATGGTGAGAGCTTATATAAATACTGGTTGGTTGTTTTTTCCTCTGTGTTTTTTATGCTCTAGTTTTGTTTTGTTTTGTTTTCATTTGGGCAGCTAGGTGGTACAGTGGATAGGGGGCCAGGCCTGAAGTCAGGAAGACTTATAGGACTTCCTGAGTTCAAATCCAGCCTCAGACACTTACTAGCTGTATGACCCTGGACAAGTCACTTAACCCTATTTGTCTCAGTTCCTCATCTGCAAAATGAGCTGGAGAAGGAAAAGGCAAACCACTGTTACAGTATCTTTACCTAGAAAATCACAAATGGAGTCACAAAGCATTGGTCATGACTGAAACAACTGAACAGCAAGGTTTTTTTCACTCTGTCTCCATCAATCCACCAGGTATATGAAGTGTGTCTGACTTCTTTAGGAACAGTCACCCCATTTAAGTGCATTAGTGACCACAGAGACTCCCATTTCCTCCCCATTGCTGGGGTTTGGGATTTTCATCTGCTCCCTTGTCTGCCTCTTTTAATTCTTGCCTGGAATGGGATGAAGTGTGGAGTGTACACACACACACACACACACACACACACACACACACGCACACACATACACATTATCCCAGCCTTTCACTTGGATAGAGGATAGTTTGGGTAGCATTTGCAGTGACAAGACTGGTATTGTCAAGGGAGGGTTAGTTCTATCAGCAACAACAAAAAAAGACATCACAGTTGGCATTTGAAGTGAAACCAAGGGATGTGTTTTCAGTGCTGATGTCTTGGATAGCAGTAGAATCACTGCAGTACCAAGAGGGAGTAGCTATAAGAAACATGATTTCTAATATCAGTAGATTTAGATTAACCAAATTGTGTACCTTCCATCACAGAGCCAAAGTAAGACCTTTGTGTGAAGACATCCTTGCATCATCTAGGAAAAACTTCTCCAATGTAAGCATGTCTTTATGTCCCTATGCCCAGGGTTCTGACAAACAGAGAAACAGCTGGGATGGGAGTTTATAATATGTGTGCCCATAATGCCTTTCCTAGAAGTCTGTTGGTTTATAACAGCATTTGGGACTGAGGAGTTAGTGTTTCAGTACAGGTATAGTCTATGATGAGAAGGCCTTTCAATTCACCCTAAGGGAGTCTTAGAGAGCCCAGACGTAATAGGAAAAGATGATAAGCCATATGTTGTCTTCTCCCTCTCTTCTCTTCCCTTCCCTCATTACCAATTACTCAGATTTTACATACATTTTAGCCTAGTATCTTCTCATGGGTTCCCCATCCCTTAACCCTTTCCTCCCTCAGTGGTCCCAACTTATGTCAAACCCACAGAGCCCCAACCCCTACCCTAACTCTTGTGATAAAGTACCCAAGATAACCTGAGTCTATCTTGCCTCTGGAACGTTGATTCTCTACTCCAGTCCTTTATGTACTCAAAGATAGCACTTATTTGCAATTTAACAAGTCAGATCTAAATTAAAAGAGAAAAGCTGACAGCTATTAGAATGAGACCTTACACCTCTCTGTTTCACATGTTAACCCAAAGCACTGTACGCTTGAGAGACAGAGGGGGAGAGAGGCTGTAAGGTTTGAGTTCCGTTCTATGATGATCCATCAGAGAGAGAGACGATGGTTAAAGGTAATAGATAATAGCACAAGAAATAAATATATACAGGAAGAAAGAGATGAGGATGGGAAATATCCCTCAGTCCACATGGATAGAAGGTCCACAGAAGTATCTCTTTTTCCTTTACTCCCTGGGATACCACTTCCTTTCCTTTGGATCCTAGTTTCCAGCCCTTACACACACTCACCACTTTGAAAAATCCAGCACTAGCAGCCTGGAGATGGGGAACACAAATCCCTACTGCCTTGTGGCTAGGAGGTGGAAGAATCCCTCTTCCCACTGCATAGGAAGAAAGAGCGAGGATCTGGGCATCCCATACTGGAACTTTGAATCATTTTTCTCCCCAAAACATTATTATACATAGTGGCACAATTCTGTGGTACTATGTGTTCAATGTATATTTCAGATATATCATAAGTTAAATTAGTTTTTATGGGTTGGCCTGAAAACCTACCATTTATAACCAAACCACCATTTATAAAATTGCATAACTGAAAGACTACAAGTTAAAAGAGATTCTAGTCCTAACCTCACTCCTAGCTTATTTGGGCTTAATTTGCTGGATTTTTGGTTTCTTTTTTTTTTTAATTTTTTAAATTATCTATTTATTCATTCATTCATTTGTTTGTTTGTTTATTTTCATTTTCAACATTCATTTCCACAAGATTTTGAGTTCCAAATTTGGATTTTGTTTTCTTCATCTGTAAAATTAACAAAATTGAACTACATCAAAGGTTCTTGACCTCTTTTGTGTAATACATCCTTTTTGGTAGTCTGGTGAGCCCAATGGACCCCTCTCAGAATAATATTTTTAACGCATAAGATAAAATACACAAGATTACAAGAAAAACCTGTTACACTGAAATCATATCAAAATATTTTTTGAAACAAACCCAGATTCAAATACAGCTAGAAATAAAATTATGAGCTTGTAAATACAAAAAAAAAACCTATACCTTAAGAGTCCTTGAACCAGATCATTCCCAGGGTCTCTTCCCACTCATTCTACAAAATGTTCCAAAGTCTCATGATTCTTTGAAACATTTCAAATTCCAATCAACTTATATACAGCTGATGTGTTATATAAGTTGGGTCTGGGCATCCCACACTGGAATTTTGAATCATTTTTCTCCCCAAAACATTATTATACATAGTGGCACAATTCTGTGGTACTATGTGTTCAATGTATATTTGAACACATAGTACCACTGTTGATAAGCTGAGGATGCCCTAAAGAAAATTCCTTGCAGGAAAAGATAATAGAGAGCATGGCCTCTCCAACTTTACTTTTCCTTTACATCCTGTGCCCCAAACCTTAAGAATATTTGAAACAGCTGCATGTCTGGAAGGCACTGAATCGTTAACTTTTAATTCCAGGGTGTGTTTTCATGCATGGAGATTTTCACTTTACATCTGCATGTTCATTCAGACCTAAAAGTCTATTCACTTTAATAGCTCATTACCCTCCTTCCAATTTTCATTTGCCTTCACATTTAGGATGGAGTAACTGAAAAAAATGAAGAATATGTCTCTACAGGGTTAAAATGAAGAATCAGTGCACACATTTTTGTCTTTTTTTCCCTTGGTCTTTTTAGTATCCACCTGTTAAATGGCTTGAAATCCATTTGTCTATTTCTTTTGGTACCAAAGGAATCTGATAAACTAGTTTGTTTTCCCTCATGCTTTCAACTTGGTCTTTTGCCTTTTTCCCTGGGTCTTTTTAGTATCCATGGTATCATGATTGTTTTGTCATCATTGCTACTTAAAGCACTAGCCTATTATAAGCAGAAGACTTGTCTGGTATTTTAAGAGTGTTTATGGGGGCGTCCAGGTGGTGCCGTGAATAGAGCTCCAGCCCTGGAGTCAGAAGGACCTGAATTCAAATTCGGCCTCAGACACTTAACACTTACTAGCTGTGTGACCTTGAGCAAATCACTTAACCCCAATTTCCCTGCCTTTCCCCCTCCAAAAAGCCAAAAAAAAAAATGTTTATAAGTAGCAAGATTTTTCTTGAAAAATCATTTCCCCTTTCAAGGATATCACTTTTATACAATATATTATACATATATATGCATAGTATAGAGTGTATGTGAATATATACACATTGTGTGTATGTGTGTGTGTAGTTGTTCACAAGACCAATTCCCAGAATCTGAATCTGAAATAGTTTTAGAAAAAAATTTATGAGGTCATTTGGGAGAAACAGAGATGGGGGGTGGAAAGGAGAGAGAGAGAGAGAGAGAGAGAAAGAGAGAGAGGGAGGGAGGGAAGGAGGGAGGGAGGGAGAAGGTATGGTTTCCTCTCCAGGTTCTGGAAAGTTCATGTTATACAGGATTTTGATGAAGGTTTCCACACACTAGTCACACAGGAATCAAATGAAAGGAACCCAAAACATAAGACTGAGTGAACCCAAAACAAGTCCTGGTTGTGGAGAGACACCAAACAAGAATGTTTTTGTTCTAGGACCTGGGGGACAAAATGCCTAGTAGTCATCTTTAGCATTCCTAGAGAATTACCGAGGTCAGGCAATATTCTGGGCACAAGCAACCTCTAATCACATAAAGTTGGATCCAAACGTTAGTAATAAATTATGAATAAATAATTCACAGTATGTTTAGATACACATAAGTATATATATACTTATGTGTGTTTATATGAGAGAGAGAGATTGAGACTGATTCAGCCCATTCCTGTGACATAATGTATGAATTATTTTGGAATATTCGCTCTGGGGGCTGAGGGCTATGTGGATATGGCAGGTTGAGGTATAGTTGTCTGAGATACCCATGGTCTCTAAGCTAGTAGTGTTGTCAAGATACCTAGAATCAGAAAGAGGGGAGGGAAAGGAAAGGAAACTCAAGTATGGTCTGTCTTGAGCTGAGTGGAAGACACGGGAAGTCATAGTGGAAAATGAGCTGATCTATTCCCTAGTGACTGGCATAATTTATAGCACATTAGGGATGGGAGTAGGAATGGGCATTCATTGTAAAATTCATGGAGGGAAGGAAAATGTTATGCCAGTAAACCATTTTAAATGTGTTAATTTAAATATAACTGATAATAAATGGAATCTGCTTTAAGCGGTCATACTGTATATTGTATGTGTAAATTTAAATGACGCTTACCTGAAACAAGAATAGAATAACAATAATAACATTTATGTAAGCATTTTATGGTTTTTTTAAATACTTTATATATCCAAAATACTTTATAATTCATCTGATCCTCACAACAATCCTATGACATAGGTCCTATTATTTTCTCATTTTCCAGATGAGGAAATGAGGCAAACAGTTAAATGACTAGCCCAGGGCCACATAGCTAGTAAGTATCTGAGGCTGGATTTGAACTCAGGTCTTCCTGATTCCTACAGTCTATCCACTGCACCACCTAGCTGCAGTTGGTCTGAGTTCTAATGCGCTTACTGAAACATCCAGTCCAGGTTTCAAATTATCCACTTAGGATCTGAAGATTTAAATCTGGGTTTTCAATCCAACCCCTTCATTTAATAGATGACAAAAGTGAGGCCCATAGAGCTTAAGTGACTTGCCCAAGGGTGGTAGAGCTAGATTCTCGGGTCTCCTTCAGGTCTTGGATTTGACTCCAAATCCCGAACTCTTTGCTCCTGTACCACAGAACCTCCTTCATTTTAAAGACAAAGAAATCGATGCTCCAAGAGGTAGGCCAAGTGACTTGCACAGAGTAACACAGGTAATAAGTAGCACAGTCAGCATTTGAACTCAGGTCCTTAAACTCTTAAGTCCACTGCATAAAAGAGAACTTGACCTTCAAGTTACATGTATTTGAGGCAATCTAAAGCATTTCAATTTAGGGGCAGCTGGGTGACACAGTGTATAGCATGCTGGGCCTGGAGTTAGAAAGTGTCATTTTCCTGAGTTCAAATCTGGCCTCAGACATTTGCTAATTGTGTGACCCTGGGAAAGTCACTTAACTCTGTTTGCCTCAGTTTCTTCATCCATAAAATGAGCTGAAGAAGGAAATGACAAACCACTCCAATATCTTTGCCAAGAAAACCCCAAATGGGGTCACAAAGAGTCAGTCATGACTGACTGAACAACAAATCATTTTGAAAACATTCAAACAGTGGGAGATTTTTTTGAATGATACTTTTAATCAGTGACCAAAGGGATGCTTTCCATTGGTTTTAGATCTGGCAACACCAGACTAGGGCTTTAAGAAAAATGCAGCAGGCGCAGCTAGGTGTTGCAGTGAATAGAGCACTAGTCCTGGAGTCAAGAGGACCTAAGTTCAAATTTGGCTTCAGACACTTGACTTGTGTGACCTTGGGCAAGTCACTTAACCCCAATTGTCTTGCCTTCCCCCCTCAAAAAAAAAAAAGAATGCAGCATACTGTATTGGTAAGGGCAGACAATAATGTGTGGGTCAGAAATCCCCACTTACCCAATCAAAGGAATGTAGAAGAGAGCTTCGGGAGGACAGGAATATTTATTCTTTTAAAATACCCTGGAGGCAGGGAGGGACCCCTCCCCACCACATGTCCGAAGAAAAAGAGAGAAAAGGCCCCTCCAGGAGCCCTCTTTTAAAAACCGGAGAGTCATAAAAAAGTCATAAAAGTACATTCTTTCAGTCATACTTAACTTCTATTGGGTGAGAGCGAGGGTACAGACTCTGCGCAGGGAAAGTAAAAAAGTGTCCCTGGCTTCTCATTGGAGGAGGGGTGGAGTCTCGTTTAGTGGCGAATTTAAGCCAAGAAAGATTCGTCCTGCTGTCCCACTATCCTCTGCTTCTGCTTGAGCAAAGGGTAGGGGTGCACAATCTTACGGAAAGAAGCAACTCCCGTGGGATTTTGTCCTCACCCTATTCCCAGACAAAAGCTCGGTCTGCATTCTGGTAATTAAATGAGACTGGTCTGCTTCTAGCACACTCTAAACAAAAGTTCCGATTTGCATTCTAATACTGCCTTTTTGGAGAATCTCAGCTTTAAAGGCTTTCCATTCAATAATATGATCTACTGTTTGAATTGCCCAAAGTATTAAAAGTCATTACTGCAACTTTGTAAGTTGTTTCAACGTCTAAGAATTCTTCTTGGCCCAGTATAGAACATGAGGGAGTGTTAATGGAAAGAGTGGTAAACTGGAACTCAAAATCTTATAAAAGTGAAACTTGAAAACTAAAAAAATAAATAAATAAAAATTTTAATTAAAAAAAAAATGGTGGCAAAGCCATTCCACAGAAAGGTATAATGGGTTTGATTGTCCTTTTATGCCTAGCTGACAATAGAACTGTAAGGGAAATCATGAGATTGCTGTTTTAATAATACTAATAATAATTTGTAATAATAATATATAATAACCTAGTAATAATAATAACTGTAAAACAATAGCTTTCTTTCGAATGTATCTGGGCAAGGCCTTTTATTCTTCTACCCAAAAATCATTCCTTATTAATATCCCCTGCATTTTATTGGCATTTAATCCAGACATATACCTCTGCAAAATGTATTTTCCAAGTGAAGAATTGCAGGGCAAGTAGGGAAAAGCACTTAGCCATTCCTTTAACTAATCTCCCTTATCAGAGACGTCAGTGACGATGTGGGGTTGATTTGAAGAATGATCATGTTTTTATTATGAAATAATAAATAGGGTAAAGGATAGCAGAGAAATGAAAGTGACTGAATGAACAGATTAACATAATTTTATATGAGAGGCGGCATGAATCTAAAGATAGATTTGAAGTCAGAAAGGCATAGTCAGGTCCTGCCTTGGATATAGGATGGCTGTGGGATCCTCATAAGCAGACAAGATCTCAACATCTCAGTGACATCTCAGTGCTAACAGGTAGTTCTCTAGGCTTGAAAAAAAGTGCAAAACTGCATTAATAATGAGTCCCCCCCCCAAGAAATGACAAAAGTGGGGGGGGGGAGTGCGGTGAAAGGAGTAAGAGTGAACACAAAGTGAGTGGCTAGGTGGCACAGTGAATAGAGCACCAGCCCTGGAGTCAGGAGGACCTGAGTTCAAATGTAGCCTCAGGCACTTAACACTTACTAGCTGTGTGACCTCAGGCAAGTCATTTAACCCCAATTGCCTTGCTTTCCCCCCTCCAAAAACAAACAAACAAACAAACAAAAAGAGTAATCCCAAATCTCAGGGGAGGAGCAGGGTAAAAGAAGTCACAGGTGGGGCAGGGTGAGAGGTGCTTTTGTGTGTGGAAGAGTTCTGTAACCATAGGGATGGCATGATAGAGAAGAAAGTGCTCTGGGACTTGAGGACCCATGAGTTCAAGTCCCCATTGTTTTTTAGGATCATAGAAGCATAGATTTAAAATCATAGGATCATAGATTTGGAGCCAGGAGGGATTTTAGGGATCACCATCTAGAATTCTAGGTTCTGGTCTGGGTCTTCTTAAACTTTTTGTCTTTGCCACAACTTCTAACTTTTCAGCAGCATCCCTTGGTGTTGTGTGGACTGAGGGCATGTGCAGTGCAAAGCTGCCCATACTTTGTTTTCAGAGCCAAGGCTACAGTGAAGTTGTGCAATGCAAAACAAGCAAGAGAAAGGCCTCAGATTCTTCATGTGTTTGATTTGGGGGGGGGAGGGTGTTTGCTTTTGGGAGGGGGAAGGCAGGGTAGTTGGTGTTAAGTGACTTGCCCAAGGTCACATGGCTAGTAAGTGTTAAGTGTCTGAGGCCAGATTTGAACTCAGGTACTCCTGACTCCAGGGCTGGTGCTGTATTCACTGTGCCACTTAGCCACCCACTTGTGTTTGATTTTGAGTTAGTTTTTGGTTGTTGTGCATTTTACTGTTGTCAAATTTTTCCAAACCCCGCAGTTTAAGAAACACCAAGTGGTGTCAGACTCAATGGATATCTCTGCCATTGTATCTTGACTTAGAAAACCACTTATTAACATTATCTAGGTTCTATTGTATTTTTGTTTATTTTGCTAAATATTTCCCAATCACATTTTACATATAATTTTAATTTACTCTCTCAATTACATGTACACAAAATTTTTTAACATTTGTTTTTAAAATTTTTGAGTTTCAAATTTTTTCCTCTGTCCTTCAGAAGGCAAGCAATTTGATGTAAATTATACATGTGTTGGCATGCAAAACATTTTTACATTTAATTTTTGTTTAATTTTATTCTCAATTATATGTAAATAAACATTTTAAATATTCATTTTTCCAAAATTTCAAGTTTCAAATTCCCAATTACATTTTAATCTAGTTCTTGCAGTTGGCCTGTGTGTTTGTTACCTCTGATCTAGTATAACCCTCTTATTTGACAAATGAGGAAACAGTCCCAGAAAAGCCAAGGAAACACCCAAGGTTGCAAAGACCAAAAAAGGCAGAGCTGGATGAGGCATTAGAAACCAGCTCCTCTGGTACCAGATCCCATAACCTTCTCACTATATTGCATTATAGTGGGACCTTTGGCAAGACATTTGACCCCTCTAAATCTCAGTTTCCTCATCTGCAAAACAGTGGTAATGACACTTAATCCACCTACCTCACACAAGGAAAATACTTTGTAAATCAAGTACCGTTAAGAATACTTTTAATTAGAAGTCACAAGACTTTTGTAAACTTCAGTCTAACTTTTTGTCGTGAGTTTCTATATTTAAATCTTTCACTGATTTTGATGAGCTATATACTTATAATTTAGGTCAATTAGTGTCTGTATGCAGTTTGTGCTACCGCAGCCTGGTCTAGGACAGAGGCATCAAAACACATAGAAATAGGTTCCCTGTGTCAGAGGGATGATGGGGGAGGACATAGGAGAGAGCTGATGGGGGGAGGGGGTATACAGTGGGATCGCTGTTTTGGGGTGGTGGGTAGGGGAAAGACGGGGAGAATATCTGTAAATCAAAATCTCATGGAAATGAATGATGTAAACTAAAAATAAACAAAAGTTTAAAAAAAAGAAATAGGTTCCCTGTGAGCCTCATATTGACTTAGAAAACTGTAAGTTTATATTTATTTTGTTAAATATTTCCAAATTACAAGTTAATCTAGTTTGAGCCACACTAGAGAGTTTTGTATGAGTTCGACACCTCTGCTATAGTACAGTAATTCTCCATTCCTTTTGGTCTCAGGGTCCCTTTAAACTCTTAAAAATTATTGAGGACCCCAAAGAGTCTTTTTATGTTTATTTGGGTTTTTTGTTTATTTTGTTTTGTTAAATTTTGTTAAATTTGTTCATTTGTTTATATGAGTCATAGCTATAAGTATTTACTGTTAGAAATTCAATAGAGTTTTAAGATATTTATTAATGTTAACATAATGATAATAAACCTATTGTATAGTAACATAAATAACATATTTTATGAAAGATAATTATATTTTTAAAAATAGAAGACTTACATTGTTTCATTTATTTTGCAAATCTCTTTAATGCCTGGATTAATAGAAGACAGCTGGATTTTCATATCTACTTCTGTGTTCAATCTGTTGCAATATGTTATTTTGGTTGAAGTATATGAAGAAAATCTGGCCTCCCACAGTTATATAGTTGGAAAAAAGAGGAATATTTTATTGGCAAATAACTTCTTGGTATTATTATGACAATAGTTTCAACCTCACAGACCCCTCCCCAAAAAGTGTTGTAAGGACCCCCCTGGTCTTTGATCTAAACTTTGAAAGTTGCTAGGGTAATGAATAAATAGTGATTCTTGGAGTCAAGATGACCTGGCTTCCAGATCTGTCCCTAACACATACTAGCTTTCACTTAACCCCTCAGTGCCTTGGACAGCTCTGCAAATGGTAAGAAGTTACAGATGACTTCCAAATCTTCATCTATGGGAGTTTCCAAACCTGACCAATAATCTGTACTATGGCTCACAAAACTATTGGCTGTTTAAAGCATGATTTGTAATGGATTTGTATCAATGCTGGAATTAATCCCTTTTTTTTATTATTTTTTTGCCAGCTAGTAACATGTCCCACATGGCTCATGTTATTGTCATCAAAAAGTGATCCCACTGAATCATTTAACTTCAGAACCAGAAGGGACCTTCAAGGTCATCTAGTTCAGGATTTCTCAAACTTTTTCCACTCAAGACCCCTCATTACCTTGTGACCCCTTCTGCTTTTTGGCAGCATTAGTTGGCATTATGTGGCCTGAGGGCATGCACAGTGCAAAGTGCACATGCTTTGTGTTCAGAACCAAGGCTGCAGTGAAGTTGTGTGATACAACATGGGCAAGCACCGCCAGAAACACCTTATTACCTGTTTGATTTTTAATTAATTTTTGGTCTTTGCACATTCAGAAACCTTTTATTGTTGCCAAATTTTTCACAACCCCATAAGGGATCATAACCTACAGTTTAAGAAGTGCTGATTCTAGTCTATTTTTTTTAACAAAGGTGTTTAGGACCAAAGAGGGGAAGCGTCTCACCTACAGCTCCTAGCTCATTCACTGTACAGTAAGGGCAGAACCAAATCTTCTGACTCCTAGTCCTAATGCATTTTCAAAAATGGCTTTGTAATCTGAGAAAAAGCCTTTCCCTCCCTTAAGATATTGTAAAAATAGTCTTGATAAACAGTATAAAGAAACAGACTTACAACTTTATCACAATAAATTTAAACCTGACTGTCTGAATCTCATAGCATCTAAATAGGATTCCCATTTTATAATTAGGATGACTGAATTCTAAAATCAGGGAAGTCAAGCTAGTGATCTTATTTGTGATGCTATCCATGAGAATTGTTGACATTAGTATAGTTGGACCTGTTGGAATGGTTATGATTGGAGCAGCAAAACAGCAGTGGATTTTCAAGTAAGTTAATGCAATCGTTCTTAACCTTTAGGTCAGAGCTTTGTTGAACTTAAGTTATTTCTTTGCAGTAATACAATTTTACAATAAAAAATTGGACTGCATTGTATCTTCACAGGCAATGCTGACTTCCACCTCATTTCAGCATTTATTTCCATTTATCCCATAGACCTGGGTTCTAGATTGTCAATGATTTCCCCATATCTTCCTGTCTCTCCCTAATACTTTTTTTAATTCTAATCTCTTTTTATTCTTTAAAAAAGTGTTGACTCTCTTTAGGAGAATGATAGCAATACCTCACATGTCTATACTACTTTACATGTTAAAAAGCATTTTCACACATATTATTTCATTTGTCCTCAAAAAATATTCTGTAAAATACTTGGTCAGGTATTATCCCTGAGTTACAAGTGAGGAAAGGGAAGGTTATTTAGTATCTCACAGCACTGACTTGGAACAGCCATGTTAACCATCATAAGCCCATGGATCAGATATTTATTGGAAAAAAAAAAAACTAATAGGTCAGACCTAAAAAAAATCAAGTTATAAAACACATACATATTTTGACTAAAATATAAAATGATACAATAGGAGGGATAGATGCATATAATACAGAACCATGCTTGTTCAGTGGACTTATTCATCAAATGTCTATTAAGTAATTACTGTATTCAAGGCACTGTGCTAAGTATTGGCAATACAAAGACAAAAAGGAAATAGTTCCTACCTTCAGAGAGCTTACATTCTAATGGAGGACGAAGCAACATATATAAAGGTAAACCAATTTTTTTTAAATGTATACAAAGTAAATTGAGAGTATTTGGGGGGGGGGTCATCCTAACAAGGGGGAAAATCAGAAAATAACCTCTTGAAGAGCTGGCAAATGCCTTCAAGAAAAATTAGGCATTCTGAGAGACAAAGGTGATGAAGCACATCCCAAGCATGAGGAACACCTGATGCAAAGACCTAGAAATGGGAGGTTAGAATGGCTTGTATGGGGAACAACAAATAGACAAGTTTGACTGAAACATACAATGTGTGATGTGGATCAAATGAAGTTAGTCTACAAAGATAGGTTGGAGTCAGATTAAGAAAGAGTTCAAATACCAAACATTTATAAACCAAATACATGCCAGACAAGATTATATTTTATCCTAGAAATAGGAGAGAACCCACCGAAGCTTCCTGAGAAAGAGAATGAGATGGTAAGACCTGTCCTTTAAGAATATCAATTTGGTAGCTATAAAGAGGTAGGGAGGTTGATTATAAGGCAAACTATAGAGATGATGAGCGACTGAACTGGGATTGTGGCTGTGTGTGAATAGAGTGAAAGGGATGTGTCTTAGTCCCAGGACAGTATGGATGCCAGAGATGTTGAAGAAATAGAAATAAGTGGATTGGGGTGGGGGTGGGGAGGAAGGAGATTGAGGAACCAAGAATAACTCCAATAACTCCAAGTCTCTGAATCTGGGTAGCTGGAAAGATGTTGATACTTGACAAAAATAGGGAAATTTGAAGGAGGAATTGGGTCTTGAGGGGAAAATGAGTTACATTTTGGACATGGCGAGTTAGAGATGTCTAGGGGATATTCAGTTGCAAAGAGAATGTCAGAGCTGGAAGTGAACTCAGAAATCACCCAGTCTGCGTACAAATGGACTTCATTTTATATATAAGGAAACTGAGGCTAAGAGGTGAAGTGATTGGTCCAAAGTAATATAGACACAAGTCCTTAGTGACAGAACTTGGACCAGTGCCTATTTCTCCTGATTTCTAGGCCAGCTCACTTTTTATTCATGACTCTGCTCCCTGCTTCTAGACATCCAAGGAAGAACTAGGTGAAAATGTTTGGAAAATATATTTTTTTAATTTTTTGAAAAAAGCCTGGCCAGAATAATGCTTAGTCTAGATAGAAATCTCAAACAGCAAATCAAGTGTTCCACTTGGTTCCATCTACAGTTTTTTATCTGGTCTCCAAAATGAGGGCCATGGCTATGTGATCAACCAACCCGAAGGTGAGAAGATGGGTCACATCTCATTCTCATTATGGGATTTGTCTCTAATACAACCCCACCTACTGTCATATCCCAGTGCCACCCAACTCTGGCTTCTTGCCTCTGTATTGCTAAGTCCCAGCTTCCCCTCTTCCTAGATGGCCATTGTCCCTTCAGGATAGTAATAACCTAACTACTACTTAGGCCTCCATGTAGAAGCAATTACACAAGTACACAAATATCATCCCACTTTTACATCCTGCCCCTCTGTCCAAGATCACCTTGTGGCTATGACAAGGTACCTATTGGAGGGTGGCTTCTGTGCCAGTAGGATAGGGCAATGATCAATAAGTGAAGAAGAACACTGCACCCCCTTTTATTTTGGGTGGGAC
This sequence comes from Pseudochirops cupreus, assembly GCA_028627135.1. Taxonomy (NCBI): domain Eukaryota; kingdom Metazoa; phylum Chordata; class Mammalia; order Diprotodontia; family Pseudocheiridae; genus Pseudochirops; species Pseudochirops cupreus. The sequence continues at coordinate 275,584,393 of CM053583.1, read as the reverse complement.
AGAATGAGTCACACAGTATGAGCAGTTATGAGTCATTTGTGACCTCTTGCTTATCTTATTACATTCCTTTTCCCCAAATCCATCTCTCTTCCTATTACCATTGACAGCATCACCATCTTCCCTATCACCCAAGTTATCATAGCATCATTGTACTCTGTAATTTGGACTTTTATCACTTCCATGGGGCCTATTGTAATAGCCTCCTAATTGATCTCCCTATCTTGTCTCTTTTCTCTCCAATCCATTCTCCACACAGATGCCAAAGTAATTTTCCTAAGGCATGGGTCCCTATGGACTCTAGGATCAAATTTCATCTTTATCTTATCCTTTTTTGTAATCCACTTTTGTGTAGATTATATAATGTATATTGTATAATGTAACAGGCAACTAGGTGGCACAGTGGATAGAATGCGGGGCCAGGAGGCAGGAAGACTCATCTTTCTGGATTCAAATCCAGCCTCAGGTACTTACTAGCTGTGTGACCCTGGGCAAGTCACTCAACCCTGTTTGCCTCAGATTCCTCATCTGTAAAATGATCTGGAGAAGGAAATATCAAACTACCACAGTATCTTTGCCAAGAAAACTCAAATGGGTTCAAGAAGAGTCAACACAACTGAATAGAGCTGAACAGCAGCAACAACAAATTAATATAGTAGTATGTATATATGATCCAGAGCAGTTGGATGGTTCAGTATATGGATTGCTGGACCTGGAGTCAGAAGGACCTGAGTTCAAATTGGGCTTCAGATACTTGGTAGCTGTGTGACCCTGGGCAACCCACTTAACCCTGTTTGCTTAAGTTTGGGAAAGGAAATGGCAAACTACTTTAGTGTCTCTGCCAGGAAAACCCCAAATGGGGTCACAAAGAGTTGTATACAACTGAAATGACTGAACATACTTTATTTTTCCATGTTAAATATTTGAAGATGGTCTCTTGGAACCATTCTACTGTGTCCCCTTCGCAGAATCTTTGGAAATCAAAATACCAGCAAAACATAAATAAGATACAATGGGAAAAAGTGTTGGATTTGGAAGTCAGAGACCTTTGACTCAAATCCCATCTCTGATAATACTTATGTGACTTCAGGCAAGTCACTAAAACTCCCTAGGCCTCGGTTCCTCATCTGTAAAGTAAGGAAGTCTTTTAAATCTAGGATTCTAAGCAGAGAGAGGGTGATAGGAAGATGCTATTTCCAGTCTTCCTCATACACAATCCAAGTGTTACCATCTCATGCTCATACCCAGTCTGGAAGTCTCTGGCATCTGATTAGTCCCTTCTGTAGCAATGAGAAATGGGCCAGTGTACTTATCGGATGACAGTGTTCCTTTTCAGATGAAAACAATAATAGATTTTCTTCCTCTTCATGTTTTCCCAAGGAAGGAAGCAGCCGGAGGAAAGATTAATTTGCCTGTCTCTTCTCTTGAGATAAAAGAACTATGTGATATATTATATAATAAGGTAACAAATTAACTTTGCAATTAGCAAAAGTAACTTAGGTTCTGGAAATCTTGCTGTAGACTTGTCAGGGAATGATAAATCACTGGTGCCCAAAGCCTCATGTAACATTCTCAGGGAACAAGTAGCCAGGAGGGGAATGGTATGAAAAAAATCCCTTTCACACTAACAGTTCTTAAATGATAGGATCAGCTCTTAAATCCATCATGTGAGAAGAACAAACTTGTCACTTGGGTACAGATGGATCCCGATGTTTTCATTGAGTATTATCATCTACTTACTGAGAATGTTTAACTATTGACAGTAAATCTGTTCTCTCATAAGCTACCATGGCAACTATATTCAACCAATAAGTGGGTAGGAGAGGAGGAAGCAGAAGATGCTAAGTCAAATTCAAACCTTGCCCATCCTTTCAGAATTAACTCAAGTATCACTTCCTCCTGAACCCTTTATAGCTAAACTCTACTGCTAATTGACTGCATGTACTTGAGGGAAATCATTTAATTTTGTTGTCGTTGTTCAGTGATTTTCAGTTGTGTCTGACCCTTCATGATCCCAATTCAAGTTTTCTTAGTAAAGACACTGCAGTGATTTGCCAGTTCATTCTACAGATGAAGAAACTGAGGCAAACAGGATTAAGTGATTTGCCCAGAGTCACACAGCTAGTTAGTGTCTGAGGCCAGATCTGAACTAAGGAAGAAGAATCTTCCTGACTCCAATCCCAGCACTCTATGCACTATGGCACCACCTAACTGCCCTCAAATCATTTAACGGTTCTGGGTTATTTCTTCATTTATTAAAAGGAGTTAAGCTTGATTTTTCAAGTACCTGTACCTCAAAAAATTCAGTAGGTCTACTTCAGCCCCCACTGATCCCTCCCATATCTTAGAATTTGTATCATGTAAATATTTCATCATTCATTGTTTTCTATGTGTAATTTTTTTCAGTTAGGTATTTATTAAGCACATAATACATACTAGGTAGTATGCTAACCCCCAGAGATAGAAAGACAAAAACAGAACAGCCTGCCCTCAACAAGCCTACATTCTATCATTGAAGGAGACACTATGTCATGATGTAGTGGTTAGAGAGGACTCAAGGTCAGAGTTCAAATCCTTTAGTAGTTATATAACTCATTAAAAGTCACTGAATGTATTAACCTTTTTCCGGTAAAATGGGGTTAGTACCTACCTGATAGGGTTGTTGGGAGGATTACTATAATTAATGTAATACAATATGCAATGTAATATAATATATAAAGTGCTTTGTAAAACATAAAGCACTATATAAATGCTATTATATAAATATATACAGAATAAATTCAAAATAAACACAAGATGGTTTAGGAAGTAAGAGCACTAGCAGTAGGGGATTTAAGAAAGGTTCCATGGATACTGTTGTAGTGTAAGAAAGGACAAGCAAGATGGTTTCAGAAAAACTTGAGAAGAATTATATGAACTGATGCAAAGTGAAGTGAGAAGAACCAGAAGAACAGCAATATTGTATATTATCAACTGTGAGAGACTTAGCTACTTTGATAAAGACAATTCCAAGGGACCCATGATGAAAAACACTTATCCACCTCCAGAGAAAGAACTGATGAACTTTGACTGCGGATTAAAAATGCTTTATTTTATTTTATTTTTCTTTTTTGGGGAGGAGGGGTATCTGTGTTTTCTTTGCAATTTGCTAACAGGAAATATGTTTTGCATGACTTCAAGTGCATAAACAATCTCAAATTGCTTGCCTTCTCAAGGAAGGGAGGGAGAGAAGTTACAATCAAATTTTTTTTTAATGGATGTTTAAAAAA
>CM053583.1:275564330-275580627 GCA_028627135.1 Pseudochirops cupreus | reverse complement strand
CCTGGAGTCAGGAGGACCTGAGTTCAAATCTGGCCTTGGACACTTAACACAAAACTAGCCATGTGACCTTGGGCAAGTCACTTAACCCCAATTTCCCTACCTTTCCCCCTCCAAAAAGCAAAAATAAAAAAAAAAAACAATAAGAAAAGGAATTGAGAACGATTTGACAAAATAAATAAAAATATTTTTAAAGGCTCCATGTAGGAAAGTTATCCTTAGGCTGAATCTTGAAAGAAGTAAGGTATTCTACCAGCTAGAGGTGAGGAGGGAAATTAGATTGTAAGAGACAAAGTGATGTAGTGGGTAGGGAGCACTGGTCTTGGACTTAGGAAGACCTGTGTAATGCTAGAAAAATCAGTTAGACTCTCTGTACCCCAGACAATTCTAAGATTCTTAAGCTCCAGAGTAGGTACAAATATCTGCATTGGGAGATGGTGTTTCTTCATAGGGAGTTCCCTACACCAAGAAAAGACTGTGATAGACAGACAGACAGACATATACAGCTGTGTGTATATATGTATGTATGTATGTGTGTGTATATAAATATATATGTATACAGAATCATTTTAAAGGGAAAACAAGGAGAATAATTACAGTATACAGGGGCCAAGATAGCCATTTCAAGTTAATTCAATGAATCTTTGTTAGATACCTACTATGTTCAGGACACTGTGCTTAATTAGATTTCTTGACTTGAGACTTGGGCATTCAACTTTATCTTGAAAAGAAAGGTAAATATGTTTTGCATGACTGCATATATGTAACCTATATCAAATTGCTTGCCTTCCCAATGAGGAGGGAAGCAGAGAAGAGGAAGGAAGAGACTTTAGAACTCATTTTAAAAAGTTAAAAATTGTTTTTACATGTAATTGGTAGAAAACATTTTTTTAAAAGAAAAGAGAGGTAACATATTAAGTTCATATCTGAGAAGGCAGTAAATATGAAAGTCCATCCCTTTCTTCATGGAAGAAAACTACATTTTCCTGACACAAAAATGGCAAAATGAAACTTAAAACTCTCCTGTCATGGCTCTCAGAAGGAACAAAATATCTTCTACCTTAATGGAATCATAGAATATTGAAGCTGGAAGAGACATCAGCTAACAAATGAAGAAACTGAAGCCCTGAGAAATTAAATTGACTTGTTCAGGTCACGTAGGTGGACAGAAGGAATGTATCCTAGTAGAAAGAACAAACTAGATTGAGACCTGGAAAGCCAGAGTTTGAGTTCCAACTTCAGCACTGACTAGCTATGTGAATAAGGGCAAGCTATGTCCTCTCAGAGCCTCAGTTTCCCCACACATAAAATGGAAATAATAATTTTTACTTCTCCAACTTTATAAAGTTTTAGTGAGGAAAATTCTTCATAAATATTAAAGCAGTACATAAATGTGACCTATTACGATGGCAGAAATAGCCATTAAATTTAGTTCTCCCTTCCATTCCAGTCCTTTTACCATTATACCGCATTGCCTCCTTGACACCTGAGTCTTACATAACTGTCTTAATCATGCGCTATTGGAAAACACTTCCTTTTTTCTTCTTTCTAACCTTGCTTTTGTTGTGTTTTTTATGGGAGTTTTGGGGGGGGATTGGTAAGGCCAATTCCAATGTGGGGATCCCAATTCCTCCACCTCTAATGCAGAGATAATGTCTCATGTCCTCACCAGGATACTGTAAGAACTCAAAGGTCTATGTTCATAGTAATCTGTTTGTGAAAGGTGTGGTGAATGTTGGCTGGCAAAGAATTAGAAAAAAAAACATCTTTTCATGTTTCAGAGCCTTGTTTCCCTATTGCTATTTATATCAGGCTTTAAGGAGGAAAGGGTATAGCAACATCTTTTCAGATGGGGAAAACTAAGCTCCAGAAAAGTGAAATTATTTGCCCAAGGTCACATAGATTAAAAAAAAAATAGAAGGATTAAGAAGATTAAACTTCTATCCTCTTGCTACTATACAAACAATACTGATCAATGCAGATTAATTGATATTTTGTGGAGCTATGAATTTAACAACATATCCCATTTTATACCAAGTAAAGGCCAGCATTGCTGTCTAGATTTCTTACTGAAACAATATTTATCACAATCAGACTCTAAGTCTTCAAGTCCCACAAAGCACTTATGCCTGACAGCAACTTACTTAAAGCCCAGAGGTGTTTGTTTGGAATTATAAATTGCTACAACTAGGAAGCGGCTTCTAATAACCAATAATGTGGCCTCAGAGGGAAAATCAGGACAAAGGAGCCAGGGCTGGGTCTATATCCCTTCACTCACCTTGTGATATTGTCTCACACTTGGGCCATCTAATTTGGCTACTTCCTGGGAAATAATAACAAAGACTTGGCAGGTGACAAGCTTGTTGTTCTTGTGGTTGTTCCATTGATTTTCAGTCATGTCCAACTCTTCATTGACCCCATTTGGGATTTTCTTGGCAAAGATATTGGAATGCTATACCATTTCCTTCTCCAACTCATTTTACAAATGAGGAAACTGAGGCAAACAGGATTAAGCTGGTTAAGTATATGAGATCATATTTGAATTCATAAAGATAAGTCTTCCTGACTTCAGACCCAGCACTCTATCCGCCTAACTGCCCCAGTGACAAGCTAGGACCAAGTAAAACAATTTCTGCACTGATGCAAAATTTGTTTCTTAATTGTTTATTTGTTTAATTATTTGCTATCATGACTACTCATTTAGAATGTAGCATAATATTCTTAGACCATATATGATTTGTGTGTGTGCACACGTGTGCACTCTAGAGCAAGGGTTCTTAACTATTTTTGTGTCATGGACCTCTTTGGCAGGCTGTTGAAGACTATGGATCCCTTCTCAGAATAATGTTTTTAAGCTCGTAAGACAAGGAAAAACATTTATATTGAAACAGAGTTCTCAGAGAGATCATATAATGTAATGGTAGAAGCATTGGACTGGAAGACAGGAGACGTGGGGTTTTCTAAACAAGTTCATGGGCCCCAGGTTAAAACCACTTTCCCTAGAGAAAATATCTAATGGGACCAGGAAAAGAGGTGACTGGAACAAGAGTTGGGAGAAGGGTACATAGGAGGGGGGAAGAGGGAGTAAACCTGAAACAGATTTGAAAACAATGGTCAACAACCATGTCTCCAGAGGCCGTATGATGAATCATATTGCTCTTCTCCTGACAGAAAAGACATGGACTCAAGATGTAAAAAAAAGACGTACATTTGTAAACATGATATGGTCACTGTGTGGATTTATTCTGTTTGATTATGCTTATTTTATTAAAAGGTTTTTCTTTTAAAAACACTAAATGGTCAAGACAAAGGCTTAGCCAACTCATGTCTGCTTCAGGTCTGATCATTCCAATTTGAAACTCATTAAGGCCATTTTTCCCCTTCTTGATGTCAGACCCCCCACTCTGTGATCTTTTCACTTCACATTATGGTCACCAGAGACTGAGCTGGTTCAGGGATTACTATGCCTTATATTTGTACAATACTTTATATTTCTTCTGTTATCTCATTTGCTCCTCAAAACAATACTCTGAGATAGGGAGGGCATGTGTTCTGGTATCCTTTTACAGATTAGGAAACTGAGATCACAGAGGTCTTGTTCAAGATCATAAAGGTCATTAGTGAAAGAATCCCAATGCAACTTAGACTTCTCTGGGACTTCTCTTAGCCTGGACTCATACTGGTTTTTGAAAAGGGAAATAACTCTATTTTAGCTTCATTTTAGCAATTCTGATAAGAGAATTGATGGAGAAGGATGAAGTAATCTGCTGAAAAGAGATTGGGGAATTATCTGTCCATTTCAATTGAAAAATAACAGTTTCTAGCTTTAGAATATAAACCCAGAGCAAAGCATTTGAATAACCTAGGCAAGGCTTGAAAAATTCAGCTCCTATGTATTTCCTTATTTATAAAATAGAGATAGTATTTTCAATACCTGTCTCAAAAAGAAAGTTTGACATAGCAGATAGAAAGTAAGCTTAGGTTCAGCTAGGTGGTACAGTGGATAGTGGATGGGGCTGGGAGTCAGGAGGACCTGAGTTCAAATTTACTCTTAGACACTTATTATCTGTGTGACCCTCTACAAGTCCCTTATCCTGATTGCCTCCAAAAAGAAAAAAGGAAAAAAAAGAAAGTAAGCTTAGGTCAAGAAGACCTGAGTTCAAATTCCAATTCTAACACATACTAACTTTATGCCCAGTGACAGTATCCTCAGGTAAGTCTCTTTCCAGTTGTGAATAAATGAATGAATGAATGAACCATTTATTAAGTGTTTACTCTGTGCAAAGCACTATGCTAAACCCTGGGGATTCAAATAGAAAAGATAGTCCCAGTTTTCAAGGCGTTCTAATGGGGGAGAAAACAAATAAGGAAGATTTCAACTGCAAATCAGATGGAAAGGTCCCAGGACCCTTATAATGCAGCAGAAAAATAGTTTTCAATGCTTCTTCTTTAATGTCATTTCCACCAATAAAATAATATCACAGCTCCAGACAAAACAAATGAATATCAGCCTCACAGGGTGGTAGTGAGGCAAATAAACCCTGAAGTGCTATTGAAATATGTTTTCCAAAAACACACAATCAACCAACATTTCTTAAGTATCTACTAATTTAGAAGGTACTTAAGAAATAGGTGATTTATAATATTAGGTACTTAAGTAACTAGGTACTTAAATAGGTGCTTACTATGTGTGTAGTAGGTACTTAAGACATAGCATCAGCCCCTGTGCTACGCACTGAGGATACAAACAGATAAACACAGTCTCTGCCTTCAAGGGGCAAAGGAAGATAAATATGCACACGTAAAAGTACACAAACATGTAAACAATATAAATTCGAGGTAATGGAGGAAGGAGTGAAGGCTCTAGGAACTGAGGGGATCAAGAAAGGCTTTGTATAGAAAGTGGGACTTGAGCTAAGCCTTGAAGGAAACCAGTTTTAAGAAATGGGTTGAAAAGGAAAGTATTCTAGGCATGGTAGAGAAGGGCCCCCTTTACAAAGGTAAGGTTGTTGTTCATACTTCATTCTCAAAGAGGACTAATGACATTAGGAGAGTGATGTCTTGACTTGCAAGTGTTCTGGATTAAATGAGACAGAACGGTGAAAAGTCACTGACCTCACTCTCTCCTCCAATCATCTGAGTCCAGTGGCAAGATATGGTTTAGGACAACCGAAGATGGCCCCAGATGTAGTGGGAGACCTTGGCCTTTCTAAGCTAGGGTCTTTCCCAGGCCTGTTTGTCTGAGGCAACACCCATTCAGTGATTTAAGGCTAGGTAAGAAATGAGGCAAAAGATGACCTAATTTGCCTACTCAAAAAATAAAAATTCAATCTGGGAGGGGAAGAGCTCAAGGTTTCTGGCCAGAACAGAAACAATTGCCATATACACTCACTCCGAGCCATCAAACCCCAAACAATAACCCAGTGAGGCTTGGACTGGAACCTATTATTGGTCAATCAGTGAGAGCAAGAGTGATTTGGGTTTAAGGCATAGTAAGTAGTTTCATTTGAATCCCAATGGGCTTTATCAAAGCCTGGCTTTCAAGAGCTCTGTTTCAAGAAATCATAAATGAAACAATATGGGTTAGAAAAGTTAATTGTCTCAGTTTTTTTTTAATGATAGAATAACTAAGTAGGGAAAAGGAAAAAAAAAATCTAGCCCCCAAACCCCAAGATGTTTTGTGAGGTTTAAGCAATCAAAATTTCTATTACTTTGGGCAGAGCACCCACATATAAGGGTAGAATTACCCATGTGGACAGAGAAAAGGAAGGAAGGAAGGAGAGAGGAAGAAAGGAAGGAAGAGAGAGAGGGAAGAAAGGAAGGAAGAGAGAGAGGGAAGGAAGGGTATGTGTAAAGAACAGCAAGAAGACCAGTTTTGCTGAAATATGTAGTGTGTAGAGGGGATTAACAGATAATAAGACTAGAAAAATGGGTGGTGAGGAACTTTAAACCAGAGAACAGTTTACGTTTGTTTTGTATTTCCTAGAGGAAATAAAGCTACCAGTTTATTGAGCAGAGGATTGACACGTTTGGAGCTGTTGTTGACCATGAAAGCTCATGATAATTTTTATTTGTGAATCCTAATTCTTACACAGGGAGAGGAAATTGCTTGAATATATCTGGTTATGAATTTCTAGGCAAATGATGGATTTGTATTTACAAAGAAAGAAATGAGATTCATACCTGTGTTTTTTTTTCTTTTCAGTAAGAAAGAGTGAAAATCTATACACATGGGCAAAAGTAACTACAGAGACTGAAAATCCTGTTCTCCACTCCAGAATTACTGGGTACAACGTGGCTCAACCTTGCTACACAAAGAGTGATAACTGACTGGACTTATATTTACCTGTGAAAGATATCAGGGGAGCCTCAAACCCTAGAAATGATAGCTCTGCTTACTTGATGGAAATGATGTGGGGAAAAAATGCCACACATTCCTATCATTTGCTGTTGCTTGTGGAACTGTGAAGAACTGCATAGACTATATTTAAGCTACTTTCTATACTGTGCCAATCACCCTTTGGGACTTGGAAGTCATATTTTCCTATTGGCTCTTGTGTTTATTTCATTTGCATGTATCCAGTGATAATGCACAAGTTAAATAATATAATCTGAATATCTATTTAAAAACTCGTCAATATGAAATGGTGAATAAAGTATAAATTCTGCTCCTTTTTTCAAAGTCATAATCATGTAAGTCCATGTTGTTGGAACTCTCGACTGATTGCGTACAAGGATCTGTGTAACCTGTCTGCACCAACTTTAGGGAGACTTGCTTCTGTAAAGATATTTTCACTGTTGACTAGTGAAATGAGAGAGAGAGAAAGCTATTTATAACAAGGCCTTATGTTGTGTACATATATTGTCTTTGAAATATTTGTGATTCAGTTTATTGCTTGTTAAAAGAGAAATTATATAATTTATTTAGTAAATACTACTGTAAACTATAGTTTTGTTGACAGAAATAAAAATATTTTGTTCTCAACATTGGCAATATATTGGTTTTGCCTGGTCTCTCCACTGCTGTTCTTTTAACTCCTCCCCCCTCTTTTATGACTTTGGTGGCCCCGGATGGTCAACAAATTGCTGAAGAGGAGTTGAGAACATGGCAGGCATAAAGAACAAAGATAAAAATAGTTCCCCAAAGAAGTGTCTTAATAAATGATGGGCAGATAATCTAAGATGCTGCTTCCTAAAATGCCGCGATGAGTAGTTTTGGTAGCATAGCTATAAGTAGCGATGTAGTAAATGATGCAGGTAAGACATTGCTTCAAAAATAATAATAATAATTTCCATTTATGTAGCACTTTTAAGGTTTACAGAATACTTTCCTCAAAACAACCCTGGCAGCGTAAGTACCAACCCCATCTTATAAGTGAGGAAGCTAGGGTTCAGAGAAGTTAACTAATGTGTTCATCGTCACACTGCCAATGGATGTTGGAGCTGAAAAACAGTAGGAAGCAAGAGAATTAAGACAGCTTCAGGATGTACATTCATAGAAGGAAAATGTTAAGAAAGAAATTTGCTTAGAGCAAAAATAGTACTTGAAAATGCCAATTATGAAAATTATGAATCTAATTAATATAAGATACTGTTTAACATAATTAATTTAACATAATAGTTCTCAGGTTTATTCCAGGTTTAAATCCTATAATTTATTAAATCTATTTCTGCCATGTGTTCTAAATTGGTCCTTTCCTTTCTATTTCCACTGCAAGCACTCCAGTTCAGGCCCTCATTACCTCTTGCCAGGACTGTTGTCGTAACTTCCCAAATGGTTTCCCTGACTACAGTCTTCTTCCCCAACTTATTTCATCCTACAAACAGCTGCCAGGGTAATCTTCCCAATGCACAAGTCTGTTCATGTCACTCTCTTACTCAAAAACCTCTGATCCCTATTGCCCACAAAGTACAATTCAAATCCCTTAGCCTGGCATTCAAGTTCCTTCATGACCTAGGGCCAACCTAACTTTCTACCATTAGCTGTCTCCATTACCCTTCACACGTAATCCATTACTGCCAAATTAGAGGAGCTGTTGATTGTTGGTTCTGTCGCACCCTCTCCTATTTCCATGTGTAAAGGCTGTCTGTGTGCCCAGTTTCCTTGAGAAATGCCACAACTGAAACATTTCCCAATGTGCTTTGGTGCCAGAACTGCTCATATTGGTTTGATTTGGAGACATGAGGTAAGATACAGGAGTGGCACACAAAGGTTAAATGGAGGGGAGAATGTAATGGTGGCCAATTTTACAAAACATACTTACCTGTCCCCTGCTGTATATCAACCTTAGATTTGTGACAGGCTGTGCTATACCTATAGAGCATTGGCATTTAGGGAGTATCCCTTTTCAGTGCTGGGGTTTCAGGGATAGGCAGATCCACAAGCCAGACCAATGAAGAACAGAATCTTTGGGATCCTGGAGGCAACAAGCCTGCCATTATAGCTGTAATGAAGAAAATCACCAAAAATATATGCAGCCCTTCTCTGACCCTGAGTAGTACCAAGAGGTTTTGGATGAGCTAGATAGCCTTACAGCTTGCCTCTCCCAGAGCTCAAGAGGGCAAAGAGCAAGAAAACAGACTTCAGTCTGAAAAGAATCTTAGAGCTTCAGATCCAGAAAGTCACTGTAATGTTAAATTCTAATATGTTTATCAGAATATTCTAATTAAACGATTTAACTCTGAACTTGGGATCTAAATGGATGTTAACAGTCTGGATCTACCAGACTTGTGGGGGATGTGGGGGTGAGAGAGAAAGAGAGAGAGAGAGAAAGAGAGAGAGAGAGAGAGAGAGAGAGAGAAGGAAGACAGTTATTGATGAGTGGTCCTGCTTATGGAAACTGGTATGGCCCCCACTGGGGCCCCACAGATCAAAGGAAGCACTGATACATCACATGTGAGAGATATCAAGATACCTATTACATATTGGCCACCCCACATGGAATGTACTGCCCCGTCTCTGTTAAAATTCTTCCCTATTGTCAAAAGTCCAGTTCAGGCATCACCTACTACATGAATTCTTCCCTAATTTCCTAGCTAAAGGAAATCATTTTTCCCTCAGTTCTCTGATAGTATTTTGTACCATTTCTATGCGCTTATCATCTCTGATAGTTATTTGTATCCCTTGCCTGTATATCCAAATAGATTGAAAGATCTTTGAGAGAAGATACAGTATCTTACTCATCTTTGTATATAAAGCAATCAGTAAAACACCTAGCCTACTTGTAGCTTACTCCATAGATGGATCATTAATATTTATTTAATTAAGTTCAATTGAAGGCAATGTGGGGCAGAGTAAATAAGCAAAATCATACCACTTTGGCCTGTGAGAGGGAAGCAGGGACAGGACTAGTCCTTTCTAGGACCTCCCATTTCTTGACTTTTTCCTGCCTTCTCAATAGTTCAATGACCATGTGCTGCTATCCACCCCTGCCCTTCCCAGCCTCACTTTAGCACAACATCCAAGTCTACTCTTACCCTATAGTGACTCACATTTAGAACTCACTCTTAGCCCTCTTGTACCTTCCTCCTCCGTATATGTTCCTATCAAAATATCTTTTCCCTTGTACTATAGTAGGTAATAGGAAATAAATAATTAAATTATTGTTGTTATTCATTTGTTTTAGTCATATCCAACTCTTCCTGACCCATTTTGATTTTTCTTGGCAAAGATCCTGGAGTGGTTTGCCATTTCTTTCTCCAGCTCATTTTACATATGAGGAAGCTGAGGGACACAGTGTCTATATGCCCAGTTAGTTAAGTGTTTGAGGCCAGATTTGAGCTCACAAAGATGAGTCTTCCTGTCTCTAGGTCCAGCATTTTATCCACTGTGCCACCTACCTGCCCTAAATTAAATTATTTAATTACTATTTTTGTAACTGCTTCTATAACCTGCCACTTTGGCCTCCTTGTTGATCCTCCAGTTGCCCGTTTCCCATTAACTTCAAACTAGTATAAAGTTCCTCCAGGCAATCTTCTCTCTTGCTGCTTACTGCTCATGGATGCTTGAGCTAGCAGGTTCCTTAGAAGTTATCTAGTCCTAACAAAGAACTGGAAATAAAGTAGATGTCCATTGTTTGGGGGTTGGCTAAACACATTGTGGTACATGAATAAAATGGAGGATTGCTGTGCTATGGGGAAGAAACACAGTAAAAACATAAGTATGAAAAAATTTAGATGAACTAATGCACAACAAAGCACGAAAATAATATACCTAATGATCACATTAATGTAATTGGAAAGAACAATAACCACAAAACAATGCGGAATCAGCCCTTTTCACTACATCATAGTGCCCAATAGGGAAAAAACATTTATCATCTACTATGTGCCAGGCGCTGTGCTAAGCATTTATTTTTAACAAATATCACATTGGAATACTATTGTATTCCAGAAATGATGAGGAAAATGGTTTCAGAAAAACCTGGAAAGACATACATGAATTGAAACAAAGTGAAGTGAGCAGAGCCAGAAAAACATTGTACTCAGTAATAGCAATAGTATATGATAATCAACTATAAATGACTTATATGTTCTCAGCAATACAATGATCCAAAACTATTTCGAAGGACATCATGAAAAGCACTATCTACCTCCAGAGAAAGAACTGATGGAATCAGAATGTAGATTGAAGTATACCTTTTTAAACTTGATTTTTCTTGGGGGGAGGGGTTGGGGGGGGTTCTGTTTTTCTCTTCTGTAACATGACTAATATGGAAATATTTTTGCAAGACCACATATGTATAATCTAGATCAAATTGTTTCCCTTCAATGAGGGGAGGGGAGAGAAAGGAAAGTAGAGAATTTGGAACTCAAAAAAATTTTAATGTAAAAAACTTTTTATATGTCATTGGATAAAATAAAATATTAAGAATCACACACACACATTATCTCATTTGATAGGTGGATCTAAGACTGTCTAGCAAGATCACATGCAAAGGGATCATAGGATCTTAGAATGAGAGGGAGGGACCTAAGAGGCCATTGAGTCCAATTGGCTCATCTTACAACTGAGGCCCATACAGGCTAAAAAATACTTGCCTATTGCCATTCAGTAGCTAGTAGAGCCAGGATTTTACCCCAGTCCCTTGAATCTAGTACTCTTTCCTCTATATCGCTATACCAGGCTACCCCTCCTGTATTTGCTGGTAGGAGGTTAGACTGTGAACTGGAAGAGAGTATGAACCTGAGTTAAGATAGTCTCTCATGCCATACCATTTTCTGTCTGAAGTGGAGACTATATTGGTGCCCATGGGAACTCCATGGTGTTATTTCTAGATACACATGAGCATGACCTATCTTGAATGACCTCTCTCCAATGAACTTAAAATGTGTTATTGTACATAAATTGCATTGCAATGGATGGGTTACACACCCAGTGCTACACAAAGGATGACATGATGCATTTCCTTCCCTCTTGACCAAGTTTAAAGTGAAGCAATACACCACACATACATACCATGCAGGCAACTCCATGGAACTAGACTGACAAAAACAAATACTGGGTATAATTACCATGGAGTATCAGGAATGAAAAGTATAAGGCCAGCTCTTTCTCCTAAATATAAAAACTAGCCATCATGTCTAGATTCATTCATTCACCCAATAAACGTTAGGTGCCTGTTGAGTCAGGAGCTGTGCTAGACATTGAGGACATAAAGACAAAAAAAAACCCTGATGTCAAGAAGCAAAGAGTCTATTAAAGAGAAACGTGAAAATAGATAAATATAAAATGTAAACAAAGTAACCAGAAAAAATATTTACCAAGTAGGGGAGGGGAGCATGTACTCTCAGAATTTATACAAAGTAATTTCTGAGGGGGTACCTAGCAAAATATATTCAAAATTACTTCTGAGGCAGAGTAAAGTAGAGCTGTTAGGGCAGCTAGGCGGCACCGTAGATAGAGCTCCTGGCCTGAGTCAGGAAGACTCATCTTAATGAATTCATATCTGGCCTCAAACACTTACTAGCTGTGTGACCGTGGCCAAGTCACTTAACCGTTTGCCTCAGTTTCCTCATCAGTAAAATGAGCAGAAGAAGGAAATGGCAAAGTACCCCAGTATCTTTTCCAAGAAATGAAGAGTTGGACATGACCAAAACAATTGAACAACAACAGACCTGTTGTAGGAGTTGATCCTTGAGCTGAGTAGGGAAAGAGCTAGAGATTCTATGAGATGCAGGCTAGCAGGGAGGGCATTCCAGGCATAGAGCTATTGCCTACATAAAGGGTATAGAAATGTGAGATAGACTTGTGTGAGGAGCAGCAAGAAGCCCAATGCGGCTTGATTGAAGAGGGAATGACAAAATCTAGAGCATGAAAACTTCACTAGATATGGAAATTCACCAGAAATGGTTGTATTAAACAATTTTAATTGATTAAGTCAAACAACTGAAGGCTATAAATCTTCCTCTTCCTGAGTTACAAAAAGGCTGAGGGAAAAATGGCTTCCCCTTGCCATCAGAGTCATAAGTAAGAATTTTTACACCTGGGGAAACTCCTGGAAATGGAGAGGCAGCTAGCATAGGAGACAGCATGCTAGGCTTGGAGTTAAAAAGACCTGAGTTCAAATCCCACCTCAGAAAATTACTAGCTCTATGACACTGGGCAATAACTTCACCTCTTTCTTCATCTATAAAGTGAGGGAGTTTGACTCAATGGCCTCTAAGATCTCTTCCAGTTCTTAGTCTATGACCCTATAACCTTATGTAACCATACCTGGGACAAGAGGGAGACAATTCACCCTCACTTAAAGGGGAGCTTCATACCACGGCTGGGATGAGGCAAGAAAGAAACTCCTCCAGCCTTTTGATAGTTCCCACCTCAACTATTTACTCTCATTACCTAAGTACAAAACTTTGTTGTTTCCTTACTGAAGCAGTGAAGATGCTGTCAGCATCCTTCGAATTTGGTGCATTGGGCAAAGTTCTAGACATTCTATGCTAGTTATAACTAAGCCATCTATGCATTCTCTCACTCCACCCCAGTTATCAAGGAAAGAAGCCCAGTGACTTAAATAAACCCATCCAACTAACCCCAAGAGTGGAGAGACGAACAGTCTGATATGTTATTATGAAGCTTTTAGACCAATACAAAGTGCAGGCATGATCAAAAACATGTCTGTAGGGGACTGGAAAATAGGCCATGAGACTGAATTTCTCCCTTCAACCCAGTGTGAAAAACTAAAAATCTTTTGCGAATAAGAAGGGGAGGTTGGTACTCCTGACAACCAGGGAAACTTTTATATGATCGGGGTCTTTCACAACCACATACTAAGAGAGGGAATTCAGAATTATCTTTAGAATAGGGGCACACAAGCTTGGTCCTGCATTTGAGTCACACAATAGGGAACTCAGAAATAACTCCCATATGTCCTTTGCTGGACTAAGGGTTATGACAGAGAAATAGCTTTTCCTTTGGAGAAAGGCCTAGCATCGCCACCTGCTGGGAGACTCAGAGACTCAGAGGACAATCTGTGAGAGGGAACACTTGCTGGAGTCTTATTTAATGCATGACTGTAGTGACAAGTTATACAGGTATGACAGCTGTCAGTATTTTTCACAAGCTATGATGGGTCTCTTTTGTTTTCTTTGAGTTCATGAGGCAGGGTACTTAAAAGTGGGAATGGTGACAATATAATAGATTGTATCATAGGGTAAAGTTCCCAGTTTTTGTAGGTGGGGTCAAAAAGTCAGAGATAGGAGAAATTTCTCCAAGTGTAACTAGGCTCTCATGTTTGGTGGGAGTGCTGTGATAATTCTGTGTGATGCAGTCTGCTTACCCAATAAACATCTTTCCAATGCCCTTTGGGTCATCTACAATTTCAGTTCTTCTGATATATTGATGTTCCATGATTTTTAGCCACTTAGCAGCACCCGGAGAATGCTGCTATTTTAAAAGATGGGTTTTTAGATAATACCGAAATATTTACAGCAACACTTTTTTGTAGTAGCAAAGAAGTGGAAACAAAGCAGATGGTCATCAATTGGGGAAGAGCTAAACAAGATGTGGTTCATGAATGTAAGAGAAAATTACTGTACTATAAGAAGCAGCTAGGTCCTGATAAGCATGCTGCATATTTTCATTGGGCTAGAACCAATTACTGCAATAGCTAGGTAGTATAGTGGATAGAGTGCTCAGTTTCGAATCAGGAAGATCCTTTTTCCTGAGTTCAAACCCAGCCTCAGATATTTACTAGCTGTGTGATCCTGGCCAAGTCACTTACCCCTGTTTGCTTCAATTCTCAATCTGTAAAATGAGCTAGAGAAGGAAATGGCAAACTACTTCAGTATCTTTTCCAAGAAAACCCCAAAAGGGCTCACAAAGAGGTAGACACAACAAAAAAGGATGAACAGGAACTAATTATTGTATTTTATGTAATTGTAGCTTCGAGTAGAATGAATTTGAATATATGCAACCATTTCATTGGGATTAAAAAAAAAACTAGGTGGTATAGCAAATAGCAGGTCTCAAGTCAAGAAGTCCTGAGTTAAAATATGACCTCGGTCACTTACTAGCTGTCTGACCTTAGGCAAGTTACTTAACTTCTGTCTGCCTCAGAGTATTGAATGTAAAATCAACTGTAAAATGGGAATCATGAAAGCACCTACTAAAGGGTGGGGAAGAGGTGGCTTCCAGGCCACGTGCAGCCTCCTAGGTCCTCAAGTGCAGCCCTTTGACTGAATCCAAATTCCTTGGAACAAATCCCCTTAATAAAAGGATTTGTTCTGCAAAACATGAACTTAGTCAAAAGGTCATACCCAAGGACCTAGAAGACCACATGTAGCTGCAAGGCTGAAAGTTCCCCACCCCTGTCTAGGGTTATTGTAAGGATAAAATGAGATATTTGTAAAGCATTTAGTATAGTGCCTGGTATATAGTATATGCTTAATAAATGCTTGTTTCCTTCCTTTCATTATTTTCACTAATTGGGACCTGACTGTGAAATGAATATGATGAAGACAGAAAAGTATGGGAAAGTCTTATATGAACTGATATAAAGTCAAAAGAACTGGAAAAACAATAAATAATAACAATGAAGTTAATGCAAAGAACTACAACAAAGCAATTAAAATGATGTGGTCAAATTATAATGACTAAGCTGGACAGCTATAAGATACTTCCCCCATATCACTGCAAATACATACAATGGGTATGAAACACCACATAAATTATCAGACTTTCCAATATGTTGGTTCATTTTGCTGAAATGTTTTTGCTCTCTTTTTTTTTATTCTTTGTTACAAAGATTGATCTTTTGGAGGAGAGATGGTACATTGGGAAATATAGATGATATAAAAAATAAAAGATAATAAAAATTTGCTTTTCTTCGGGGGCAGAGCCAAGATGGTGGCGTAGCAGCAGCAACATATCACAGCTCTCACATAGCCACCCCAAAATACCCATAAAATATGACTCTAAACTAATCCTAGAACTCCAAAATGCACACAAATATACCTTCCACTAAAGTCAGCTCAGCTACGAGGAACCATATCAGCACTGCGAACCGAAACCAGCCTGGCCTGAAGCCCTGGCTGAGCCCCAGGGGTGGCTGGACAGGAGGAGCAGAGGAGCCTCTCTGGTGAGCGGATTAGCGGCAGCTGCGAGCAGCATTAAGAACTAGGTCAGTGGGACTTGCGAAATTGGGGGAGAAAAAGCACTGGCCAAAACGCCTCCAGGGCGGGAAAGCAAAAGGCAGAGGTTTTGCACCCGCCTCTACACTGCAGCTTCTGCGCCCGCAGCCTGCAAACAGCAGGGGGACTAAGCGATTGTTCAGAGGTCAGTGCTCTCACATTGAGCGGCCTGGATCCAAATCGCAGTCTTGGGCTTTTGGTCCTGGAGTCTTCATTATCCAGTGATCTGGAAGTGAGTAGAAAAGGGACCCAGCACCTTCCTGAGAGCTACGGCAGCTGGAAGGACCCCAGCGATTTAGAACAGAGCTTTCCCTTCTGGAAACAGAGCCCCACAGAGATTAAAAAAAAAATCATGGACTGACCAACCATGAGTAAGAATAAGCATAAGAGGCAAAGTAAGAACAGTAACCAAACCCTAGATTCCTCCTTTGGGGAAAAGAAGGATCATGGCAAAGAGAAGGAAGAGGAGAGTGCAGCCAGAGCACCCCATCAGGGGCCTCCAATAAACATGAAGAATGCCTTAAAGCTAGAGATGAGCTGAAGAAGGATTTTCAAAACCAAATAAGAGAAGTGGAAGAAAAATTGGGAAGAGAAATAAGAATGTTGCAAGAAAACCATGAAAAGAGAGTCAGCAATCTGACTGAAGAAATCAACACCCTAAAAAATAGAT
>CM053583.1:275544578-275563830 GCA_028627135.1 Pseudochirops cupreus | reverse complement strand
CATCCAACTGGAACTTGAGATACGCAGGCACTGTGGTTGGGAGATCCATCCTGCCCTACTGAAAAGTCAGAGGGGTGAGGGGGGAAGACATAGGAGAGAATAGACTGGGGGAGGGGAGATACACTGGGATGGCTGTTTTGGGGTGGTGGGTAGGGAAAAGATGGGGAGAAAATATTTAACTCAAAATCTTTTGGAAATGAATGATGCAAACTAAAATAAAATTTTTTAAATGGCTTTTTTCATGGCAGAGGGCAGCTTAGAATCACTGAAAATACTATATAATTTGTTTGATGCTACCCAGTCTACACTCCTATTTAATTCTAGTTTAAAACTATTGTTCATTTTTAATTTGCTCTGAATGATACATATGCCAATGGACTTGTTCAGTGGGCTACTTATCCAATTGCAAGATGTCATTCAGGCAACATGCACCTTTCATCACAATTTTTTTTCCATCCTGTAGAGTTAGGCTGACAAAAGGAGATGGGCAAGGGAGTATTTAACTTGAAGTCCCAGAAAGCTTAACATTTTTAGCATGATAATGGAAAGTGACTGTTGCTCCCATATTTTCCATACTCCCCATCTGTTCTCCGAGCAATGCATTAAATGGACTACAAAGGAGTATGAGTTCAGATATGTAGAGAGACCTAGTGCCCATTTCTGACAAGACCCCACTTCTACAAAAAGCATAACCACAAGCCTACAAGAAGAACCAAAGTGGAGAACTATTCCCCCACCTCCCAAAGAGGATATGTTTAGAAGAAGTCAACACTCCTTTGTCCAATCAAACTAGGGAGTTACCTAAAGACTGGGGTAGTATGGGAGAGTATGGAAAATATGGGAGCAACAGTCACTTTCCATTATCATGCTGAAAATGTTAAGCTTTCCGGGACTTCAAGTTAAATGCTCCTTTGCCCATCTCCTTTTGTCAGCCTAACTCTCCAGAATGGAAGAAGTTAAGTTAAAGAAGTCAAGTGACCTGCCCAGGATCACACAGCTAGTAAACATGTGAGATAGATTACAAATCCATTTCTTTCTCATTCCAAGTCCAGTGACCTATCCGTTATGCTAGTGGTGTCAAACCTAAATAGAAACAAAGGCCACTAAGCTATACATAACAATCCCTGCAGGTTTCATATTGACTTAATTTTAAAAAGTAATATCATCTATGTTTTATTATATTTTTATTTGTTTTGTTAAATATTCCCAAATTGTACTTTAATCTCATTCAGGCTGCATTCAGGATTGTTGTGGGCTACATGTAACATACTGGTCACATGTTTGAAACCTCTTGCACTATTTTTCAAAGAAAGAGAAAGCCATAGTAAAGCTATATGAGAAACATCGAGTGTCATAAAAGTAATCTATCTACCCAGCACAAACTTAGAGCATGCTAGACAGCTGAGTTTGTTACCTGTTTCACACTGTTACTAGCTGTGTGACCCTGGACAAGGCACTTCGTGTATGAGCCTGCTTTTTTCATTTGTAAAATGAAGGGGGTGTACTCTGTGGCTTCTAAGATCTCTTACAGCTCTAAAATTACCATCTGAGGTTTTCTTATTCTTTTTCCAGGATTTGAGTTTGAGCCAGATACAGACTAGAGATCAGATTCATCCTTGCTCTCTATTTGTCCACCAGGTGTCACTAAAGAGGAGTCACTGGCCTAGTTTCCCCTAATGGGTGCCTGGGTCAAGTTAAAAGTAATCATTTCTGTTTTTAACCAAGTAAGTAGCTACGTTTTTTTTTCTATAAAGTGGGAGAAAAAGAAACATGGGAAACATTGGTTATATTCAGATTTCATTCTCTTTTAGGAGTACTTTTTCATTGATTCCTACGATAACTTTTCCCCTACCTGCCACATATTTGACAAAAACATGAGAAAAATCTCATCCAAGGATAGAAGAAATGAGTTATCTTTCAAAAAACAGTAATTTTCCTGAACTTTGACTCATTTAAGATGCCTGTGTATTAAGACATCTATTCATTTACAATGATTTTTTTCAAAACTGAATTTGATTCAGGGAAGTTTATGGTACCTGTTTTTAGCAGCCAAACTTTGATCTGATTTCTTCTGATTAGCTAAAAGTCTGATGGAATTTCTGTGAAATCCAGTACTTTGTGTCAAATTGGTCAGAAGACATGTGTTGGAGTCCCACATCTGTCACTTACTTGAATTGTACGAACTTGAATTAGTTACTAAACCTTTATGAGTCTTATTTTCTTCCTTTATAAAATGGGTATAATAATGTCTTCCTCACTGAGTTCTTATGAGGATGTGTGAATATGAAATAATACAGTGAAATTACTCTTCAAAATAAAAAAATGCTAATACCACTTCTAGGGCTGTATCCCAAAGAGATCATACAAATTGAAAAAAGACCCACATGTACAAAAATATTTATAGCAGCTCTTTTTGTGGTGGCAAAGAATTGGAAATTGAGGGGATGTCCATCAGTTTGGGAATGGCTGAACAAGTTATGGTATATGCATGTAATGGAATACTATTGTGCTGTAAGAAATGAAGAGCAGGCAGACTTCAGAAAAACCTGGAAAGACTTACATGAACTGATGCTGAGTGAGGGGAGCAGAACCAGAACATTGTACACAATCACAATCACATTGGGTGATGACTAACTTTGATAGACTTGGCTCTTCTCAGCAATTCAAGTTTCTAAGACAACTCCAAAAGGCTCATAATGGAAAATGCTATCCACATCCAGAGAAAGAATTACAGAGCCTGAATGCAGATGGAAGCATACTATTTGCTCCCTCTCCTTTTTGTTTTGTTTTGTTTCCTCTTTCTCATGATTATTCCATTGGTTATAATTCTTCTTTACAACATGACTAATGTGATAATATTTTTTATTTGAATGTATATGGAGAGCCTTTATCAGATTGCATGCCATTTTGGGGAGGGGGGAGAGGTGAAAGGGGAAGAAAATTTAAAACTCAAAAGCTTGTGGAACTGAATGTTCTAAACAAAAAATAATTAATTTTAAAAATTTTAAAAGAACCTTACAAAACTCTCTCTCTCTCTATATATATATATGTGTATATATATATATGTATATATATATATAAAATGCTATACATAAATCTTCATTTTTATTATCAAGTATTGATTAAAATATCAATTTTCATCTTTGGTCATAAGTATGATGAAATGCTAGACTATAGGAGCCAAAGGTGAACATTAAATTTGGAGTCAGAAGTGGGTGAGGGAGCTTGAATCTCAGTTCAATTCAATCTAACATTTATTAAGCACCTATTATGCACAATGCATTATACTAAGTGCTGGAAACACAAAGACAAAATGAATACCATTGAAAACACATGGAGCCCTCTTCCTTGCAAAAGGATAGACAACGCATTCTTAATAGTATATCTGCTGATAGATGTGATTGGTTTTGCTCAAGTCATTTTTACAAGCCAGGCATCTTGACAGGTAGGTTTGACAAATCCCTGGCATTCAATTTCCTCATCTCTAAAATGAGGGGACTGGGCTGAACTTCTAAGGTTCCTACCACCAAAAAATCCTATGTCTGAGTTTCAAAGACCTTGCCAATACATCAGTACCTACCCATTTTGTTGTTGCTGTAGTTGGTAGTATTAGGTACAGAGAGCCTTGACTATCTTTGTAAAGTTATCCAAGTACACAAAGAACTTATGTTGTCACAGAAACAGTACTAATAGTTAGAATTTAGATAAAACTTTAAGGTTTGTAAAACAAATCACCGATATTATATCATTTGATCCTCACAATAATCTTGGGAGGCAGGTGCCATTATTATATTCATTTTATAGGTAAGGAAATGGAGACCAAGAGAGGTTACTTTGATCAGGGTCACACGTCTAATAAGTGTCTCAAGTAGGATTTGAACACAGGATTTCCTTACTCCAAGTTTATCTACTGTGCCACCTACAAATAACATCTAAAACTCCACTTCCCTTCCTGAAAATGTATCCTTTAACTTCCTTGTTTTATCGCCAAATACCAGGAGGGTAAAGACATATTGGAATAGTTAATAATACTAATAATACCACTAGTGCTATTGCAGTTTACTGACTGTCATTTCTGAGGGAAAATGCATATTTAATGGTAAAAAGAACGTTTCTAGTTTTAGCTCAGGCTTCTATAGTAATAAGCACTCCCACAGTTTCCATAATGGTGGGTCATCATGGCAGCTCCAAAGGTTGTGTGTATGTATGTTGATATTCTGGAATACTAGTAAATTACATCCTTTGCTTACAAAGGTACAGGGTACCTTCTGTGCTGGACAGTTGACATCTGGAATATTACTGTTGAGTTCTGGACTCTACCTTGTAAGACCAGAATCACTAAGCTTGGAGAAGGTAATCACCAATAGGCCAGTCACTTTGTGAATTATTTGACAATGGAAACCTAAAAAAAAAAGAAAAAATGAGAAATGCTTTTCAGTCCTAGATGTATCCCCTGTGTTTTTAACAAGGAAGGTGGGAGAGTGGCAGGAAAGGTGACCAAAGATACAAAGAATTACAGGAGGTTATGGTCAGCCAAAGGAATTTCGGATTTATAGCTTGTGAAGGTAGAACGAGTGAGGATAAAAATCAAGAATATGACCATTCCTCAAGTGGGGGGGAAGAAAGGGAGGGTTTAGTGCCAATGCAATATTCACAGTACTCACGATAACTATAAATATACCTGCATGTTGCTCAATCACAAAATATAACAGACTCTCCAAATAGAAGACAGAAGCAAAACATTTATTCAGATGCCAGAAAACCAAATCCCAAAACCAGTAAGCCTATTCCATCATAGTAGCAAAGAAGTTAATAAGCCACAACAGCACAGAGAGAGAGCCACACCATCCTTTAGCCTTCCCACAAACCAATATTCGATCAATATTTCCTCACAAGTCTGTCTCCCTCAGAAACAAACTCTCCTCCCAACTGTCTAGCAGGCTCTGACTCCCAACTTCTTGTGGGCTCAGCTACCCACTTCAGCAAATTCCTCCATGAGATTACATTAAGCCTATTAGGTGGCAGAGTATATTTTCAAAGCAAGGAAGGTCTTCAAATTCCCTTAGGTTCATTAAGGGGCAGGGAAGATCTTCAAATTCCCATTACCATTACTGGGGAGAATGAAGATGTAAATCAGGTGGAGGTGAGGAAGTGATCAACTGGAAAGCATGCATTTGAAGGGATACTAATATGTAAATTAAGGTACCCAAGGAGATTATGGCATGATAAAGAAAGGAGAAAGACCTGGAGACCATTAGATAATAGTCACCAGGGTATAGATAGTGTGATAAATCTGGATGGAGTACATTTCAAAGGAGGAAAAATTGCTGAGGGACAGAACTAGAGGAAGGGTCTGGGAAGTGGTCATGACTTAAACATGCCTCCTCCTCCTCCTCCTGGTCCATGTGTCAAGGAACATAAGATAAGGTACATCTGGTACTGCAGAAAGTGGTCAGGGATTCACAGTCATCTAAAAAAAGCTAAATTTCTGTGACTACAAGAATAAGATTAAGATAGATAGACCATTTAAGTGTTTGATGTATGCCAGGCACTATTACTGAACTGAGCTTATAAGGCAAATAAGACCATCTCTACCCTCAAGGAGCTTACACATAGGGATTGGTATTGTTTGTCCTTTGTTATTGAAGAGAACCATGACATCAGGGAGGTAATACCATGACATGTGAGTGAATTGGATTTGAGTGAGGGAAGGCTATGCAAAGTCACCAGCTTCACTTTCTCCTCCACAGCCATCTGGGTCTAATGACAAGATATAGATTAGAACAACTGGAGATGGCCCTGGATGCAGTGGGAGATCTTGGTCTTTTTCAGCTGAGGTTTTCCCAGGTCTCAGTTTGTCAGAGACAATACCCATTCAGTTATTAAGCAAGGCTTAGTAAAGACTACAAGTAAATAAGAGTTGGAAAACAGCAGGCTGTTGATGAAAAGGTGAATCAAAGAGTGAGTTGAGCAGGCCTCAGGGCATAATGGTATAACAAGGGTGAGAAGGTAACTGGCAGGAACTTAGAGAAGTCTGGAAAGTGAGATGAGTCAAGAGGATGAGAGGAGGAAGTCTACTATGAAGAGCAGTTATTAACACTATTATAGGGTTCCAGAGAACAATGGAAAGTGAGAATAGAATGGAACAAGGAAGGGGTGAGGGTAAAGGAAATATGCCTGATATGCATGAATCTGAGAGATAAGTAACCAGAGAAGGGATCTTCCAATAGAGAGCTTGCTGCTCTGTATCACAGGGCAACAGATTGTTATGCCCTACCTAGTAGAGAGGCTAGAGATGAAAATTTCATCCAATATTTGTTTATTTTTTCTTCTTTGAAAGCGCTTTTAATCATTACTACAGTCTTCATCTGTAACAATGTTCATGGTCAAAGAACTCTGAAAGCACTAGTTAAATAATTTGCCTACCATCGATTATAATCAATATTGTGATCCCTATATTAACTGAGTCCCTGGCTCAAGGTCACACATCAAATTTCATTCCATAGCAGAGATTCAGACTCTGAATATGTGACAATGAGTTCACAGTTCCATTAAGTATTATACTGGGAAGTGTTATTACTAATAGGCTGTGACTCATTGTAGAAAATCTCCACTCTATAACCCAATCAAAATATCCTTGGAAACTGCAATATCTATTTTATTTCCCTTATCAATCAATCAAATAGTATTTAATGGGCACCCTCTTGCCCCAGAGTCTTTTCCTCCTTGGTAATGAGCTAAGTTTCCCCTGGTACAAGTTATGTTGTTGTAATAATAGAATCCTATTGCCCTAGGGAAAAAAAAAAAAAGAATGTGACTCCTTTGAGGGATAGGAGGGTAAAAATAAAGTAAATTAATTAAGTTAGGAAGAATTTAAGACAGAAAGAAGTCTATCAGTGGATTCACTTGGTTCTACTTTGCTGAATGCTAAGAATTTTATGTAAGACTATTCCTTTTTTACCCTTTTAATAGTTTTTGTTGATAGCTATTAAATTTATTTTTTTTTTAATTTTAAAGAGCAGGAGTCCCTTTTTTGGTGCCCAAAAAATAAAATTACATATACTTCATGTCTTTATTATCCTTATGTTTCTCCTAAATGTTGTTCCTTCCCTTGGCCACTCTAGGCCCTGCCTATCTCTCTTCCCTTGAGAGATAAACTGAAAAAAATTGCTAGATTAATGATAAACAATACACTACTTTAGATTAAATAGATTTCTCTAATCTAAAGGAAGAGGAGGCCATCTAGGGCCAAGATCGGGAAGGGGAAAAAAATACACCAAGTAGATCAAGGAAAGGACATCCAAGGGAAAGAGATGGAAAAGAAGACACACTGAAAGTGAAGAGAGGGAGAGTCGGGAGAGGAAACCCGAGGGAGTGAGAAAAAAGAGAGTCCGAAGGCCAGAGAAAACCCAATGCTTCCCACCTTCTTTCTTCCTTGGAGCAGGAAGAGCCCTATTCCACTATAATCTCTAAACTCTACTCTTTTCAACTCTGATCAATAAATGTTTACTTATTGCCCCCACTTAGTTTTACTAAAATTAAAATTCCTCAAAAAGTCTTACTTACCAAACTTCAGCAAAGCAACTCTAATCCCAGGAAAACAGATTCAGAGTGGGAGAGTACCTAAAAAGGGGCTCCAGCCCCCTCATTTTACAGATGAGGAAAACAGAGTATCTGAAAGGTAAGTGACTTGCCCAGGGTCACATAGCTAGTGTTTTAGGAAAGACTGAAATACATTTCTTCCTGACTCCAAGTCCAATGTCCTCACCACTATGCATGCTAGGCAACAGAGTAGACAGAGTATGGTACTTGGAGTCAGGAAGCCTTGAGTTCAAATCTTGCCTTAACATTTACTATATGACAAGACCTAATGGACTCTGAGTGTAGATTGAAGGATACTTTTTTTCTCCTCTTTCTTTTGGTGGTTTTTTTTTTCTTCTTGGAGTGTTTCTTCTTTCACAACTTTGACTAATAAGGAAATATGTTTTACATGACTGCATTTATATACATATATATGTGTGTATATTTGTATACATTATACGTGTGTGTGTATGTGTGTGTGTGTGTGTGTGTGTGTGTGTGTGTGTGTGTATACTGTCGATCTGAAAGCTGGGTTAAACAGGCTAGGTGATATGTATTTTTTATTCCCTTAAAGCTAGCAGCTACATGCTGCACAGAGCCAGAACCTAAGTTCTGACTGCCTGAACAAAAGAATGGGAAAGCTTAAATACATTTTAGAATCATCCCAATTCAAGGTGGCTGTGTCACTCAAATGTATGATCTCCACAAATGATTAATCATTGTATGAGAAAGGAATGTTCTTAACTGGATAGGTGGTAAATACAATAAAATAAGAGAGTTGACAAAGTGTCAGTTGAAATTATGACTCAGGATATGTTTTCTTTTTTTTTTTTAATTTTAATTGACTTATTTACTTTTAGTTTACAAGATTCAGTTCCACAATCCCTTCAGTTTCAAATTTTCTCCCCTCCCTCTCCCTTTCTGCCACCCCCCTAAACCCCTACGCATGGCAGCATGCAATCAAGTATAGGATTTGCAAATACTTTCACATTGAACGTTAGTCTGGTTGTATAGAAGGGTTGTAACCAATGGAGTGAACAATGGGGAAGAAAGAAACATGAAAAAAGAACGCTAGCATGTAGATTGCTTCAGTCTCCATTTAAACTCTGTTCTTTCTAAGTCTTTCTCTGAATGTAAATATCTCCTTTCATCCCGAGACTTGTAGAGTTGCCTTATACCTGTGGGTTGCTGAGAAGAGTCCAGTTTATCAAAGTTGGTCGTCACATATATGATGTGTCTGTGATTGTGTATAAATTTTTCCTGGTTCTGCTCTTCTCACTTAGCATCAGTTTGTATAAGCCTCTCCAGGTGAATGTGAAGACCATCTCCTCCCCATTTCTTATAGCACATTACATTCATATACCACAACTTGGTTAGCTATTCTCCAATTGATGGGCATCCCCTTAATTTCCAGTTTTTTGCTGCCACAAAGACAGCTCAATAAATATTTTTGTACATATGGGTCTTCCTCCCACTTCTATGATCTCTTTGGGGTACAACCCCAGAAGTGGTATTACTGGGTCAAAGGGTATGCAATTATTTATAGCCCTTTGGGCATAGTTCCAGATTGCTCTCCAGAATGGTTGTATCAATGTCTGTATTTTCTTTACCATTAATATGCTACAACATAATATATGTCCAAAAAATATTAAGATAAGAAAAAGTCCCATTACTCAAGGTAGTGTCTCTGGTTAAGGGTCTCATCCTTAATGGCCATAAAGTCAGCCGCATCTGGCCTTGCTGACATAGGAAGAGGTATTCACTGAGTTTACTTAGAGAACAAAGAAACTGTTGGGCCCAGGCTCTTCTTCTGGCTGATTAGTTCAGGCTCTGGCCCTTATTGAGGTTATTAAATTGATATTAAATGATTTTCAATACATACACACATGCCCCATCTCAAACTGCTTACCATTTTAGGTAGAAGGGAGGAAAGAGGAAGGAGGGAAGGACAAAAAATTTGGCAAAATCTTGTAAAAATGAACGCTAAAAATCACCTTTACATATAATTAGGGAAAAAATAAAATACTCTTTGAAAAAGCATTCAGATAGTAATTTGAATAAATCATTTAACCTCTTTCAGGATCAATTTCCTGACTTGTAAAATGGGGACAATAACAGTACCTACCTCATGGGGTTATTGGGAGGTTTAAATGAGATGATTTATAAAAAGCTTTGCAAACCTTAAAGGAGTATATAAGTAACAATAATAATAATCGTTGTTGTTGTTGTTATCTCTCCATCTTCAGCCTCCCAAGGCTGCCAGACTTGGTTTCCCTTACCCATCAGCCACAACAGCAGGCCTGCTCAAGCAGTGACCCCTATTTCACTAGTATACCTGCCAAACTCCAGCAGCCCTTCACCTACTCTATGCCCAGCCTGAGGTCCATGTAAACCAAGATCCAAAGTGATAGTACTCCTGGCTCTCTTCCCTGGTCCCTCCACACTCCACCCCACCCTGCACAACTCCACCTTCAAACCCACCTGCTAGCAACTTACCTCCGACAATCTGCCTGGCCATCTGTCCACTGACTCTGGCAGTGGAATTCTTGCAGTGAGACACTAGGGCGAGCAGTCAGGACCTGTGTCATACCAGGTGAACTCTCTCTCACATATGAACAGGATTCTATCTGTCCATCTTAACGATTGAGGTCCAGGTCTGACAGATAATTTTAGAAAGCATGTTGCAGTCTGGATACAATTAGGCCAAGAGCCAAGTTCTACTCTGCCAGACAGAACATTCCCCACTGCCCAGTCTAATAAAAAAAAAAATCAGGTAATGCAGATGAAGTACAAAGTACAGGTTTGTATATGTTTTGGGAGGAGATATTGAATTCATTTCAACTCCAATATTTATTAAGCAAGGCAAAGCACCGTGCTAGACCCTGACAGATACAAAGACAAAAACCAATAGATTCTTTACTCTCAAGAAGCTGACAATGAGCTTCTATCTTACTAGTGAGCACTTGTTCAATCATTTCCAACTCTTCATGACCTCATTTGAGGTTTTCTTGGCAAAGATACTGGAGTGGTTTGCCATTTCTTTCTCCAGTTCATTGTACAGATGAGGAAACTGAGGGAAACAGGGTTAAGTGACTTGCCCAGCACCACACAAGTGTCTGAATCAAGACTTGAAATCAGGAAGATGAGCCAGCACTCTGTCCACTCTGTGCCACCTAGCTGCCCACTAATGAGTACATATGTCAGTAAATATAAATAATCTAAAAAGACATTTCAAAAGGAAAATAACACAAAGAACTAGGGCAGGGGCTCTTAACCTGCGATCCAAGAACTTGATTTGTTTGTTTTTTATGTTTTGATAATTATATATTACCATAATCAGTTTCCTTTGTAATTTTGTATATTTTATTTTATGCTTTTAAAAATATTCTTCAGGGGCAGCTAGATGGCACCCTGAATAGAGCACCCGCCCTGAAGTCAGGAAGACCCGAGTTCAAATCCAACCTCAGGCACTTGACACTTAACTAGCTGTGTGACTTTGGGCAAGTCACTTAACCCCAATTGACTTGCCTTTCCCCCTCAAAAAACAAACCCATTCTTCTCAGGTGGGGTCCAGAGGCTTCACCAGACTGCCAAAGGGGTCCATGACACAGAAAAGATAAACAACCCTTCCTTTAAGTCTTGTTTTTGTTCCAGTTGTTTCCCAACCCTGAAATGCTCTCTCTCCCTGTCTTCCTTCACTTGCTGAATTCTCACTCATCCTTTAAAATCCAGTTCAAATGCTCCCTCCTCTGTGAAGCCTTCCTTGATATGGCTTGTATGCAATAGACCTTCCCCTTCCGATATTAGTCACAGAGTACTTACTCTGCACCTTTCTAGTATACTTCTCATGTCATAATATTATTACAAGTATGTATTTGTTTCACATACATATATTCACTAGATGGTTGACTTCCCCGAGGTTCCTGCCCCAGTACTTTAGCACTGTGTTCCCTTACAGAATAGGCATTTAAAAGAGGAAATCAAGAGGCAGGAGATGAATGCCCACTGGCTAGGGAGAAATCAGTCGAGAATCACTCTTCACCCATGCAGAGCTCGTGCTGGAGCAGAGAGGACACAGGAGTCTGAGGGAGGAAGCCATGGTGGAGTACTTGGGTACGTGGAAAGGAGAAGGTTCAATGACAGCATTCAGCCATCCAGTCTGGCTTCTGGATTCATGATTCCTATTCTTCTTGAAAGCTGTTTCCCAGAGGCTTCTGCTCTCCAGCTTTCCCCTCCTTCTGGGCCCTTCCTTTGCTTCCTGCGACTTCCCTCAGCCTTCTGTCCACATAACCCTTTAGCCTGGGAGGGGCTAGCTTATCAGTCAAAGTCAGACTTTGCCTGACCTGGGGCAGGAAGGAGAGGGGCTTGTAAAAAGATAAAAGAAGGCCATGGCAGGGGAGACACTAAGTAGCATTCGTCTCCTCTGTCTTCATCTTAGGGGGCAAAGACAAGACAGTGCTCAATTAAATGAATGTTATTTTTAAAATAGCATCTAAAATAAAAAATATAAGGTATAATTTTCACTCTATTCACTGATCTCAGATCATAAATACAATCAGTGTTGTAATATAATGTGGTATAAAGAATAGGTTGCTGGATTTGTAGTCAGGAAGACCTCTTATTGAATCCCATGTTAGACAGTTCTAGTCATATGATTAATAGGCAAGTGATGTGAACCTGCTAAGCCTCAGTTTCCTCACCTCTAAAATGAAAGAATTGGTCTCAATGACCTCTAAGGTATCTTACAGCTTTCAATCTGTAATTTTATGATCCTATAACATTGGAGTGCTGCAATTAAGATAGGAAATACTTTGGGGTCCTCTGTACCATTCAGGGGTATATGTCCCAACAATCTGTGTTTTTTCTTACTAGAAATGTCTTCTGGGGTCCAACCTGAACAAAAGTTGGTCTGCTTTCTAAAGGAGACCCTGAACAGCTTTGTCAGTTCTAAAGAGCCTTCAGGACTGAAGCTTATCTAGAGAGAGAAGTCTTGAGCCAAACCAGAATCCCTAGAAACACCCTTTGAGATTATTAGAATACCAAAATGGCCCCAAAGCCTCCAAACTTTATTTAAAGGATAAATTCTGAGCAGAAGTAAAAACATCTGGAGCAGGACAAGGACTCCTCTACATTGCCTGCGACAAATGGCTTTGAGTGAGGAGAGCTGTGCAAAAGTATCAACCCTACTTCCTAGCATTCCACTCTCTGAGTCCTCTGGTGGGGATGGGTGAGGGGTAGGGGTGGGGGGGCAAAGATGCAAATACTACTAGGAAATCATAATCCCTTATCAGCTAATGCCAGGTTACTATAAATTAACTTGCTGAGTGAAACACACAACTACCCAGGAGGGAGGAGGAAGAAACATTTAGTGGAGGTAGAAGGCTGCGAAGGCTGTTTGTGGCTTGCTTCACCATTTTACTAGGGTTTTCCCTATTAGACTGGAGAGAGAATCCTTTCCCAGGACCCATCCTACCGCCCTGGAGTGTTAGAATGTGGGTCAGCAGTCATCTCAAAGCCAGCTCCACATTTTTGCCAGGCTACAAGGGGATGGAAATCATTGGAACAAGAAATTTCCTGTACGAGAAGATGCTATTGCCTACATGGCATTCCTGGCTTTGACCATTTGTTAAAATTGCATAGAAATCTCTCTATATCTCAGGTCTTATAATTGCCTTGCTATTGACAACAAACATTCATTGTGAGCCCATTATGCAGCCTTAGTAAGTCACTATAGCTCCTTTGGTCTACCTAAAGTTCCTGTCTCTGTGACTGGAGATTTTAGTCATTCTTTGTTCCAACAGTCATTTATCAATGACTTAGAGCAGACCAGTACAATTTGGCAGTAGATAAGGGCCAAAATTAAAATAGGCTAAACTTCTTTGGCTGCAGATGGGTTAGACTAGAGACAGACTGATGATGGTTGGTTGTCACAGGCATCACAAACAGGAGAGTATGGAGTGGCAACCCTACGTTTTTCACAGGCCACCAGAAATCCTTTGATTGGCAAATTGGCCATAATTGGCAAATGGCCTATGGGTAGTATGTTGTGCAGGCCTGACTTAGAGTATTTATTAAGGGCTTAATAAGAACCACGCACTGTGTTGAGACTTTAGGGATGCAAATACGACCAAATAAGATAGTCCTTATGCTCAGGGAATTTACATTCTAATGAGGGAAGAGACACATATAAAAGTGCTGCAAAGTGGGAGAACAGAGGAATATGGCAGTCAAGGGGGAAAAAATGTTGAGTCCAGAAAAAATCCTGGTTAAGAGTAAGGTGAAGTATGGAATAAGTCCTTCCTAGGGAAGGCACCAGTGAGAAGAGGTTCCCGGGTGAAAGTTTCCCACATATGCAACAAGTACAGTAACTGAAACGTAAAACTTCAGGTCTTCTGATTCCAGATCCACTATTCTTTCCAAAGGTGATTCCACCTGAGCCTTGAGATAAACTTGCTGCACCAGGTGGTTATGAGGAAATCGTTTTATAAAATGCAAAGTATTAGATGAGTGTAAACTGTTATTTTTAGGGATCAAACCTGTGAGGCAGGAAGAACAAAGATTATTCTCAACTTGCATTTCACATATTGACTTACTTCAGGTCTCATAAATTTGAACCCAGGTTCTCTGACTCCAAGACCAGGCCTTCCCTAAATCATGCAAAGGAAATAAGACTAGAACATCTTTTATTTTATTTTATTTTATTCCTTTTCAAGGAACTTTCCTTCATTAGGAATACTAATCACGTGCTATCACCTTACACACACAAATTGCTTCCTTTCTCTGGGCCTATAAAATGAAGGCAGCCTAGGGCACTGGACCTGGAAGATAAGATCAAATATTGCCTGATACACGTACTAGCTATGTGACCCTGGGTAAGTCACAACATCTCCAAGCCTCAGCTTTCTCATATATAAAATGGAGTTAATAACAGCACCTGCCTAACATGAGTTCAAATCCTGACTCAGCCACTTACCAGCAATAATAACCTAAGTAAGACAACTTCTCTGGGACTCTATGTCCTCATCTGTCAAATGGGAATAATAAAAGCACCTACTTCCCAAGGTAATTGTGAGGATTAAATGAGATAATTGTAAATTACTTAGCACAGTACTTGGCATATATTAAGTACCATATAAATATTATTATTATCAGTATTATTATTACTATCTGTAAAATAAGAAAATAGCACCTACTTCCCAGGGTTGTTGTGAGAATCAAATGAGATATTTGTAAAGCACTTAGGACAGTGTCTGGCACATAGTGAGTGATATTGATATATATGTATATACACATATATATAATATATATGATATATATAACATACATATATAATAGCTAACACTATTTATATGTAATATATTAATTATATTATATACAGAGTATCCCTAAAGTCTGGACACATAAGAAATCTCATTAACTATACATATTTTTGAGAAATGCAATGAATGAAATTTTCAACATTTTATTTAGTTAGTATAAATTTTAGCCATGACAATGTCATATGGAATAAAAAACTATCATTAGCTATTGGGGACTATTTTCCATAGTAATGAGATTAATTAATAAGATTTCCTACGTGTCTCCTGTCTTCCTATGAAATCTCATTTATGCCAATTAAATCACCTGAAAATTTCATTCATTTCTTGGAAATATGCAAAGTTAATGAGATTTCCTATGTTCCAGACTGTAGTGACACCCTAAAGTATAGCTATCATTATTATTACCTGTAAAATGGGGGATGACAATAGCACCTACTTCCCAAGGTTGTTGTAGGGTCAAATATTTGTGAATCGCTTTGCACAGCGCCTGGCACGGTGCTACACAAATGTTAGTTATTATCATCGTCATTGGCGTCATTAGAGGTTGGGCGAGATGAACTAACTCTGGTTGCAAAGTTAGGATAGTGATTTCATCAGTGTAGGAAATTCCACATGAGTAAATTCCCTGCACTAAGGCAGATCGGCACACGTTTTGTAACCTCAAGTCTTAGAGCGTTCTCTGGGTCACTGAGAGGTTGCCCAGGGTTGCACTTTATGTCAGAGGCTGGACTTGCACCCAGGCCTCCACGGCCAGCGGTGTGTCCACTCCCCCTGGCAGGGCTGCCTCTCCAAGGAAATAGCGCTATTATTGCTCCATGATTACAGCCACTGGAAAAAGCCAGCGAGGAAACTGCAGGCTGGCACCACCAGGGGGCAACCGCATGAAGACCAGGGTTCGCGCGGTTTAGAGGGCGCAAACAAAGGAGGCGGGGCCAGCCCCCCCCCCCCAACACCCTTCAGGCGCTGCGACCGCGCTGCGAGGCGCGCGACGAACATGTGGAGGCCCAGGCTGGGAGCGCTGGCGCAGGTGGCACCGCGGAGGCCCTTCGGCGCTGGGCCGAGCGCCCTGCAGCAGTCCGCGCCCAGGCCTAGGAGAGCTGCGCTCTACAGCCTCCCGACCCAGGCGGGTCCCCTGGCTCTGGGAGCAGGGGCTGGAGCTGTGGCTTCCTGGTCTCCGGGACAGTTGGTGAGTAGGCACACCCCGGTATACTGCGGCTGCGGCCCTGGCGGCGGGGGTCTGGGAACGGGAGGGGCGGAGACTCAGGAATTGGTGGTGGGGGGCGGGGTCTGGGGAAACGGGAGGGGCAGGATCTGGGGAATCAGAGGGGGGAAACCTGGAGAGAGGAAGGGGCGGGGCCGAATGAAAGGGGAGCGGCGGGGTCTCAGGAATGGAGGCGGGGCCCAGAGTGTGGGGAGGGGCAGTGGTGTCTGGAGCTGAACATGCGCGTTTTTTAGCTCTAAGCACCGTGAGCCGCCGACTGGCTGAGTAGGAAACCTGGATTTATAATAATATGGTGACCGGAGGACCCCGTCTTTCCTAACTCTCCTGTCTTACTCCAGCCATCTCTGTGCCTTTGCAGTGCCTGATCCTCCATTTCAGGAGTGCTCTGTCCTCCCCTCTGCTTCTTGGTGAGGCTTGGGTTGTACTGAGTGGACTTTGTTTTTCAGCGTTTATGTTTGTTGACTGAATCTTGTGATGTAAGTAATATTTTTATGGCGCTTTAAGGTTTGCAAAAGCTCTTTACAAATATAGTAACACTTATATTGTGTGTGCCAAGCACTATTCTAAGCTCTTTACGTTTATTATGTCATTTGATCCTCACAAGGGGTCAGGGACTGGGAGGAGTCGGTGGGAGGCTATTATTATCTTCCTGTTACACTGGAGGAAACCGACACTGACCCATTAAATGACTTGCCCAGGGTCACTCAGCTAGTCAGTGCCTGAGGCAAGTCTTCCCTATTTCAGATCCCCCTTGCTTATCCACTGGGTTGCCCTAGAATGTAAGCTCCTTGAGGGCAGGGACTATTTCATTTTTTTTTTTCTCTTCTACAAAGCCAGGCACATATTGCACCCCTAGTAAACTCTGGATTATGGATTGATTGGGAATTTTCTACAAGGAGAGGATTAAAATATATCATCTCCAAAGTCAGTTCCTTTTTAGCTCTAATATTCCATGAGTATAAAATTCTTCACTGGGTGATTATGAAGTCATTAATTCAGCTGCTCCTGGCTGAATTAATCACAGTTCTGTGATCGTTTCCTTCTAGGTCTTATTCACAGATCTTTAATCATTGCAACTTCGAATCCTCACTACACACCTTTTGGGAGTCCAATGTTCCGGGGTAGGAACCCTGATTTTTTTTCTGTAAGGTGTGACTTCTCTTGTTGTTTGTTTGTTTTGTTTCGTGGTAGGGACCTGAGACTGCATCTGTATAGCCAACTACTATTGAAGATACTTCCTCCATTGATACAGAGTAGCAGCTTGTGGGAAATGTAGAGTCCTGGAGAGTTATCCAGATGGATTTAGCAAATAAATGATTTGAACAGAGACACACTACTAGAATGTGCCAAAGTTAGGACTTAAACTTGTCTTTCTAAATCTAACCACTATATCACGTCTTCTTTACTCAAAATATTTATAGGCTGGTAAATAACTTCCATTAGGCAGCTAGGTGGCTTAGTAGATAAAGCCCTGGGTCTGGAGTCAGGAAGACCTGAGTTCAAATCCTGCCTCAGATACATATTAGCTTTGTGACCTTGGGCAAGTCACTTAACCTCTGTTTGACTTAATCCACTGAAGAAGGAAATAGCAAACCACTTCAGTATATTTGCCGAGAAAACCCCAAATGGGATCATGAAGATTTAGGCATAACTGAATGACTGGAAAACAGCAACAACAACAAAATAACTTCCGTACTGGAGGCTATTATATTCATGTACTACTGTCTTCCCTACATCCCTTCTTCCTCCACTTCCCATCCCCCAACCATCAATTATGATTTTAAAAAAAACAAAACAAGGGGCAGCTAGGTGTCAAAGTGAATAGAGCACAAGCCCTGGAGTCAGAAGGTCCTGACTTCAAATCTGGCTTCAGACACTTAATATTTACTAGCTGTATGACCTTGGGCAAGTTACTTAACCACAACTGCTTTGCCTTCTCCCCTCCAAAAAAAAATTTTTTTTAAAGAAAACAAGAAGAATAAAGCATTTCAGCAAAACATTCCATCAAAAGCCTGCTGCTGTTGTCAAGAAAGCACTTAGTAATTTTAAGTGCTTAACAGAGTGCCTTGCACAGAGATGTTTATTAAATGTGCATTAAATTGTTTAAGTGTAAGTTGTTCCAAATCTGCTGAGGATTTAGGTTTATTTCTGTACTTCATCTCCCCCATTTCTATTAAGTAACAATAATAGCTGACATTTTATATACATATATATCACTCTAAAGTTTGCAAAACTTAGATATGTTATCCCATTTGATCCTCTTGACAATCTTATGAGTTTAAAATAAAGCTCAGAGAGTTTAACACAAATGAACAGGAAGTGAAGGAAATGAGCTTTTATGTACCTCTTACTATGTGCCAGGCTCTATGCTAAGTGCTTTACGAATATGATCTCATGTGATCCTCACAGCAGCCCCTCAAGGTTGGTGTTCTTATTATTCCCATTTTACCATCAAGGAAACTGAGGCACAAGTGACTTGCCCAGGGTCACACAGCTAATATGTATCTGAAGCCAGATTTGAACTGAGAGTCTTCTTGACTCCAGGCCCAGGGCTCTGTCTACCAAACCACTGAACTACCCCAGTTTGGTTGCAGGGTTTTTAAGTCCCAGAAGCAGTCTTTAAAGCCACTCCTCTCCTAGCTCAAAGTCTAGTACACTTCTGGAGCATTCAGATGTCCTTGTCACTTTGCCATTTTTGAAAATTATTTCACATGTATTTGCAGTGACCTTTAAAAAGAGTATTTTTTTTGTTTTTTTAATAAATAAATAAATAAATTTATTTTGTTGTTTACATCATTTATTTCCATGAGATTTTGAGTTACAAATTTTCTCCCCTATCTTTCCCCTATCCAACACTTCAAAATGGCCATCCACCTGTATAATCCCTCCTCCAATCTGCTCTCTCCTATATCCTCTCCCTTGCCCCTCTGACTTTCCAGTAGGGCAGAATGGATCTCTCTACCACAGTGCCTATATATCTTAATTCCCAATTTGATGTAGCTAATAATAATAATAATAATATGTATATACATATATAATTTTTAGCATTTGATTATAGAACTTTGATTTCTAGATTCTTTCCCTTCCTCCCTTGTCACCCACCCCCACTGGAAGGACAAGCAATTAAATA
>CM053583.1:275464673-275544078 GCA_028627135.1 Pseudochirops cupreus | reverse complement strand
AACTTTTAAGGTCTTAGGAACTCTGACCAATACAAAGACCAGCCATGATTCCTGAGAACTCATGAAAAAGCATATTATCTGCCTCCTGACAGAAAAGCAATGGACTAAAGAGAGCAAATTGAGACAGTTTGGGAGTACATAACCAATGCCAGAACTTGTTTTGACCGTTTGTATGTATAAATATATCATATATCATATATCATATACATATAATATAAATCATATACATGTATAATATATATATATAGGGAAGTGAGTTTATATATGTTATATGTAATATACACATATATATTATATATATTCATAACAGGGGTCCTGTTTTTCTTTCTCAATAAAAGGTGAAGAAAGTGAGAAGGTGAAAGTTAACTAAAAAAATAAAATTTAATAAAGATAAAAGTTTGTCTATTTTCTCAGTGAGAGAAGTGGGATTAGAATTCAGATTTCTCAAAGAATAGGCTCTTAGCAACAACTTCATCAAAGATCTAAATGGACAGTGCAATCATTTCCATTTTAGGAAAATCGAGCCTTCTAGAAAAATATGAATTGGTCACAGGTCATGGAAGAGCTCACAAACGATTCTGAAAATCAAGCAAGAGAAGTAGAGGAAAAATTGGGAAGAGAAATGGGAATGATGCAAGAAAATCATGAAAAACAAGGCAAGAGCTTGCTAAAGGAGACCCAAAAAAAAACTGAAGAAAGTAACACCTTAAAAAATAGATGAACCCAAATGGCAAAACAAAAGAGGTCTAAAAAGCCAATAAGGAGAAGAAAAACTGAGCAAAAGAGCAGGTGAGACAGTCTACCATCAAACTCAATATTTGGATAAATTCAATCTCTAAGTTTACCGAATATTATCATTCTGTGTTTCATTGATTTGAGGATATAGCTAAGAAATGATGCAGATCCCTCCCTAATTAAACACAGGGCTCTTGTGTAGAGCAGGTACTGAAATTATTCATTTAATTTGGGAGAAGAAAAAAATTGGCCTACATAACTTACTTAAATAGCAAACTACAGTTTACAAAGTACATTATCTACTTTGATCTGAGCGCTATTATCTCCTCTGATTAATAGGCAATGTGGAACTACCTGAATTTGGACCAGAGACCTGGGGTTATGTCCATGACTTGATACTTAATAGTCATGTGACCTTGAGCAACGGTTAACCACACTAGGCTTAAATTTTCTCTGTCAAATGGGTATAATAATTATATATTTGTATATGATACATGTATATATGTATACATGTGTATATGTGTGTATGTTTATATAAAAATCATGATACATACATTTTACGTGTGTGTGTATGTGTTATCTCACAGGGATGTCATAAAATATTTTATAAACCTTCAAGGGCTACAGAAAGTATGATCCATTACTGGTTATAACTATCTTGAGAGATTGAAAGGGCAGAAACTACCATCCCCACTTGACAAGAAGTCACTAAGGCTTACATAGGGTTGTAAAAGCCCCAATGAGAACATAATTCTTAAGTTCAAGGTTCTCTCCACCACAACCTGCTGTTTACAGAATACTTAAACTTGCTAAGTCATGCCTAAGGTGGACAGCCATCATGTAGCCCTCCACTTGGATGCTGAAAATGTCAGTTTGCAAGAATGGTGATCATACCATTGAACTTGGCAACATACTTTTAGTAGACAATACTGACGTTTCCCTGGGAAATGAACAAAATAAGGTAAATTCCAGTAAGGTAAAATCCAAACAATCCAATTTTAATTAATTTTTTTCAATTAATAAAAATCCACCTTCTTTTATTCTCACCATCCAGTCATGGTGAGAATAGTACTATCAGTCACGGTACTATTCCACCTCATCACCTGTTGTCCCTGTGAATGGAAGGTGGGATCATGAACTCCAAAACCTCCATTTAAAAAGGGAACTCAACTCAGAACATCTCATGTTTCCTACTCTGTATTACTTTGGGTCTTCTTTTTCACTATCTCTACCTCCTAGGGTACCTTCCCCATGTCATCTGCTATCAGCACCCCCCCCAGGGGTGCTTTTCCAGCTTCCTTTTATTTGTTGTATTCCCCCACTGGATTATGAATCCTTGAGGGAAAGATTGTCTTGGGGGGGGGGGGGGGAAAGAGGTAATATATATATCCAGCATTTGGCACAGTAGGTGCTTAATAAATATTAATCAATTGATTGATTCAGGGTCCCAAAAGGTATTGTAAAAGTTGAAATTTGGGCCTGGGTCCTCTAACTCCAAGTTTAGTACTCTTCTACTGCCACAGTCAATAAACATTTACGAAGTGACTACTATGTACCAGAATCTGTGTTATATTACACTGTCTCCCTTGAGAACTATCACTTCATTACCATCACCCAGGTGGTGGCTGGCCTCCTCTTTCCTCTCTAAAATATGCAAAAAGGTCCCAGCATGAACCACCATTTCTCCAAACATCTTTTCCCTCATCACAAATTTAATATTAAAATACAGAATAAAGTATTTGGTCTGTAGTGAGCATAGAATTCTACATTGTTCCAACTCCTTAGCAGCTGTTTAATATAAACTTTTAACAGTCATTTTTTAAAGGGAGAGAATTACACTAAATTCAAATCTGAATTTCATGGATTCAACTTATTCAATCATTTCAGAAGTTCTCACACTCTCAAACCTTAAAATCTCTAGCATTTGATAAGTCTGAAGGACTGGAACAATCTCTTATCATTGTCCAAACAACTATGGCAAAAGTTGAATAGATAAATGATGAATTGAGTGCAAATGTGATTTTCTGCCAAGGTGTGGAAATTCATCTTCTTTAACCCTCTGAAAGCCACACTAGAAAATTAATGCAACAGCATACTAGTAAAAATCTAGGTTATTCCTCTTTTTCTGAATATTTTATCCTTAAAAATTATCTTTTCAACAGTTTAGTGAAGAAGTTTTGAAGGGTAAAAAAAACAATGATTGATGGTATGGTGATTCAAGAGCAGCATTAAAACTTATTTCATAGGATTGAGGCCTTGTTAGGGAGGTAAATTTCCTTGAAATGATGACTTAAAATAAGTGCTTGATAAAAGTCTTTTAAAAAATATTATACAGTTTGGGAAAATTAAGATTACAGAACTAGGGCAAAGTAGATCCCAGTTCTGCTTTTATCTGTGCCATTTAATCCTGTGGCCAAGTGAATTTTTTAATTTAAACAAGTTATTTCAGAAGTTTAGATAAATATCGCATTTTGGATAAAAGCATCAACTTCCACAATAAATAACTTCTGTTTGAAATCACTAATGTGTTGGAATGATTTTTAAATTTTTTCATCATATTTAAATTTTTTTTCATCATATAATAAAATGGAACTAAAGCATAATGTTCATTCCTGGCCTGAAATTCAAGGCCCTCCAAAAATCGGGTCTCCAACTACCTTTCTAGTCTTTAGACCCATATCTTTCAGATTATTCGGAGTCTTTAATCTTCCTGTGAAAAAAATTCACTTCCCAAGCAAAGATGACACAAACTAGCCAGCCTGTCATGTCCTCTCGAAACTACCTGAGAGAACTGGGAAGGATAGTGATCTTTCCGCAAATCTATCAATCCAGACTTGGATTAATCTGAGAAGATTAATTATGTTAACACAGCATACAGAAGATAGAGGCTGTTTGTTCTCCAGTCATCACTTCTACCTTCAAAACATCTCTCTAAATATCCCCTTCTTTCTACTTACACAGCTACCACCCTGGAGTGGGCCTCATCACCTCTCTCCACGATTACTGCAATGGCCTTCAGGTTGGTCTCCTTGCCTCAAATCTCTCCCTTCTCCAATCCATCCTCCACTCAGCTGCCAAAAGTGATTATCCTAAGGTACAGGTCTAATCATGTCATCTCCCTATTCAATAAACTCCAGCACTTCCCTATTTGCTCCAGGATCAAATATAAAATTCTGTCTAGTTTTCAAAGCCCTTCACAACCTGCTCCCTTCCTAAACTTTCCCATGTTCTTACACTCTACTCCCCACTCCAAGCACTCACTACCTGTTGTCCTCTCACACGACATTGCATCTCCTAACTTTATCCCTCTGCACTGGCCATTCTCCATCATGTCTAGAATGTTCTCCCTCCCCACCTTTTCCTCTCAGTTTCCTTGGCTTCCTTTAAGACATAGCTCAAATTCCACCTTCTGCAGGATCCCTTTCTTAGACTGTGGTGGCACAGTGAAATGGTCCAATGACTCTGGACAGCAGCTAGGAATTAAAAAGTCTTTAAAAGGTTTTGACCCAGAAATTTTACTATTACACATGTATGTATTCCAAAGAGGTCAAAGACAGAAATAAAAGTTCCACATACAGTATAATATTCACAGCAACACTTTTTTTTTTTTAGGTAACAAGGAACTGGAAGCAAAGTAGATGCCCATTATTGAGTAATGGAAAAACAAATTAAGGTACATGAATGTAATGGAACAACAATGGATATTAGGAATTCAGAGAAGCAGGGAAAGAGTTACTTGAAATGATGCAAAGTGAAGGAGGCAGAACCAGAAAAATAAAATACAGAATTGCTTCAAGACTGTAAATGGAAAAAAAATGAAACAAATTGAATGCTATATAGTCATGTTGACCAAGCATGGCTCTGACACAGTTGAGAAAACATACCTCCCTTCTTTGCAAAGAAGGAAGATGGCACAATAGCTATGGAATACTGCATACATTGCCAAACAGTTGATGGGCTGGTTTTACTGAACTGCTATTTGTCTTTTTGATTCTTTTGTGACAAGGATTATCTTCCTGGGGAAGCAGGGAGGTAGATGCAGAAATAATAATAATAATAGCTGCTACCATTTATGTAGCCCTTTTTATGTGCCAGGTATTTTACAATTATCATCTCATTTGATCCTCACAACAACTCAGGGAGGGTAGGTACTGTTATTATCCCCATTTTAGAGATGAGGAAACTAAGGCAAACAGAGGTTAAATGATTTGCCTAAAGTGAGGCTGAATTTAAACTCAGGTTTTCCTGACACCAGGTCCAGTCCCACCTTGATGAAATGCAGGCAATGTCAGGAAAAAAAAGATATTCATAAGAAGATAAAAGAATAAAGTGCCAACAAACTCTGATGGGGTTTTTACTCACTGAAGAGGAGGGGGATTAGAGGCTCCATTGAAGAATTAGCACTTGAAATGGATTTAAAAAAATGAGTTTGAATGCAACAGAAATGAGGGAGGCAGTACATTTCAACCATAAGAAGTACCATAATAGAAGACTGTAGGCAATACAGGATATATTTGAGGGACAAAGAGTGGTTCAGTTTGACTGAAGAATAGGGGACAGTAATACGGGACAGGGCTGGCAAGGGAGGGTGGTACCAGATTGTGGAGCTCCTCAAATGACCCATACAAGAAGGATCTGGTAAGAAAGTGGGGGTGACTTCCCGACATATTTTTATATGGTACAGTCTCACAAAAATACAGGTGACTCCACATACTTTCAAGGGAAATACCCAGCAAAGGACATTGATCTTTAATCTTCAGTCAAAAGGGCCACAAAAGGTCTGGGGGCTGAGAAGTGATATGAAGAGTTCTAAAACTAAGGGGAAGATAAATTATCTGATGGAAAGGCCAGACAACCTGGTGGTCCTGAGTCTATTTCGGTAATCCTATAGTTTTAGGATTATTTTTTTCCTTCACATCTCTGCCTGGATTTTCAGTTCCCCTACTTTACCAACCCCAAATGAACCAACTGCTGTGTTGGTTTCTGTGAGGTGGTAACTATCCGCCAAGCAATGTAAAGAAACCGCCAACATCACACAGGACAAACAGCTGCCAGAG
The DNA here is from genome assembly GCA_028627135.1 of Pseudochirops cupreus. Lineage (NCBI taxonomy): Eukaryota > Metazoa > Chordata > Mammalia > Diprotodontia > Pseudocheiridae > Pseudochirops > Pseudochirops cupreus. The sequence goes on along the minus strand of CM053583.1, from coordinate 275,538,286 downwards.
TGTTTAAAAAAAAAACACTCTAAATTCTGAAATTAAAATAGAGGCAAAGGGCTGCATATTCCATTACCAAACCCTAGAGTTAACCACTCCCAAATTCCTGAACATTTTAAGGAAGTTAAAACTATAGTAGAGATCTCAGACTGCTCACCACTGAAACTAATATTAAAAAAGAAAAAAGGAAAGAAAGAAAGAAAAGAAACTTTACGTAAAATTTATTCAAGTACTCAGCGGTAAGACTGATGCAAAGGCAAAGAAGTACTCGTTTCTCGATCCAACAGACTCTTTGCCCCACCCCTTGCCCTCTTCAAAACAATTTGGGTCTACTTCAAAAGCAAACTTTTCTTCGAACAGTGTAGTTTTAAAGAGACAGAACGGTTTCAAATATCTTTTTGCTTAAAGGCACTGATAGGATAGCTTATTTATGAATGGCATTGGAAAATGAGGAAAAACCAAGTCTTAGGGTGAGGGGTCACCAATAGCAGCCCTCAAGCTGAGTGGTTAGCAGTAACCGATGGTTTTGACTCTGGGAATGCAGAACTTTAATTTTCCAGCTTTGAGAAGCTGGGGTTTGCTGGAGAAGGGTTTGCATGTTCCTCAGAAAACACTCCCAGTCTCAGACACCTGTGGGGCAGCTATGCAGAGGCCAGAGAGCTAAACCCACCCCTCACATTCAGCCAGTGGCTCTTCAAATAGGCGACTGACCCTGGGCCCAGCCCCCAAGCAAAAGTTAAAATACTCACAGGGACCCAGGCTGACAGCTCTCGCCTGTAGGGAAACAACCGGTCTCCTTTCACCGGCATCTTGAATTCCGGGGGGAAGGAACGAGGTAATCCTCGTCCCCCCTGCCACCCCAACTCCTCTCTTAACAGGGTGCCAGCGCACTTGATACAAGGCGTCCGCTCTTCTTTTTTGTTCTCCGACTTAATATCCTGCACCACCAAGTGATGTGCTCTCAACCCAGAGCCCGTGAACTCCAACCTTCTAAAAACCTGAGATTTCCAAGTACGCGGGGATCCACCCCAGGCCCCTCCTCCTACAGCAGTGTTAACCCCACTGAACCCACAAGGCAACTAACTCCGAAACATTCCTGCGGCCGAGCCCTAAATTCCCGGGCAACATTCTAATGGACTGCTACCATCATACAGAAAGGGGAGAAGGGTGACTAATGAATCACATGATTCACCAAGGTGTGAGTAAAGCAGGACTGTTCCTGTCCATTGGGTAACACGTATTTCTAGTGAAGAGGGACGGGATCGGGAGAGAAAGACTCGTGGGAATGAAGATAAAATGAATGCCGATCCTTCCCTCCCCCCGCTTCGGAGTTTTTTTGGTTCGGTCCTAGGGGGAAATTCAGAGCTAAGATATCTCATTTAGAAGGGCTAGTGCAAACTGAGGAGATAAGCAGGGAGACTGGCCTGCTCCCAAGCCAGGTCATTATTCTGGATTTTAAACTGGAAGGAGTTAAGCCAAAGTCCAAGGGACAGAGAAGCAAAAAAGTAAATTTACAAAGTCTACCCAGGAAAAGATGCAGCCATCTTTTTCAGGGAGTAAAGTAACTGAAAATGGAAAAAGGAATAAAAATTGTTTATTACATTATCACCAAATGGCAATTTGACTCTAAAAGATTTGGGAACATGTCATATAACATTCTTTATCTTCTCAAAGAAATCAGTCTTATCCCATACTCCAAAATATACCATTTGCTTTTCAAAATTCTGTAGCAGTAACTGATATGTATGAAAATAATTACATATATATTTAAACGTAAAAGTTTACAAAGGAGAAAGTATCAAAATAGTTACTATAACTTCTTGTACCCTCAGTAGGTTCTACCATGGGGTTTTGTCAACTGCCATCATTCTCTCTTTCCCACCAACACAAATTCCCACCAAAAAAAAAAAAGTTATATCATCCTACAGAAATGTAACTTGAAAGGCTGTAGGAGGTCACTGATGACTTAGCACAATGCTTTGCACTCAATGTATGTTATATAAATGTTTGTTGAATGAAAGGATGGTTCTTACACTTATTCTGCATTTGATAACATCTTCAACCAATCAAGGTGGCCTTAATCATCACTGTGACATCACTACGATGAGTCTTTTTTAGAGAACTTCTTGTCAGGCTCTAACAACCAATTAATTATGACTAATCCTTATTCTGGGTGTAACATGTTGAGTTAATATCTCAGATAATAACTGTGTAGAAAAAAAAGTGTCTAGCCCACCTTGCTTGCCCTCCCTCCCCCCTTTAATTGGAAGCCAAAAATTCAACCTAGCCTGCCAAGGAAAAGGTAAAAGTACAATTTACCTCATCTGACAAGATACAGATGTTGGGCTTCCCTTTGAGGACTTGAGTCACTTCCTGCCCAATCCAAACACGTTTGACAGATTAGGAGGAAAAACAAGTCTGACAAACTCCTCTCAGAGTGTTACTCTTCTATTCTCCTTTAAGTAGCAGGCCCACACCCAAGAATAAAATCTACAGTAATGAATGTCTTTCAAAGTAACTTGGGCTTTCTTAATTTAGAAGTTCTGGTTATAATTTCTGATGTGCCAAGTCACTCTACCAAACCAAGTGCCTTCCTAAAATCCTACATTTCCCAGCTCAGGTGGTAGGAATTGCAATAATGATACAGTATTTAAGCAAACCACAGCTGTAGTGGCTAGAATTCATACCACAGAATTTAAAAGGAAAGTAGGACTGCAGAACATTGTTATCCTTTCTACAGAACATCACCCCTCCTTCTCTCTCCCCTCCTCCTCCCTCCCCTCTTCCTCCTCCTTACAGCATACAAATATTTATGTATTAAATTTCTTAGAGAATCACCTTTTCGTTATGCATTATCTTACAATACATAGAACAAATGATTTAGAACTAGAAAGAAACATGGAGATTATCTAGTCCACCCACATCATTTTACAGATGAGGAAACCGGATACCCAGTAATGTGAACTGACTTGTCTGGGATCAAACAAGTACTAAGTAGCAAAGCCCCACATTTGAACTCAGATTCTCCACCTCCAAATCCAATATTCTTTCTCCCGTATCAGACAGCATTCTCTAAAGGAAACATCAATGATCCTGACTTTTTAAAAGAACTTCTCTTTTTCATTACATTTTGATCAGGCAGTCAATAAACATTTATGAAACACCTACTATGTGCCCGGTTCTGTGCTAAGAAAGGTAAAAGTCAGTTTCTGCTCTCAAGGAACTAACAATCTAACGGGGGAGAGAATGTGAAAATAACTGTGTACAAACATAGCTGCTATATGCACTTCAGGTCAAGGTTTGTTATATTAGTGTATTTGTAAGCACTGAATGGAGAGTAAAGACTTGGGGGATTAGAAATCAAAGTTAATTAACTAATTAGAAATGAAGTTGTTATAGGCAGAAATTCTGGAAAAACTTGCAAGTTTGTCAGAAGATGACATCAGTAATCCATATGTCTTTAGTTCTCAAAAGAGGATAAATTATAGCTGACCTTTATACTTGGTATAAAGATTTACCAGTCAAATTAATAAATGTTAACTAGTCTAGCTTGAGGGCAAGAAATTTGCCCTAAGAGAAAAAACCTGAAGGATCCTCAAGCACCTAAGGAATATAACTACTAGGCACACAAATCACTTCCCCTTGTAGGTGCCGGTTTTATCCTTCATACAATGAGATTGGTTTAGTTCAGTTCTGATAGTCTCTGAATCTCAGATCCAGCAAGTTTCTATCAGAGGATAGAAAAATAATTAAGTCATTAGAACCTTGAGCAGCAAAGAGACTGTATTTTGAACCTTTCAGGAGACTATAGTAAGGGGAAGTAGGAGATGCTTATTTTTTGTTTGGAAATGGAGAGAGTTGTTTATTTTTTTAATAAGACTGTGATTTCATTATAGTGGGGATCTCCTTAAAGTGGAGAGAGGAGAGAGAGAAAGAGGGAAAGAGAAAGGAGGAAGGAGAGGGAAAAGGAAGGAGAGAAAGAAGAAGGGTGGGGAGAATAGCCTGGGGCACTAATATTAAATGACTTGCCCAGAGTCACATGACCAGTAAGAGGTAGAGGCAGCATTTGAACCTCAATCTTTCCAAATCTCATAGGACTAGCACTAGCTACCATTGTCTAGGGCAGGCAGCTCTCTCAGCAGTTTATGAAGTTCAATTCTGGGAAACCAAGTCTGTGAAATTCTTCATGTGAAGTATTTGCCACATTAAGTAAAAAACTTTGAAAAATGATTTCAGATTTATCTCATCTTTTGAGCCACTAGATCAGAATCATTCACTGAAACATTAGTGTTAAAGCGAAAATGCCTTGCTAAAGTAAAACAAACTTGCAGTGCCCTAGTATTATTTGTTTTGTTTTTTTTCCCTTCTAACTTTTAATTTTTGGGGTATCTACATCCCATAGGCCTTTCTTTAAGCAATAAAACAAAATACATTTTTTTTCTTTGTTCTCAATGTTTGTGTGGGGAGGGGGGGCAGAGGTGAGAGAGGAAGACTCAGAAGTAGTTTGGAGGAAGGAGGGTGTTCATTTACATAAAACACGAAAGGCCCTCAGGGAAACTAGAACAGAGCTAGGGAAGGAGTGACAGTTTAGAAAGAATTCTCACATGACCCTAGGTCACAGATAAAAATCAGCCCGCCCAGAAGAGATAGTGTTCTCAGCCATTCACATTAGCACAGACCTACCTAAAGGAAATTTGGCTAGGCCCAAAAGAAATCAGTCTTCCAATTAATTAGATTCTGAAATATGGCTTAGAGTATTAGCAAGCTTTGAGTTTAACATGTTATCCTATGCACCAGTACTATAATGTTATGAAGGCTACTAAAACATTATGCAGAGCTGAACTTTCTATTTTTGCAACTTGTTAAACCTTTTGAATACAGACCAAGAGGCCTAATACTCTGAAATTTTTTTTATCTCAGATTCAAGTGACTGCAAGAGTTATTAACATTGTCTAGTAATAAAGTTTCCCACTATATCTAATGAATACACAATTTTTCTACCTGAGAGGGTGCTGTGAAAAGTAAACTATGTTTATGCACAGCAGCTTCTAACCAACCACTTTTAGATGAATTTAGCAATATTACAAAGCAATGTTGTCAACTTCATTTAGTCAATATAGAATAATCACATTCACTACCTCATTTATATTAATGAAAGAATCAGACTGACCATATATATAATAACCTTTTTTATGTCATGGATCCCTTTGGGTACCTCATAAATCCTTTGGAGTATAATGGTCTTAAATGCATAAAATAAATTACATTATGATTACAAAGGAAACCATCATGTTGAAATACAATTATCTGTCTGTATATGCTATCTATTGACAGATATTGATATAAACACACTATATGTATCTATATGTATATAGATATGTAGAGATGGACAGATATAAAACAAGTTCACACACCTCAGGTTAAAAACTTCTGATGTAGAAGAAAACCAGTTGCTTCTAGATGAGCTGTTTTAATGGTTAAATAATAATACAGCTATTCCTTTCACATCATGATTTTGCCCATTGTGGTTTCAATATTTCATGGATTGAAATAAGAAATTAAATGGGAATTTTGGAGGAATTTTATGGAAGCTGCAGATAACACAGAAAAAATTTAGAAACTCAAAAATGCATAAAATATAGTATAGTATATACTATAAAATATCATGTAGTATTATCTACTATCAACCCAAATTTTACAATAAGGTACTGTAAATACCCCATAAAAGAAAAATTCTGACTTATTCTCCGGTACAAAGAAAGGGCCAAAAAATTTTATGTGGATTTTCCAGACTGAGGGGGGTGCCTTATTCCTAATCTTACCCTTGATGTGGAAATGATAACTTTAATCCTCCTGAAAAGTTTATTTGGGAGGCAGTGTGATATATCAACATACCACAAGCTTTTATTAAGTCCTTATGTGCCTCTATGTGATAGGAGCTGGAAATAAAAAGACAAAACCCTGCTCTATTAATATTGAAGTTTAGCACCCCCACTGTCATCCTAGTCACCAGGCTTTAAACCTCAGGGTTATCCTCAACTCCTCAACTCCTTCTCACTGCACATATCCCAAATCTTGTCCTTTCTTCCTTCTAAACATTTCTTCTGTAAGTGGCCACAGCTACCACAGCCACCACCCTAGTTTCATCTCTTATTACCTCTTCTTGGACTACTGCAATAGCTTTCTAAATGGACTCCCTGCCTCATCTCTACCTCCCACTCTAATCCATCCTCTCCTTAGGTGCCATTGGTCCTAAAGCACAAATGGGACACTTCATCTCTCTCACTCAGACTCCAATGGATCAATACTGTCTTTAGGATCAAATATAAATTCCTGTTTGTATTTAAAGCTCTCCACAACCTTCCCCCTTCCTGCTTTTCCAATCTCCTTACACTTCACTTCCTCCACATACCTTATGATCCAGTAAAACTGACCTTCTTGTTGTGCCCTACAGAAGACACTCCATCTCTTATTTCCAGGATTTTCCACCTTTTAGTTTCCCTGACTTCCTTTAAGATTAGGCTCAAGTACCACCTTCTCCAGGAGGCCTAGTCCTCCAACATGCTAGTATCTTCCCCTTTCATCCCTTCCATCTACTTGGTCTACATCTTGTATATATCTACTTGTTTGCAGATCTCTCCCATTAGTGAGCTCCTTGAAGGTCAAGGCTGCTTTGATTTCCTTTGTCTCCCAAATGCTTAATACAGTGCCTGGCACATAGAATTTAATGTATACTTGTGGACTAACTGTTCTTAAGGAGCTAGTATTCTATAGAGCAGTGGTTCTCAACCTTCCTAATGCTGTGACCCTTTAATACTTAGATGTGAGTGTATCTGCATGTGGCCAGACCCACCTGGAGATGGATGGAGGAGCAGTGTCTCAGTTCCCAAGACCATCGGAAATATGTGTTTTCCGACGGTCTTAGGCGACCCCTCTGAAAGGGTCGTTTGACCCCCAAAGGGGTCGCGACCCACAGGTTGAGAACCACTGCTATAGGGGAAGACTATCTATATGTAGTACACACACTGTTCATATGGACTAGTTGTGCCTAACCTGTGGTAGAGCCTTCTGAGCTAATACTGGTCTGGTCAGCCACAGCTGGACACACTGTACCTTGAGCACAACATAGTAATGTCATTTTGGTCCTCTTTGAGAACAAAGGATTACAACCATAAACACTTTCGGGGAATACTGTGTGTGTGTGTGTGTGTGTGTGTGTGTGTGTGAAGAAAATGAAAGAGAATACATATTATAGAGGGAGATTAGATAGAGATATAAGTTCCCCAATGGTGTATATACAGTTCTCAACCTGTGGGTCACAACCTCTTTGGGGGTCAAATGACCCTTTCACAGGGGTCACCTAACACCATCAGAAAACACATATTTCCAATGGTCTTAGGAACTGAGACAGCACTCCTCTATCCGTCTCCAGGCAGGTCCGCCCACATGCAGATACGTCCACATATGAGTATTAAAGGGTTGCAGCATTAGGAAGGTTGAGAACCACTGCTATAGATACATATGTAGTTTTATAGATATATAGTCTCCTCCTATCGTGTATGCATGCACACATATATATACAGACATATTTTTTGTATACAGAATACAAAATAAATACAAAGTCGTTCAGAAGGGATGTTAGCTTTTGGGGACACCAAGAAAGGCTTCATATGAAAGGTAGTGTTTGAGCTGAGTCTTAATGAGGTAAGGGATTCTAAGAGGTAGAAGTGAAGAGGTAATGAATTTCAAGCATAGGGGTGGTGGTAGTGGTGGTGACTAATGCAAAGACTTAGAGACAGGAGATGGGAGTATTGTGTGTAAGTAACTACAAGAAGGTCACTTTGGCAAGACTGTAGAGAATAGGAAGTGGGATAAAATATAATGCGGCAGAAAATTAATTTGGGACTAGACTATGAAGGGCTTTAGCAGTCAAACGGGGAACTTCACATTTTATGCTAGAAGTAATAGGAAGCCACTGAAATTTGAGTACACAAATGCCAAGGTAAGACTACTCCTGCTTCCTGACCATCTTCACATCATGTAACACTTCAGCAATCATCCCCATCTCCTACCTACCAGAACCTTGGATTCTCCCTGCCTGGAAAGTGAGCTTTCCAGGCTTCCATCATACCATGTAATGGTTTGTGTCCCCAAATCCCCTTTATGTGTTCTCTGCTCGGTTAGAATGTAAACACCTTGAGGACAGGGACTACCTTGCTTGCTTATATTTGTATCCTCAATGCTTAGCACTGTGCCTGGCATATAGTAAGTACTTAAAAATTATTCTATCTGTCTATCTATATGGGTGCAAACCTGTAATTTCATTGGTATATAAAACTCTACATAAAGAATCTCCCCTTATTGATGCCTATTTATAATTGCTGTACAACTTTTAGTCTTAGAAAGTTCCCTGGGACACTAAGAGGTTAAATGAACTCAGGGTCATATGGCAAATATATGATAGGACATAGCTATCTCTCTCACTCTCTATATCCATCTATCTATCTATCTATCTATCTATCTATCTATCTATTTACCTACCTACCTATCTCTGTCTCTCTATCTCTCTATCTCTCTATCTATCTACTATAACACAGTTTATTCTAGTCTTAAAATAAAACTTTTGGGGGGCATCTAGGTGACACAGATAGAACACTGACCCTGGAGTCAGGAAGACCAGAGTTCAAATCCAACATCTGAAACTTACTGTGTGACCCCAGGCAAGTCACTTAACTGCAACTGCCTTTAATAAAAAAAGAATAAGATTTTTTGGGACACTGTATAATAGTCTTAAGCTAAGAACTAGACCTGAGATCTACAGGGAACTCTCTCTACCAATGCAAGTTAGCAACCTCTCTGCAAATTATAGTCTTAAAGAGCTTCCCTAAAGAACTAAGAGGTTAAGTGATTTGTCCAGGCTCACCCAGATGATACGCATCACAGGTAGGCCATAAACCCAAGTCTTTCTGGTTCTGAGGCCAATTCTCTATGACATAACTCTACATGTAATAATGATCTAGTAATCACTTAAACTCATGTGGTAAACTTGCAGCATCATGGACAGGTGGGCAGTGAGTTGTGTGTGGAACCCACAAATTAGATTTGGCACCAGAAAAGGATATTTGGGACTACTGGATTCCACTGCTACTATGAAAGCTTTTTCTCTCCTTAGACAAATATTCTATTTCTTTGAATAGTGTTCAATAACATAGTATTAACCAGTTGTAACAGATATTGGTCACATTTACTTCGAGTATGTTGAACATAGGCTTAATAGCAGAGTAAATGTGCATGAACAACAATGCCTAGAAATATCAACATTGTATCCCCACCAAAGGATTAGAGGAAGTTGAGGATATAATGGGGCAAAAGAGTAAGGAGAGATTGTGCTAAGGTAAAAAGAATATGAGCAGAAAAAAGGAAATGATAGGAATCTGTGTTCTCATATTGGCTTTGCCATTAAGCTGTATGAAATTGGGCAGGTCATTCAGTCTTTGAGACTCTGTTTCATTATTTGTATGATGAGGGCAGTGAAGTAGATCTCTGTAGTTATCCTTAGCATTCTGTGATTTTAGATTTAGATTTGGAATAGGAAAGAGAGGCAAGAAGTTGTAATGGTAAGGGAATTTGAAGATCTTCCCTGCCCCTTAATGGGCCTCACTTGGACCCCAACAAGAGAAGCTTACATAGGGGAGGCTTGTTTTTCAGGAAGGCCCACACCTTTTGTTACTTTGTGATTAGGCTGTGGGTCACCAAGATTGAGATGTCCTCTGACCCTGGAAAAGGCTATATATACCCTGAGGTGAGGTTTTGCTCTGGGGCTCACTTATGGGAAGAGTTGTGTGATTTGGTCAGAAGAGACTCTCAGCAGCTGTTGAGCCCCCCTGATTCTTAAAACCCAGATGTTGGTGCTTCTCTCTCTGGTAACTAACACTGTATGAATGTAATGATCAGACAGCTAGAAGCCCTGTCTGTTGGTCTGTTGAATGGTGTTATTTCCTCTGCCTGTACTTTTTGTCTGCTTGTAATTTCTATTTGTATTTTCTGAAGTTCAGAGTGCTGACTTTTCCCCCTGAACTAAGTGAATTATATGTGTGTGTGTATGTGTGTGTGTATATATGTGTGTGTGTGTGTGTGTGTGTGTGTGTTTGATTAAAGTAAGATTGTTAGCCCTTTTTGAGTTGCTTTCCTTTAGAAAAACAGATAAAAGAACCTGTGCTAGCAGCCATCCCGGGTATGCTGGGGTGCTTGCTGTTACAGAAGTCAGGCATGGAAGGTGGGGATTATGAAAGATGAAATTACTTTACCCACATCTATGATTTAGATTATGTTTCAGGCTGTTTTAAAATGTTTTCTTCTACTATTTGCCTCCAAAATGCACTAGGTAATTAGGCCAATGTCATGGATGAATCTCTATATCTGGTGTTATTGCCCCAGTCATAAACCATACCCCTTATCTTGTCCAACCATCTTGAAAATATGATATTATCTGGTAATGAAGGGAGTAGAGGATTGTTATATCACTGATATTTTTGCTCTAAGACTCCAATAGGATCTTGATGAGGGGATTCCTTCCAATGACAGACATCACAATCAATCCATGTCTGCCCATCCTGGGCAACTCTTCCACCCAACATTCTGGACATCATCCTTGAGTTCTCTTATAAGAATACTAAACATAGGCTATCTATTGGTCATCACTTGCTCTTTGTGACTAGGTTTTTCTTTGAGGGAAGGTGTCATATATTTATTTAAAGACATCCTTTAGACTCTTTTACTAATACTTTGTAAAGTATTGCAGCTACTTGTGTACCCCCCTCCCTACTCTGTGTCTCTTCATTACACTTTGGGTGATCAGAACTGCAGCATTTTGTGACTTGGAGCCATATAGTATCACTGGAAATAATAGTATTGAAGAGATCAGCTTTAATTTCAGGGAGAAATTTGGGATCATTGAAAGAATTGTGCAATTAACCAAAAACTATCCAGCATACTCTCTTCCTGTTTAATTCTAGACCCAGTTCATAATCCTTATGCAGTGTCTTTCCAAGATAATAACATGCCAGCTATGTAGGTTGTCTATACAATTTCATATCTTATAAAGGATAGCAGGCATTCCTCATCCACTTGGTTTTTCCAAACTCTTCTGAGTGACTATGGATCTAATTTAGAAGGTTGTATAATGTATAGGGCTTTGATGTAATGAGCACAATGTCATCCACAAACAGGAGAATGTGGAGGACCTCACCACTTATAGGGAGTTCATCTTTGACCTGTAATGTCCCCAGCACATTCTCCATAGCAGGAGTGAATAGGCTTGCTAATACATATCTCCCTGTTTTATACCTCACTTGATATCAATTATCAAAAATAATCTTTATATTGATATGACTGTCCTTCTCTCAGGTTCAAAGCCTTATGTCATTTTCTACTTTTTCTGACTCACATCATCCACATCCCAAAAATTGCTATGTCTTGTCACTACCACCTCTGAAATATTTTTAGTTCCATCTTCTGCTTTTTAAATTCTGCTGTCACTAACTAATTGAAACTCTCCCAACATGAACTAATAAAACATAGCTAACTGGGCTTCCTACCTTTGATCTCTCCCTTCTCCAATCCATCTTTCAAATCTGTACCAAAGTAAATTCTAATTTAAAAATCTGACCACAGAGGGGTAGCTAGGTGGTGCAGTAGATGATAGAGCACCAGCTCTGCAGTCAGAAGCATCAGCTAATGCAGTCAGAAGCATCTAACTTCAAATCCAACCACAGATACTTACTAGCTGTGTGACCCTGGACAAGTCACTTGACCTTGATTGCCACCCACCCACCCCAACCCCAAATTTGACCACATAACTCCCTTGATTAAAAAAAAAACTCTATTGACTCCCCATTTACTCCTAATTAAAATACAAACTCTTTAAAGTGGACATTTAAAACCCTTGCATTCCGACTCCAACCTAATGTGAGACCTCACTTCATGTACTCTGTGCTTGGGTCATCCTATCACCTTTAGGCTCAAACACAAATGCTTCTCTCACATTTTTAAGTGTCTTTCACTGCCAGACTCAAACCTAGGTTTTCAACCTATAAATTACTTCCTTTATGCAATCTCTAGTCCAGCCAAATTGTACTTCTTGCTGTTCCTCATAAACAACATTCCATTTCCCATCTCCATGCTGTCTCTCCTACCTAGAATGCATTCTCTCATGATTTCTGCCTCTCCCTTCCTATGAAAATCAAATTAAAATGCTGCCTTCTACATTAGACCTTTCCTGACCCCTTTCTTTAGCTGTCAATGCCCCCCTCCAAAAAGTATTATTCTAAGACTAGACTAGACTATGTTACATTATGCTTTATACATCCTGTCATATACTAACCATATCACCCCTGATAAAACTATAAGGTTCTTGAGAGTAAGAACTATTTCATATGTTTTTCTATCCCTAACACATAGCAAAATGTTTGGTACATAGTAGTCTTTCAATAAAAACTTCTTTATCATTTATTTGACATAAACTCATAATTACCACACTCAGTGTTAATGCTCTTGCCTGCAATATGAAATGGTTTTTCAAAGTCTTAAGAATGTTTCTATTTTAAGAAGAAAAGTGGCAATCACTCACTAACATGCTAGTCTAGAGCATTGTTTTCCAAGTCATTTTCCTGTCATGTTTCATATGCTGGAGTTAAAAGATATGAATGTCTGCTATATAGTGGTTATTCACTACTCTCACCCCTTACTACTGAGGGAACAGGGTAGCATGGTGGATAGAGGGCTGGACTAGAAAGTAAGAAGACCTGAGTTGAAAGCCTGCTTCAGACATTTACTAACTGTGACCCTGGGTAAGTCACTTAGGAGATGCAGCTTGCCATAGAGGATAGAGAATCTGCCACAGAGCCAGGAAGATCTAGGTTTGAGTCTCTTCTATGACATATAGTAAACTATGTGATCCTTAGAAAGTCATTTAATGTCTTGGTACTCTGGGAAAGTCTAAGATTATAATTTTTTTTTGTTTTTTTGTCTTTTTGGAGGGTGGTAGGCAGGGCAATTGGGTTAAGTGACTTGCCCAAGGTCACACGGATAGTAAGTGTCAAGTGTCTGAGGTTGGATTTGAACTTAGGTCCTCCTGACTCCAGGGCTGTTGCTCTATTTACTGTACCACCTACTTAGCTGCCCCTCTATGATTATACTTAACAGAGAATGTGCCAACCTGCATTGGTAGAGGGAGTCCCCTCACATGGGAAATCCCTCTGTTAACAAATTTACAAATCTAGTGCTTATCCCTATCCTATTTTTTCAAAGCCCTAAATCCTTCATTTTGATGTAATTACAATATTTAGAACACTAATTTTCTTTTTTGTCCAAAAACTATACTTATTGGGGCAGCTAGGTGGCGTAGTGAATACAGCACTGGTCCTAGAGTCCGGAAGACCTGTGTTCAAATTTGCCCTCAGACAGTTGACACACTTACTAGCTGTATGACCTTGGGCAAGTCACTTAACCCCAATTGCCTTGCCTCCCCCCCTCCAAAAACAAACAAAAAACTAAACTTATTAGTATACTTAATATACTAAAGTATAAAGTAAGTATACTTATACTAAAACTCACACTAATGACATTAACAGGTAATATGGGCATATAATATAGCCAATAGTGAACACATTTTCTAAATATATATACTACATATAAATATATATGTATATATGTGTGCACATACACACACACATATACGTATGTATGTATCTATATAGGCATAGATATAGAGATAAATGAGTTGTAAATAATCCAAGGGGTACAAATACAAACAGAATGAACAGTTTAGTTAATGAGCAACAAGTGTCCAAAGTCCAAATACAAAGGGATCTCACTAATAGATTTATAGAATCTCAAGAGCTGAATGATACTTAAGAGATCATCTGGTCCAACTCTCTTCTGGAGTGTGAATCCCTTCTAAGCGCATCATTCATTCTTTTCCTAAAGACCTGTCAATAATGGGGAACACAAGGGAAGGGGAGAGAGGGGGAGAAAATTTGGAACTCAAAATCTTATGGAAATGAATGCTGAAAACTAAAAATAAATTAATAAAAAAATAATAATGGGGGACACAGTGACTCCCAAGGTAACCCATCTTGTGTTTGACAGTTCTAATTTTTTAAAAAAGTTTTTCCTTATATTAAGTCAAGATTTGATCCCTTGTAACTTCCATTCATTAATGCCAGTCTTCTCTCCACCATACCTCTTTCCCCTTTAATATAGAAAAAATTTAATCCTACCACACATTCAATAGAAATTTACCAGATGCTATGATTAAGGGCCAGTTGGGGTACAAATGAATCAACAAGCATTTATTTAGATTCCACCATGAGGTAGGTACTAGGTATATAAAGAGAAAATTAAAGTCTGCCTCCAAAGAGCATGCATTCTATAGTGGAGACAACCCATGCTTATTTAAGTATATGCAAAACAAATACATGGTAATTGTGATTTGAAGGTACTAGCAGTTGAGGAGGAAGCAAGGAAAGGCCTCATGGAGGAGATAGGGATATGAAGTAAGCTTTGAAGGAAACTAGGAATTAGAAGAGGCAGAGATAAGAAGGAAGTGCATTCCAGTCATAGGGGACAAATTGTATAAAGCATAGAAATGAGAGATAGAGTATCATGTAAGAGAAACAGCAATAGGGGCAGCTAGGTGGCACAGTGAATAGAGCACCAGCCCTGGAGTCAGGAAGACCGGAGTTCAAATCTGGCATCAGACACTGAACACTTACTAGCTGTGTGACCTTGGGCGAGTCACTTAACACCAACTGCCTTGCCTTCCCCCTCCAAAAAGCAAAAAGAGAGAGAGAGAGAAAGAGAGAGAGAGAGAAACAGCAATAAAACCAGTCTGGTTGGATTAAAGAATGTACAAAGGAGGTTAATGTATAGTAAGTTTGAAAAGGTAGTCTGAAGCCAGGATGTGATTTATCATTTAAATGATAAACTGAGGAGTTTGCATTCAATCTTAGACTTAGTAGTAGAAGATAGTCAAGTCCATAGAATATGGGACTGACATAATTAGATTTACACATTACGAATACATTTTGCTGTCTAGAGGATGGACTAGAGAGGTGGAAGAGATTTGAAGCAGAAAGACCAATGCAGGAGCTCCATGTGGGAGGAAATGAAGGCCTAAGTGAGGGTGGTAAGGAATGTGAATTTGAAGAAGGGGAATGATGGGAGGGATGTTAAAGGGTTAAAAAATTAATAAGATTAGCAATTGTCTGGGAGTCAGGGAGGAGGAATCAGTGATGGCAGATCAATGGGATGCTATATCCAAAAGACAAGAACTTAACCAGAGCTCCCCATCTGAAACTTTTCAGAAAAAAAAAATCACTTTAAGAAACATTTATTCATTCATTCAATCACCTCAACCATGTGATGGGATCCAAAAGATCACATGTAATGAAAAAGGCCGTGATCCACAGTTCAGAGGATGTGTATGCATTTTCACTTCACCACATGAAGAAAAAGAGCCAGAATTGAGAATGCCTATAAAGGGAACTAACCAGTCCAGGAGTTTCATCTTTCCTGCCTGGCTGGGTTCAAATGAAGCAAGGACTTGCTGTAGGCCCTCGGTGAGGAAACAGAAACTTCAGGCCTTTATCTCCCCACCAGGACCACTAGATAGTGAATAGAGCACAATGTGCCCCACGAAGGTATGATACTGCTGTTGCTTCTGTCTTTGTTGTGTCTATGCTTCCTGCTTTTAGGGCCTGGAAATGGTTGTGACCTCGTGAGCTTTGGAAAGTCAGAGAAACAAGCACCAGAATTCCAGGAGATGGTCATACCAGGATTTGTGAGAGGCCAAGCACAGGTGAGACAGCAGGTTAGCCCAGGAGCTGAGGTCCTAAGTAGGGAACTGCTTGATATGCTTGATTCTTCCCAATATAGAAGAGGAGACTCATTCTTTGGCTATTTTAAGTCTGTGAATGAACGTGGGGGTCTTATTGCTTATAAGGTGCATATCCTTTAAGTGTGAGCTCACTTTTCTCAGTGTCTGAGGCAACAGTTCAAAGGAAATGCATTATTACTTCAGTTCTTTCTATTTACTTGGAATAAATATTCCTTTGTAAACATAAGTGATGGGGGCTAATTGAAGGCTGATGGCATTAAAAAAAAGATACCCCTTGTTATTATGATGGAATTCTATTGCACTATAAGAAATGATGAGTGGGATGCTCTCAGAAAAACCTGGAAAGACTTGCATGAGCTGATATAAAGTGAAATGTACTGTGTACAAAGTAACAGCAATATTGTTAGATGATCAGCCATGAGTGACTTAGCTATTCTTAGCAATACAATGATCCAAGATGACTCTGAAGGATTTATGATGAAAAATGGTGTCCATTCTCAGAGAAAGACATGATGGTGTCTGAAAACAGATTGAAGCATACTTTTTTTTTTGAGGGAGGAAGGCAAGGCAATTGGGGTTAAGTGACTTGCCCAAGGTCACATAGCTAGAAAGTGTGTCAAGTATCTGAGGTCGGATTTGAACTCAGGTCCTCCTGACTCCAGGGTCAGTGCTCTCTATTCACTGTGGCACCAAGCTGCCTTAGAAGCATACTTTTTAAAACTTTATTTCTCTTGAGTTTTTTTTCCTTGTCTATGTTTTCTTTCACAACATGACTATGATGAATGTTTTGCATGACTACACATGTATAACCTATATGGAACTGCTTGCCTTTTCAATGGAGAAAGGAGGGTGGGGAGAGAGAGAATTTGGAACTCAAAAGTTTTTTAAATGAATGTTAAAAATTGTTTTTACGTGTAATTGGGGAAAAATAAAATACTAAATTAAATATATATACATATATACATATCTATATCTGTCTATAGATAAATACCCTTGACTCCCCAGATGTCCCCCAGACACCCAAGGAAAAGTTCTAGCTTTGTTCTCTCTGAGAACTCAATCAGATAGTATATACGTGGGCTAGAAGAGTTAAGTTCAGTGTCATATTATAGTAGTGTAGCAGAAAGAATAATGACTGCCAGATGGAATGTTAATCAAAGTTCAAAACAGGTTGAGCCAGGTAAAAAGCCTTATTGTATAAAGTCAAGTCAGGACCACAGCAAATAGAATTTTTTGTTGTGTATGTTTTTAAAAAAATGTTATCTTAACATGTTGTTCAGGCACAGTTGCATGAGAAAAGCTCAGGAAGGAAGGGGCATGGCTAGTAGCACACTACCACCATACAGCTGAGTCCCAGAGTAAGAAAAGCTGTCAGTTGGCTGACCTGCTTCATCCTCCCCTCCCATTCCAAGCTCCCTCTGCCCAGGGGTTGAACCTCTGCCTAGATGACTGAATCAGTTGCCTCAGTGAACTCCTGGAGCTGAGTTCAGCTGGGTTTCCTGTTTATCTACCTGTTTCTCCCTAACTCCCAACCCTAGGGCATGTATCCTCCCTTGAGGCCAGTTAAATGCTCAAAGTAAGACACAAATTAGGTCTAAAACCAAACATCTTCCAAAAATCTGTTAATTACATGACCATTCCCCAAGTCATCCAGGTGCAAAGCTTTAGAGTTGACTGTTCCATCATCTCCTTCACTTCCCATGCCCCCACCCCCATAATTATTTCCTGAAGAGTTTTTTATTTTAATTTATTTTTATTTTTTCCTTTTTGGAGGGGGGAGGGCAGGACAGTTGGGGTTAAGTGACTTGCCCAAGTCACACAGCTAGTAAATGTTAAGTGTCTGAGGCTGGATTTGAATTCAGGTCCTCCTGATTCCAGGGCTGGTGCTCTATTTACTGTGCCACGTAGCCACTCCCCCCAAAAAGTTTTAAACTTTCAATCCATCTATGTCTTTTTTAAGTTTAAAATGTTTGTTGCTATATTTTTTTTCTACCACCTTCATTTCTGGATGTGTCCCTCCTGTACCCAATGAACCATCCCTTCTAAGACAAACATTTTCTTGAAGAGAGAGAAGAAAAATCAGTTCAGCAAAACAACCCAATACATCAACTGAGTCTGACAGTATATACAATGCTCCACACCCATAGTCCTCCATCTCAGGAAAGAAAGGGGGGGAAAACATTTTTTAAAAATTGCCTTTCTGGGACCAAAGCTTTCTCCTTTTTCCTCTTGTCTACAGCCAAACCAAGTAGGACTCAGGGATAGACGGGATTTTAGACAATTATCATCTAGTTCAACTCCTTCATTTTACACATGAGGAAACAAAGATACTGTTGAATGACTTGCATAGGATCAAGTAAGCAAAAGAGCCAGAATTCAAATCAAGGTCTCTCAACTCTAAGCACAGCACTGCCACAAAGGGTTCAGACCCTTATTACCTCTCACTAGTACTGTTGCAATGGATTCCTTTTTTTTTAATGACTATTTTCCCCCCTATTACATAAAAACAATTTTTAATATTCCTTTTTTAAAATTTTGAGTTCCAAATTTTCTCTCTCTCCCTCCTCCCTGAGATGGCAAGCAACTTGATATAGGTTATACATGTACAATCATGCAAAACGTATTTCCGTATTAGTCGTGTTGTGAAAGAAAACAAAGACCAAAAAAAAAACACTGCGAAAAATAAGAAAGTATTGGGGGAGGGGGTAAACATGGGATCGCCGTTTTGGGGTGGTGGGTAGGGGAAAAATGGGGAGAAAATTTGTAACTCAAAATCTCATGGAAATGAATGATGTAAACTAAAAATAAACAAAAATTAAAATTAAAAAAGAAAAATAAGAAAGTGAAAAACAATGTGCTTCAATATGTATTCAGACACCATCAGTTCTTTCTCTGGACTTGGATTCCCTTTTTCATCATCCATTGGAATTGTCTTGCATCATTGTATTGCTGACAACAGCTATGTCATTCACAGTTGATCATTGTACAGTGTTGCTATTCCTGTGTATGGAGTTCTCCTGGTTCTGCTTATTTCACTTTATTTTTATTTTATGTTTTATCTTTTTGGAGGGGGGAAGGCAGGGCAATTGGGGTTAAGTGACTTGCCCAAGGTCACACAGCTAGTAAATGTTAAGTGTCTGAGGTCAAATTTGAACTCAGGTCCTTCAGACTCCAAGGTCTGTGCTCTACTCACTGTGCCACCTACCTGCCCCTCTCATTTCACTTTACTGCAATAGATTCCTAACAAAGTCTCTCTGATTCCCATTTCTTGCCCCTCCAATAGTATTTGTTCCTACGTATAAGTGATGAGTAATGGTTTGTAACTCTTAGGTCATCACTTTACCTGATCAAAAACCTACCATCCTCCAATGTTTAAAGAAGGAAGTCTAAATCCTACAGAGTCCCTAATCAGACTCAAATACTATCTTTCTGGCATTATACCATGGAGAACAAAATAAAAATTTTATTATTTATTAGGTATTAGCCTAATTTTGGTCATCCTAGTCATGATAAACTAGTACTTAGAGCTTACACTGATGAACAGAATATGCTGATATTCTGCATTTCTTTTAAAAAATTTTTTTAGTCAGGAGGACCTGAGTTCAAATCCAGCCTCAGACACTTACTAGCTGTGTGGCCTTGGGCAAGTCACTTAACCCCAATTGCCCTGCCTTCCCTTCCCCAAAAAATAATTTAAAAATTTTTTTTTTTAATTTAGTGAACCTAGGGAGGATGTTCTATATGTATCTTGGAGAGCTTCTGATACATACTCTATGATCAATGGGCAATTCAATAACTTTTCAATGCCCTATATCACTTAGACTTCAAAATGAAGGGTAGATGCCCTTCTTCACTGGTAAAAGGAATTTCCTCATTGGGCTCTCCCTTCTAATACGCAAACAAATTTGTGGTCTCATCAATTCAGGAGCTCTCTTGAACTATGAGATTATAACCCATCCATGCCTACCTATCCTCTGCAATTCTTGTCTATATTCTCCCAACAGTTCATTACCGGGAGGACACCAAAATGCTGCAGGGTTTCCTTGATTTCTCCCAACACTGTGATGATCCCAGGTAGTCCTCTCCTGGCTTCTTTCTTTGCTGCATCTTGCTCATGCCACATAACCAGCCCTTCTCTTCCTGTTCTAAGATTCCACATGTCCTCTAAGCTTGTTTTTCTTATGTGTTGCAGCCTGTTCACAAATGCGCCTGCCTCTCTATTATCCTCTAAGTGATATTCACCTTGAGTTCTTGTGAGGCAGTGGTGGTCCATGTCTGGCTGCCATATAGCAACATCTGTAAAATGTTAGCATTGAAAAGATAGGTCTTTGCTTGGGATTAATGGAAGAGCTTTGCAATGTCCTCAAAGCAATTCATAGCCCTCTCCTCTCCTTTTTAGCTCTGAGTCCAGTTCAATGTCTGTCTATCTCTAAGGTTTATCTGTCCCAGATAATATGGGGAAGGTGTCTGTCCAAATGCATACTGAAATCTGAGCAACAGTCTTCATCTAAGTGGTCTTTCTTGCATGGAGAAACAGGCCAAACTCTTTTGAGTGATTATCATTCTTTTCCAAGGGGTTCTGCAATGGCCTGGGGCTTGATAGAAGTCAGCACAATATTATCTGCAAACAGGATCATCTGAAGAACTCATCATCCATAAGGAATCACACTATGTCCCCTATTCTGTTGTTGAAGCGATTCTGAGGAGGGGTCCATAGCACCTTATGAAGATCTCTCCTTAGCACAGGCTGGTTTTCAGATGATAGACACATGGTCCATTTAAGAGTCAATGCTTAAGACTTTTCCAGCTTGGTAGATAACTTCCAGGGCTTATGTGCTATTGGCAAAGTTCTCAAGAACCCATAGCTCCCCTGCATTCCATAAAGAAGTATTAGAAAACTTTAGAATAGAGCACTGGCCTGGAGTCAAGAGGACCTTAGTTCAAATCCAGCCTCAAACACTAGATACTTACTAGCTATGTGACCTTGGGCAAGTCACTTAACCCCAAATGCCTTGCCTTCCCCCCTCCCAAAAAAGAAAAAGAAAACTTTAGAAAATGTTCCATTTCTTAACTAGAAGGCAATGTAGAGTAATGGATAAAGCTCCTGACCAAATTCAAATCCTCTCACTTTCAGCCTCAGTTTCCCCACCTATAAAATGGGATAACAATAGCACCACCTCACAAGGTTGTTGTGTGTATAAAATAAAAATAGCATATTAAAAGCTTTTAGAAAATCTTAAAGTACAACATAAATATCTGCTATTATTATTGTTGACAAATGAAGAAAACGGGCATCTTCCTAGGGCATCAATAAGGTAGAAAGTGTCCAGAGGAGGGCACCTAGAATGGCAGAGGCCCTTGAGTCCATATCCCACAACAAGTGGTTGAAATAACTGGGCATGTTTAGCCTGAACAAGATAAGACTCCATGATTATCTTCAAGTATTTGAAGGGCTGTCATACGGAAGAAAGATTACATTTTTTTTCTGTTTGGTCCCCAAGGACAGAACCAGGAGGAATAAATGGAAGTTGCAAAGAAGCCAATTTAAGCTCAATTTCAGGAATAACTTCCTAACAATTAGAAGCTGGCCAGAAGTAGAATATACTATTGAGACATAGTAAAGTCCCCCTCCTTGGAAATTTTCAAGCAAACTAGAGGACTCATTGTCAGCTATGTTCCACTGGGAGTTCCTTTTGTGCATAGCTTGGCCTACGTCCCTTTCCAACTCTCAAATTCAATGATTCTGTGAAATGCAATAAAGCTAAATTCAAAATCCTCAGAGTGACTAGGCTAAAAACTCAAAACAGTTTTTCTAAAACATCAAATGATAAATGAGAATTAACCTTGTAATGAGAAATAAATCATCAAAAGGTAACAGGATGCATTATTCATTAAGATCATGAGGTTTTTGTTTGCGACATAATTCCTGGGTTTCTAGCTTCTCTTAGCACTTAGAACCATATCCCATTCATTATTACAGAGAGGTAATATAAACACAATATAGTCTATGTCCCACACTAAAAGCATTACAATGACAATAAGAATAATGATGCTTTTCCATTTACCCTACCTTAAGAAAACCTAAGTTTTTCTTAGTAAAAGTTTTCTAATGTCAACATAATTTATCTGACAAACCAAGATGATCATCAGTGGGTAGATCAGCATGTCTATTTTGGCTATAATCAAGCAGAATTGAGACAGGAATATACAGAGTAATTATTTGACCATAATTAGAGGCGATAAACTTGTAGAATTATGTAGACTGTCCGTTGAAAACTCCAGTTACTAGGTATGGATAGCTGAGTTGCTAAAGCAACTTCATTTTGTCCATAGTTCCTCTATCTTTCTCCTGACTCTGTTTGTATTGCAACCACCACCCTGTCTGTAAACTTCCTTTCTGTTGAAACTGCAAGGACAGTCCTATCTATTAAAGTGGGGTTATAAGAAATAGCTATCCTGAAGAAGAACCTCTCCTGTTAGTAGCCCAGCAACAGGCCTGTCCAGTCAAGGGATACCACATCCCTTATTCCTACCCCAGCAACGAACCCTGTCCAATTCTGAGGTACCCTATATCCACTTCATTTCCTGACTAAATGGAAATCTATATAAGCTTTGTCTTTTTGTTCCTTCTGTAAGTCAGTCTCTGCCTATGCAGGTGGGACTCCCTTGTTAGCAGACTCAAGAAATCATCAGTTCCTACATTTATGGTTTTGGTTTTGGTTCTGGTTTGTTCCAGCACTGACAATTTTACCCACATGGACAATAATGCCAATGAATACACTGTTGTTAAAGAGCAGGGAGACAAACAACACTTTGACTAGTCAGTGGAGAAGGCTATGGCACATCCCTACTCTGATGTGTGATCTTGCTTTAACGATTCATCCAAAAGTGTGTGTGTGTGTGTGTGTGTGTGAAAGAGAGAGAGAGAGAGAGAGAGAGAGAGAAATCACCATCATGGTGTCATTCTTTAATTAATTTCCAAGTTTTCTATATAGCTCACTGGTGTACTTTCCAATTTTGCATAGATACTAAGGTATCTTCTAGAGTAGAAAATTTAAACAAGGTCGCTTCTAGCATTACAATCCTAGGAGTCAGTAAATAATATATTAGTTATTCAAACAGACATGTCAACATTAGAAAGAGACTGGAACCTTGCTGTCTTAACTGAGCCTTTCCCCTTTAAGGTTAGCTTCATTCTACTATGTATCTATCTGGTATGTCACCTTTTTTCTACCTGTTGCCTCCTTCATGTAATCTCATTGAGAACAGGGACTGTTTTTATATTTCCTGTGCTGGTACTTGGCATATTAGTAAACATGTAGACAGTGCTTGGTGATTGACTGATTAATTTCTAATCTTTTACTTTCCCCACTAATCTTACTTTCATATACATGGTGACTTCTGATTGACTTTAATCAAGGTCTGTATAACTGGACCTACCAAAAATGGAAGCCAAAACTACACAGACTTGGGTACCTGGGTTTTTCTACGTTGCTTGGAGTTAAAGGGTCATCTGCTTAAACAACATGACTTGAAATGATTGTTCAGAGGGAACACATGGAACCCTTCCCCATCAATGACAAGAGCGCCTCAATGGAACGGGATATCCCTAGCAGATGCTACCTTCTCCATTAAGCCTTCTCCAACTGACTTTTAGGTGATAACTTTCAACTTCAGACTTCTGCACCTCGAAGGTGTACTTGTCATATAATAATGTGTATTAGCATCATCTTTGTTTGTGTTATCCTCTTGCTATACTATAAGGTTCAAATTGCCAAGGACTATGTTTTACCTCAATTTCACAATGTCAAGTTGATGCCTTGGCCACAGTTCAGTTGTAAAGCAGTTCTCAGGTGTATCTGTAATCCATTTAGATTTTTAGAAAGGAACTAAGATCTGAAAGAATTTATAAAAAGCATGGAGGAAAAAGAAACTCTGCCCTCATTCTAGCTAGCTATGTAACTTGGCATGCTTCTGGGGCCAAAGAATTAAATGAGAATGAATAATCCAAAAATCAGTTGAAATAATATCTTGAATTAATATCTCGTAAACCTCATTTCATTCCTATTTGACATGAGCTAGCAATATGGATAATGTTGATTGCTAGCCACTTTTAAAAGCTTATGCAAAATTAATCCACAGAAGCCAGGATGATGGTGTTATATACTCAGCCAAATGCCTAACCTTAATTCTAACTACAATGTTAGTAATGAAGATGGCTGGATGATAAAAATGAATTCTAACCCCAAGCACCAAAATACCTTTCTCTACAGTTCCATCAGCTAATGACTTACTCTAGACTGCAACAACAGTACTCAGCTGAATTCCATTTGGAATGCATTCCAAAAGCATTTAATAATAGTTTACTATATGACAGGCATAGTGTTAGGTTCTGGGGACAGAGATAAAAATGAAATAGCCCCTGTCCTTAAGAGGCTTACATTCTACTATGGGGAGGAGGGGATAAAATACGTGCCCAGCTAAGCACATTCAGAGTACATAGAAAGCAAGTACAAGATAAATTTGATAGAAGAGCAGGAGATTACTAACAACTCGAAGGAACTTAAAAAGTGACAATAAGGGCAGCTAGGTGGCACAGTGAATAGAGCACTAGTCTTGGAGTCAGGAGGACCTGAGTTCAAATCTGACCTCAGACACTTGATTCACTTACTGTGTGACCTTGGGCAAGTCACTTAAACCCAATTGCCTTGCCTTCTCCCCTCCAAAAAAAAATTTGTTTAAAAGTGGCAACAGAATAGGTACTCAACAAATAGTTGATTGTCTGACTATGAAAAACCATTCTTCTATCAGTTGAGACCTTGGTTGAAGGCAGAATTTTTTTCTTTCTTTTTTATGAATAAGATATTATCCATTAAAATCTGACTACATTTTGCTCAACTATTTTATCTTCAGCATTAAAAGAGGGTACTAGCAACATATCATGACATGGCAAAATTTACAGGTCTTTTTAGTTTTTTTAGATGATGGATAGATAGCAAATGAACTAAGCTTATACGATATATTTGAAGTGAATGCTGGGTAATTATAATGATCAGTTGTGGCCCAAAAAAGAGATGAGGAATCATCAACCATCTCACTCCTTTAGGTAAAGGAATGTGAGGCTATATGTGCACAATGTTTGTATACACTGTTTCTACTATGACTGTCAATTGGCTTTGCTTAATTGTTTTTCTTTGTTACAAAGGGAGGGTTCATTTGGCAAAGGTTGGGGAGGAGAAGGGTAGACGGAAAGGATTTGTGATGTCAAAACAAAAGACGTCAATAATACTTTAAAAGAAACGTGTTAGCAAGTACCTGGCAAGGCAGTCCTTCAGTTGGCACACGTCTATGATGTCTTGTAGAGTATTTGTGCCTGGAGGTACAACTGGGTTGCCAGTCCCACTCACAAGGAGATGACAGCAAAGTAGGATTCCTCTCCCTGAAAAATACATCAAATTTGCCCAATTACAGGGTGAAACAAAAGTCATCTGTGTGGAAATCCTGGAAGCTTATAAAGAAAAAGTAATTTAAGGGAAACAAGATAAATTTCCACTAGTATTTATTAGATGTGTGATCCTGGAAAAGTTACTTAACTCCTCTGTCCATCAGTTTCCTCATCTACAATGTGAAAGGTTAGACCTGATAGTCTCTAAGGGTCTTTCCAGCTCTCAGTTTTTGATAAAGACTAACTATGAGATGGGCTGATGTTTTATCTTAGGAAGCAAATGTATTTCTTCTTACAAAAAGGAAGAAAATTTGAACAACCGCACATGTAGCAATTTTTGGTCAACAGTCAGAATTCCCAAGAAATAAACTGCCAATACAAAATTAACCCTTCGATTTAAAAAAGAAGTCAGCAGTCAGCAGACAAGTTAATATCCAGAAAGAGATAAAAAAAAAATTCAACCATTATTTAAAGTGATCTATCCTCTTTGGGTCTGGGATATTAACCCATGTTTATATTTATTAGTTTGCCTCCTAATATAATTTATCAGAATACAACCAATATGGTTTTCTCCCAAAGAAATTTACAGAAGCAAGGCAAAGTACCCAAATCCTGTTTAAAAAAATAAAGTTGCATTAATTCTGAATGTATTTCAAATACCACAAATGGCAAGCTTATTTCTGGATGGGGACTGGGTCATTGGAACCTTCTGTTATGCAGAATAAAAACTGTATCTGGGATAAAGAATGGTGTTATTTCTAGCTAGTATTGGACATGCTTTTTGAATTACTGGACAAAGAGATTCTGTGATATTGATGTCAATATTCCCTGAACAATGAAATGGAATGTAAAAAAAGGTAGTGTTTTTATTTTTACAGGCTGGGTTCATGTTTTCCTGTTCCAGGAAGCAGCAGGAAATTTAGGAGTAGACTAAAGCAAAACCATCTGGACAGCCACAAGGAGGTCAATGGGATTAACAGCCCAACACATAAATAATTTTTATTATTCCTTTCAAAGAGAAATAAATGCCTAGCAAATCAATATGAATTTGATTAAACTTTTGACCTTGACACAAAAATGTATTTGCTCAAAATATAATGATGTTTTTCTTTGAAATTATTCTTGTTCTTCCAATTAAATCAGCCATTAACATTTCATCCCTCTTGGGTCTAGTTTTAGTCCTGGATAAAGTTTCAGTTCTTAACATCTCTTTCACCATTGCTTTATCGTACTTACTGTAACCAAGACAGGCAAGAAGCTTAAGAAGATAGTAGGTCAATAATTTCTCAAATAAAGCATCATTGCCTGAAGGCATTTACACCAAGTAATTATTTTTTTGTTTTGTTTTGTTTTTGGAAGGGGGGAAGGCAAGGCAATTGGGGTTAAGTAACTTGCCCAAGGTCACACAGTTAGCAAGTATGTCACGTATCTGAGGCCACATTTGAACTCAGATCTGCCTGACTCCAGGGTTGGAGCTCTATTCACTGTGCCATCTAGCTGTCCCTAGAGCATTTAATTCTTTAGAAAATAAATCATTTCAAACAGCAAACTAGAAAAATAGGGATAATTTCTGAGGAACAAGAGAGCTAGCAATTTTTAAAAGTAATCTGTTGGGGCAGCTAGGTGGCACAGTGAATAGAGCACTGGTTCTGAAGTCAGGAGGACCTAAGTTCAAATCTGACCTCAGACACTGGACTCATTAGCTATGTGACCTTGGGCAATTCTCTTAACCCCAACTGCCTTGCCTTTCCCCCTCCAAAAAAAAATTAATTTGTAGGTGAGAAAATATGGTACAGGGGTATCAAGAGCTGAAAAGTTAACAAAACCTTCTGAAGAAATGCGGGTTTTCTCAATTCCCCCACTGGTGCCATTAACAGTATTCCACTCACATATGGGATCTTAATGGAATTATTAAAAAGGAAATTAAGAAATATTTCTTGAAACCTACTGATTGAACACCTACTTGAACACACTATGAGTCATAAAAAACATATATGAACTTACCAAAACAACAACCCAGCATATATGAAATTCTATACAGTGCTAATTTTGCACATCTAGCCCACAGTCATGTAGTATACAAAGTAATATCACAAATATACCACTGTTTACAAGTAAATATGTAAACCTTAAAACATCACGTATATGTGACTTATTGATGGCAGCATTATTATTAAAACCAAATAAGTGAGAAGCAGAAACCAAGTAGTCCTAGAAGTTCTGAACATTTAATTATGTCATAAAATGCAGAAACAGCAAGGATGGAAAAGTCCTAGAGCTATGTATACACAATAGAACAGATTTTCAAGGCCATTCCTATACCACCAGAGTTTCAGAGATGGTATTCTTTCAAGAATTCTCCATGCAGCAATCTACCCTGTGGAAATTCTCAAGTTCATCTTCAATAGAATCTCTCCATAGACAGAGCACCATGGCAGAGTCAACAACCCAACACTCAACGTTCTTTTTTTTTTTTGGAGGGGGGAAGGCAGGGCATTTGGGGTTAAGTGGCTTGCCCAAGGTCACACAGTTAGTAAGTGTTAAGTGTCTGAGGTCAGATTTGAACTCAAGTCTACCTGACTCCAGGGCCACTGCTCTATTCACTGCTCCACCTAGCTGCCCCAACACTCAACATTCTTGTATGAAGGTTCTCTACCTCTAACCCTCAATGGAGGTTCTGACCAACTACCACTGACCGAGCTACTTGTAAGATATAGATGTAGAATGTATAGACTACCAAATCTATAGTCACATTCCTTCTCCAAGATACCTGGAGAGCTGCCCATAGGAAACAACTTAATTATCATGCATTTAGTAAATGTACAGAATAGACAAACATATCACGCAAATGTATATGTATATATCATCTTTTTCTGAAGAAGCAATGAAAGAGAATTACATAAACCATTCTAAAACTCTTCTAAGACTTCTATACAATTTCCAATTTTTTTTTCCCAATTAGAAAGTACTTTTTGCTGCAAAGTTTCCTGGACTCTTCCTCAAGCTTCATTGAAGAGCTCATTTAGTATTTTAAAAATATAAACGTTTCAAATAAAGATATGTTTATCTAGTGATCAACATTGGAAAGGCATAAATGGGAGTGTTTAGAGAAAAATTAGGAAGGTGGTCTATAATTAAGTCAACAAGCATTTATTAAATACATACCATACTATTACTACTGTACTAAGCATTGGAGATAAGAAGAGAAAGGAAGAAAATACCAAACCCTCAGATATACTGAATGAATAGAACTTTTAGTAATAACACAGCATTAAAAATGTTTTTTCTTAAATTAACAGAATAAGAAAGGCAACATAGTATAACGAATAGAGAGCAGGCTTTGCAGTTAGAGAGATTTGGGTTTGAGACTGAAGATGTGTATAGTAGCTGTGTGACCATAGGCAGGTCACTTCATTTCTGAAGGTCTTAGTCTTAACTTCTCTGAGACTCAGTTTCCTCCTATGCAATAAGAAGTTTGAAGGGATGACCTCTAAGGTTCCTTTTAGCTCTAAATATATGATCTTATGATTCCCCAGGCTACTCTGCAAAAGTCTTACGAGTGTGTTGCAGATCTGCACTGGAGAAAGGAATTTCCAAACTAGGTTTTCTCCATAAAGAAGAAATTTTTTTTAAAAATAGGAAGTACTTATCAGAGGAAAAAAAAAACAGTATGCAAGTGTAGTTCTAACAGAAAAATATATTTAGTTGCATAAAATTAAGTTTTTTTCTTTTCTAAGAGTTGTTATAATTTGAACTTTCGGTTTTAAAGGCTGAAGTTAACAAGTATCTAAGTTGCAAATATCTCAATTTAATTTCTCTAAGATGCAGATACATTAACTCAGCTGATGGATTTAGCTCCTAAAGAATTTCTTTAGAGTACCATACCCTAAGTTTCATTACTTGGTTCTAATTCTAAAAGGCTACATCTGACAAGGAGATCATGCAACTTTCCTCAGTTAATAACTTAGCATTAATTAACTGCATTACAGAAATCATTACTTTCTATTTGTTTCAATCCACTGTCATGAGATATTCACTAGGTATCTATGTGTAGGCATCATTACAATAGCTACCTCTTCCAATTGCTTGGCCTATTGTGCTTACCCTGGGCGCTGCCAAAGATTCACATGTCTGCGGCTCTCAGGCAGGAGTTCTCTCTTGTTAAGTGGGGTGATGCCAACAGCAGCTTCCAATATTGTGATATATTTTTTATACCTCATCTCTTCTCTCTGTTCGCGTCTCTCTCAGCACATCAGCACAGGGATGCATAAATTAGAAGCAGTGTTCACTGACAGCAATTTTAGTAATCTCTGTGCTGTGAGCCGCTGGGGTTTTTTGGAGTGTACTACATATTACAAGCTACAGTTATAAAAATAACTTTGCAAGGGGAAAATGGCCAAAAAAAACCCCAACAACAACAACAAAAAAGAAGCCCTGCTGGATTCCCCTGAAACGTCAAGTGTTATATAATTCTGTGGATCTTTGAATAAAGCACTAATGAAAATGATTTTCAGGACAATCATGGTCTGTCCTAAGCCTAGTTATCTAATGCACACACTCCAATTTGTTAATCCTCAGATAAATCTTTGAGGCCGATAATCTTTCAAGTACTAATGGCACAGGAGGTGATTTATTTCTAAATAAGGGCTAGTAATAATTGATCCAGAAAGTCCTTCTAAGGACTGAAATGAAAAACACACTTTCCCATTGAAAAAGTCTCCCTCTTTCAAAGGTTATATTTTGCTTAAAAAGTAACAGGCAGTGTTTTGGATTGTTTAGGACATAGGTCTTTCTTGGTGAAGAAAACTTACTTTGGCCAAAAGTATAGCCAAGAATTAAGAGAAAATTTGACAATTCTTTCACTACTTATTTGGAGTCTAATGCATGCTGTGCTCAGTAAATATTACCAATCCTTCCCTCCCCCACCAGTTTTATATCTATATTGCCCAATTGTCTGAATTCCCAGTAAGACTCTAAATTAAACTATACATGCATAGGCAAAATGAACTGGAGAAAGGAACCATTAATAATTAAACATTAGGCATCCAAACCAAAAAAGTTATCTAGTATTCCTCTCCAACACTTCTCTAATTAAACAAGTAAATTAAAAAAAAAAACTTATTGATGGAATCTATTCTTTCCTCAGTAACAGGTGTTCATTTTGTGCCTGAATTACTTGTAACAGTTTCAATGATCTTTCCAAGCATCCATTTGCAGGTAAGGGTGGGGGTTATCGATCAGTTGGTCAATTACACCATCATACTTAAAGCAAAGGATAAAATTCTATGCCTAGATACATTAACCAGGTGAGAACACATCTTAATCAATCAAAGATTCTGGATTAAATATTTGAGGGAAGTCATTGAAAACCATTGTTTGAACTGGGGTGACAATGCATGGGAAATATGTTTGTATAGGTTGAGGTAATGTGGTCATTCGTTATAGGTCATTCTATAAAATAGTGGGCCAATTTGGGACATAAGAGAATTAAGTAACAGGCAGCTCAGGTTGAGGAAACTTAAAGTCAAGCCCTTTAGGAAAAATGACTAAGCATGAGGGAAGGAGAAGATCTTGGTCTCCTTCCCACCTTGTCCCAAGAAAGATCTTGAAGACTGAGCTTTGAAGGGTCCAAGGAATTTTGGACTTCCCATCTTCCCATTAGAATCCTGGCACTGTTATTCCTGGGAAAGCAGTGGATGAGGAAAGACAAATTTAAGACTATCAGGAGCTCAGAAGAACAGCTACACCACATCCAAGAGGATATACTTCAAGGATACCAGCAAAAGGACTTCTGGGAGCTCAGAGGTACCCTTTTGCTCACTTTCTTCCAGGACTCCATATACACAGATGAGAAAGTGTCACTTTTAAAGGAGAATGTTTTGTACCAACTGTTCCTCTTAAAATACTTTAGGAAACCTTCTTAAAAGCTAGTTACACATAAAGAATCTTTCCAGTTGGTCCCTACAACTATGAAGAGCCTAATATTTATCATGAATGATCCCCATATATAGCTTATATAGAATTAGAGGGAATGCTTATCCCAACTCCTCCTCACACTGGCAAGTTGTGTCCCTAGAGAGCAATAACATTTCTCGCTTAAGGAACAAGAGGTACTCCTGAATTGTTGGGAGTATCTTTTTTTTCTTTTTCTTTTTGTCTTTTTGGATGGGGGAAGTCAGGGCATTTGGGGTTAAGTGACGTCTCCAAGGTCACGCAGCTAGTAAGTGTCAAGTGTCTGAGGTTGGATTTGACCTTAGGTCCTCCTGATTCCAGGGCTGGTGCTCTATTCACTGTGCCACCTAGCCACCCCTGAAGTATCTTTCTAATTCTATTGGCTGGAGTCCTCCTTTCAATGCATTCTCCCCAATATTGTCAGTTACAGTTAGTATCTCTTTTATAGCATTGAGTGACTCAGTGAATACTGCCCCAATAGCATTTAGCCAATTAACAATTTGCTTTTATCAAAGGGTATTTACTGAGAAGATACAGCAAGAGTACAAGTTATAAAAGCATTTCTTCCTACCGGCAACATACTTTTTTCTCCTACCAGCTTGTTCTTATAGGATGTAGCATCTTATCACTTGTTTTAAACTTGAAGCAGTTGCTACAGAACACCTGCCCTCACCAACTCCACTTCCAAATTCAACATAGCCACTATATGAGTCACTCTCCTTGCAGCAAAACCCTTTATCTCAGCTACAAGGTTCCTCAGGCCATATGGACATACTGGACTTGGCTATCAGCAAATTCTAGTTCCCAAACCTATGCTGGCTAGCTTTTCCAACTTTCCAAAGATCACAAGGTTATAGACCTTTCTAAAACTCCTTTACTTTTAGAATAGATACAACAGGCCATGTGTTCAGGGGTTACTGTTAGCCCCTGTGGGAAAAATAAGATCTGAGGTCTCTCTCCATCTGGAGACTTACAGCAAATAAGCCTTGATTACCCCCAGAAAGAGAGAGCCAGCATGATGTGGCCAGTTATTTCTGTTTTATGTATACCTAGTTCCAGCTCAGTAATCATTCAAAAACTCTTCTTGACCACATAGCAAAGGAACCAGTTACAGAAAACTTGTGCGTGCTCTGAAGCAGAGACCCAGGCTCCTCCATTACCCATCACTATCATGGACTTTCAGATGCAGCCTCACCAAATATCCATGTGGGTGATGCCATCAGGCAGAGCACGCTGTACATGCTCTGAAGAACCATGCCCTCACTGGTCTGATCCCTGTTGAGTATATACCTGTAACATAAGAGATTCAACTAAAAGTTCTCTAACTTCTCTCTCAACTTTAAGCCTGTATGGTTCTATGA
This sequence comes from Pseudochirops cupreus, assembly GCA_028627135.1. Lineage (NCBI taxonomy): Eukaryota > Metazoa > Chordata > Mammalia > Diprotodontia > Pseudocheiridae > Pseudochirops > Pseudochirops cupreus. The sequence goes on along the minus strand of CM053583.1, from coordinate 275,505,639 downwards.
ATTAATCCTCAATTCAATTCAATAAACATTTGTGAAGTACGCTGTGACAGGTGCTAAAGTGTCCAAAGATGAAATCATGCAGGAATGAAAAGAGATTTTTAGATAGATAGATATACATATGTATTTATGTATATATGTATGTGTGTATGTATATCTTGTCCATCATAGGCACTTCATAAATGTCTGTTCTGTTGAACTGAACAAAGAAGCAAATTTATTTTTGTTCAAGACCTATGATTCCATCAGTGTAGGGAACTCCAATGCAGACTGATCTATAACTTGAAGTCTTAGAGTTCCCTATGGCACTGAGACATTAAGTCACTTTTCAATGGTCACATATTAAAATATGTCAGAGGCAGGGCTACAGGCTTCTCTGGCTTCCTTTAACTCCCAACTAAAATCCCACCTTCTATAGAATGCCCTCTTACTTCTAGTGCCTTCCCTCTCTTAATTATTTCCTATTAAACACAGTTATTTACATGTTGTCTCTCTTATTACACTGTAGTCTTCTCAAGAGCAGCGAATGTCTTTTGTTTTTCTTCATATTTCTAACGCATAACAGCATGCCTGGTACATAGTAGGCACTTACTAAGTGTTTATTGACTGACAAAAGCCTGAAAAAATAAGTATATGCTCATTGAGAGTGGAGTGGCTAATCAAACTGCTATATGAATGTAATGGATTACTTCTTCCCCTTAAGGAAGGAACAAAGTACAGGGAGAATTCATAGAACTATAAAGATACACAGTAAAAGAAGCAGAATTAGAAAAATGTCCACAAAGAATGCAATGATGTAAATGGAAACAAGAATAAAAGACAACCAGGAGGGAGTAGCATGATATTGCACATAGAACATTGGGTTAGAGCTGGAGTCAGGAGCACCTGAGTTCAAATCCAGCTTCAGACACTTAACCCCAATTGCCTTTCCTTCCCCCTCCAAAAAGACACACACACACACACACACACACACACACACACACACACACACACCCCCATCGAGTTAGAAGTCAGAAGACCTGACCTCAGACACTACTACTTCTGTCACTATTTATGTAACATTGGACAAATCATTTTAATTCTCTAATCCTCAGTTTCCTCATCTGTAACATGAGGGAGTTGGAGAAGATGACCCCTAGGGGCCCTTCGAAGCTCCAAATCTATGATCTTATTAATTCACATCAAAGACACTGACCAATGTTGGTTCCAGAAGAACAATCCTGAAATATACTTTGTTCTCTGGAAAGGTCATGGACTATGGTTGTAGAATGTTTTGTTGTGTCTTAGTCATAGCATTGAACAGTTCTGTTTAATTTTTTTCCCCTCTAAGTGAGTATATTCTGGAAAGAAGGCAGTTATTGAGAAGTGTTTTGCAGTATAAGAAACAAAATTAATCAATAAAATATTTTAAGAGGTCATTAGTGACCTTCAAGAGAACAATTTCAGTCTTTGCTTTTTCTAATAGTCCAATCTTGGCTCTGACAACACCATATTTACATACAATTGCTAACCACCAGGCACTGTGCAAAGCACTTTATAATTATCATCTCATTTATGTCACAAGAACTCTGGGAAGTAGGTATTATCATTATCCCCAATTAACAAATGAGAAAATGGAGGCAAACAGTGGCTTAATGACTTGCCCAAGGTCACAAAGAAAGTGTCTATCTACTGTACTACCTAGCTGCCCCTAATAACAGTCATAACAGCGAAAGAGCCATGCAATCCTGGGACATTTCTGGTTATTGACAACATGCACAGAAGTATACTCAGTACACTCAGTACAAAGAGTACATTCATTTGAACGTTAAAATAAGGACAGAATAACATTTATTTACATCTATGGGAGGATGGACTATAATAATTAAGCAATTTTCAGGTTACAGGGCTTAATTTACTAAGCCAGCAAATTCAGGTTCCTTGCTGGACATATCTATATAAATATTTTTCTACCTATAATGTACACTAGACTAGACTTCTTAGTTCCTAGCACTAGATTTCTTAGTTACTAAAGATGTTAAAAAAAAAATATGCATTTGTGATCTCTAACAGCCAATCTAAGATATTATTTTCATTTTGGACCATAAATACTTGAAACAATTTGGCAAAATTATCTTGAAAATTTTTCTAATATTTGCCCTAGACAGCCTGGGTTCCAAGGCATTAACTGTCATTGCTCCCACAGGCTGGTCAACAAATGGTTAGCAGAAGTTTTATGCAGGAATTTTCCTATAGCAGTCTTTTCTGATTACAATTGTCACCTCTGAGAGGGGAAAACATGGGAGGGGCACTATAGATCTGATCAATTCTGAAAGGAAGAGACAGTTACACTTAAACAATAACAGCCTTCAGTCTAATACACAGACTTTCCACTGAGGCACCATATTAGAGACTAGAGAATTCCCTCAAATTGGAAAAGTTGCATAACACAACAAAAAAAAAATTTCAAATTAAACTTGCTATCATTATAAGCTCTCTGAGAACAGAATATTCCACTTTTGTCTCTATATGCCCAGCACCTTACACATAGTGGGTGCTTTATGTTGGTGGTGTCTCATCATTTCAGTTGTGTCTGAGTCTTCGTGACCCCATTTGGGGTTTTCTTGGCAGAGATACTGGAGTGGTTTGCCATTTCCTTCTTCAGCTCATTTTATAGATGAGGAAACTGAGATAAACAAGGTTAAGGGACTTGCCCAGGGTCTCACACAACCAGTAAGAATCTGAGGCCAGATTTGAATTCAGGAAGATGAGTCTTCCTGATTCAGACCCTGCACTTTATCCATGGTGCTTTATAAAGCCTGCTGACATAGATTTAGGAACCTTCTTTTTACAAATGAGGAAAGAGACCCAAATGGATTAAATGACTTCCTCAAGCTCAAACAAGTTAGAGGGTTTTTGAACCCAGGTCCTCTGAAACCAAAACAAGCATCCTTTCCACTGTATCTTACTATCTATCCCTCTCATTTTAAGCTCTTTTTACTCATGGGATGATCAGACAATAGTAAGGGACTTCTCTTTCAAAGACTTCTTTTCCAAGGCATATAAATATCATAAAGTACAAAATTTTTTCTTACAATAGTCTATTCTTTTCTAATGTTTTCATCCACAAGGTCAAAACTGGACTTGTAAACTAAGACCTTCATTAAGAAAAGAATTCTGTATTATTAAGTACTAGAAAGAATTCACAGTCCTTCCATAAGTAGAATTGTCCAGTTTTAAAAATTTATTTATTTATTCAATCTTCTAAAAGTGTGCTCTTTGTATAAACTCCCTCAGAAAAACATGTAAGGACAATAACACATTGAATAAAACAAACCTGATGAAAATACCACATTCAAGCATGTATTTATTATGGCATTTTCTGCAGAGATTTAGGTTTTGGATATTTTGGTATTAACTACTTCTTAATTACTAAAGATGTTAAAAAACAAATGCTCAAAAACAGCTTTTAAGTTAGAGTGGCAAAATATTATCTGCATGCTCAAAATTGAATGTACACATTCATAGGTCACATAAGGACTTATTTCTACTCTTTCCCCCAACTACATAAGTCCTCCTAATTTTAAAAAATATATTATCTAGAAAATTTTTAAATGGAAATTAATATCCTAAATAATTGGTTTGAAAGGAAAAGTTCAGCTTTGAGGGAGCTACCTTTTTTAGGAATATCAAATCTGACATTGGTTTATGTCACAGCTTAGCTGCCATGGAGGTAAGGACAGACGCAGATGTTCTTAGAGTCAGATGGCACATGGATATAGCCAGACTAACAGTGAGGTATGAACCAAGTCCACATCTGAACCATGGTCCCTACTGCTCAGTATGAAGCATGAAAAAAAAAAATCACAGGAGTCAGGAGAAACTATATTACATTTTTGTGTCTGATACTAAAAGCTAATATATCTTTGAGCAATTGTCTTTTTCTCATACTTAATTTTCTTACCAACAAAATATATAGATGGAGATAGTAGAATGAAAGGTTATAAAGAATCCTCATGGGGTGGCTAGGTGTCACAGTGAGTAGAGCACTGGCCCTGGAGTCAGGAGGACCTGAATTCAAATCTGACCTCAGACACTTAACATTTATTAGCTGTGTGACCTTGGGCAAGTCACTTAACCCCAATTGCCCTGCCCTCCCGCCTCCAAAAAAGCAAAAAAAAAAAAAAAGAATCCTCATATGTCCCCCGAAAAATTAGCAAGAGAAATGGCAAAAACAAAAAAATTTTTGCTAGAAATAGTCACAGGAAAACTGGAATTAATCAGAAAATTAATGAACAAGCCAAAGAAGTCCAACGCAATTAAGTTTTCTGAGTGTAAGATTTACTCAGAGCACCTGGGTGCAAAATTTGACTCTACTATTTACTACCTGGAATAAGTCACCTTTCTTATTTGTAAAATGAGAGGATTGGCCTACATGTCCTCTAAGGTCCCTTATGACTTTAAATCTATTTATCTCAGGATTTTATGAGCTGGTTGATAAAAGGCAGAAACTTAAAGTACCATGTTTACAAACCCTTTAGATCTAGATTATAACTTCATCAATGTAAAGAACTTCTCCCATGGAAATTCTGTCCACCAAAACAGGGAATTATTTGTAATTCATGGTCTTAGATATCTAAAGGCACTAAGAGATTAAGTCAATCAATAAGCTTTTATTAAATAGTGGTGCCAGGCACTGTGCTAGGTTCCATACAAATAAGAAATTAAACTAGACAGGTGTGGTGATCTGTGCCCATAATTCCTGATAGTAGGGATGCTAAGGCTGGTGAATTATTTGAGCTCAAGAATTTTGAGCTAAATCTGGCACCAATAGGGAAAGCTCCAGAGTACCAGGCTGGAGAGGTGAATTGAATTGGTTGGTTGGTTGATTGTTGTCCTTCATTCTTGAAGAGACCAAAATGACATCACTATGTTATCATCAAATTACAGTGTATCCAACTGTTGCTGATCAGACCAATATGAGCTAGGAATGCTCTACCACAGGTTGGGCACAAATAGTCCATGTGAACATTTAGTGGTAGATTCTCTAAATTTGGGCATCTCAAGTTTCTTTTGAGTTGCTTCAATTCTGCTTTGCTCAGGTCACAGCACCTTCTCTGATGAAGGCACACCATACCGGACTCGACAGTCCTGTGCCAGTGTCTCCCATGTCATGAAACCGATTCCAAAGTTCTTCGAAGAGACCTTGCGAGTACCCTTGTATCACTTCTTCTGACCACCATGTAAGCACTTGCTTTATGTGAGTTCTCCATAAAATAGGCTTTTAGGTCAAGTGTATATTTGGCATTTGAACAACATGGCCAGTCTATAGGAGTTGCACTCTCTGCAATACAGTTTGAATGCTTGACAGTTTAGTTCAAAAAAGGACCTCAGTATCTGGTACTTTATCCTGCCAGGGGATCTTCTGAGTCTTCCTAAGACAGTAAATTATTTAACTTAAAAAGGCTACAAGCCAAAACTAAAGTGAAGGGAGAGTTGGTGCATGATTTTTTGTTTGCAGATTATATACTCAGAACAGCCTCTGAGGTCGAAATGCAACAAAGTAAGGATCAGTTCTCTTCTGTTTGTGCTCATTTTCATCTAACAATTAACTTCAAGAAAACACAGGTGCTTTACCAGCCAGCATCACACTATCCATATGTGGAACCATTGATAACACCAAGTAGAAAAGTTTTGAATACTATGGATAAATTTACTTCCTTTGGTATTATACCTTCCAGGGATGTACACATTGATAATGAAGTTGATGCATGTATTGCCAGAGCTAGCTCAGTGTTTGGGAGGCTCTGAAGGAAAGTAAGGAAAAGAAGAGTTTAGAGTAACTACCAAACTGAAGGTCTACAGAGCTGATGTGCTGACCTCATTGTTCTGATTGAAGTGATAGGGAAGTGGACATTACCTAGCACAAGTTCTTTTAAAAGAAGCAAAGAAGGAATGAAAAAACATTTATTAAACAGCTACTATTTGACAGGGTGAATAGAATGTGAGACTTGGAATCAGGAAGAACTAAGTTCAAATCCAGTGTCTTACAATTGTTTAGCTGCATGACTCTGGACAAGTTTCCTCATCTGTAAAATGAGGGTAATGATAGTGCTCATCTCCCAGGGTTGTTGTGAAGGTAAAATAAGGTGATATTTATAAAAATTGTTTTGTAAATCTTAAAATGCTATATAAATTCTGCTCTTGAAGATGACAATGATGACGATAATGATGATGATGATAATGTTTCAAGCCCTATGCTAAGCATTGGGTATACAAACAGAAAAATCAAGGCAGTTCCTGCTCTCAAGGAGTCCACATTCTAACTGGGGAAGACAACACATAAAAGGAAGTTCAGCTTCAGGGAAAATGAGAAAGCCTGGAAGTCCTAAGGTTCAGGGGATGGATGGATGAATGGATGGATGGATGGATGGATGGACGGTGAGGTCCAGGACTCCTTTGGTTGCAATAACAAATATAATAGTAAGATGACAGTTTCAAAGTCTGAAGAGTAAAAAGCAGGGCAGATGGTAAAGCCTGGTGATCCACTGTCTCACCAGATGGCATAGTCGGTGACTCCTGTTTTATCCAAGTAGTTTGAAAAACCAAGTAGCTTAGATGGGTCCTGGACACAGGGGCTACTGAGGAGAAAGGTGAAGGGAAGGGAAGCAAAGCAAGAAGGAAGGCAGGTCATCACCCCTGGGGTGATGGGCAGTGATGAGGAAGCTGTTCCCCCTCTTGCCTGGGAGCATCCTGGGCAACTCCTGGCTGAAGAAGGGGGCAAAGGGAAAGCAATGATCATGAAGAAATCACTGGGGCACATATATCTGATAAAAATGTATCATTCAGAAAGACTCACACAAATTTTTAAAAGTAACTAACATTTCTCAAAGTGAAAAGGGTCAACAGATTAAACAATTTTTAAAAGAGGAAAAGTGAAAGTACCAGGGGCCCTTCCTGAATAATCACCAGAGCACAGATCAGGAGAACAATGATCACATCTCTTCCCAGACAGCAATACCTTGGAAGCACCAAAAACTTGAAGAGTTCCAGAACTAGTTCTGAAAAATGCAGCATGAAAAAACTTGAAGGTTGGGATAGTGCCTCCCCACCCCTAAGTGAGCAGAGCACAACTTTAACATAACCATCAAAGTCAAGAAATAGATCGGAAAAATGGGAAACAACAACAAAAAAGAATTTGACCATAAAATGCCACTATGGTGGCAGAGAAGACCAAGATATAAATGCAGAAGACAACAATGTGAAAGCATCTACAACCAAAGCCTCAAAGAAAAATGCTAATTGAACCCAAACCCTAAAAGAATTCCTCTAAGAGTTAAAGAGATAAAAGTGGTAGAGAAAAAACTGGGAAAAGAAATGGGAGTAACATAAGAAAATTACAAAAAAAGAATTAACAGCTTGGTGAAAGATAATGCAAATTGCGCGTGTGTGTGTGTGTGTGTGTGTGTGTGTGTGTGTGTGTGTAGGTGTACACTGAAGAAAATAATAAGAATTGGTCTAATGGTAAAAGAGGCACAAAATTTCACCAAAGATAACTCCTTAAAAAGCAAAACTAGCCAAATGGAAAGGGGAACAAAAATTCACTAAAGAAGAGAATTCCTTAAAAAGAATTGGTCAGTTGTTCACTCCAGCAGTTACAACCCTTCTATACAATCAAACTAAGGTCCAATGTGAAAGTATTTGCAGATCCAATACTTGATTGCATGCTGCCATTGGGGGGGGGGAGGGGTTGAGGGAGGGGAGAAAATTTGAAACTCAAGAGATTCTGGAACTGAATCTTGTAAACTAAAAGTAAACAAACAAATCAATTAAAAAATAAAATAAAATAAATAGAATTGGTCAAATGAAAAAAGAAAAACAAAAACTCACTAAAGAAAATAATTCCTTAAAAAAAAAAAGAAAATAATTCCCTAAAAAGCAGAATTGGGCAAATGAAAAAAGAAGAACAAAAGCTCACTGAAGAAAATAATTCCTTAAAAAGCAGAATAGGGCAAGTAGAAATTAATGACTGCATGAGACATCAAAAAACAATTTTAAAAAAAGGTCAAAAGAATTTTTTAAAAATATAAAAAAATGTGAAATATTTCACTGGAAAAACAACTGACCTAGAAAATAGATTTGAGGAGAGATAATTTAAGAATCATTGGACTACCTGAAAGCCAGAATCAAAGAATCTAGACATAACATTTCAAGAAATTACTGAGGAAAATTGCCCTGTAAAATAGAAATTGAAAGAATTCACCAATCACCTCCTGAAAGAGATCCCAAAATAAAAATTCCCAGGAATATTATAGCCAAATTCCAGAGCTAAATGGAAAATCTGACATTCAAACAGAAGACTTAAGGGGAACATAAAAAGGTAAACATGAAAGCGTAATCACAAGGGACTCAATAATGTTAAACTGTTTACATCCCTATATGATATGGGAAGATGATATATGTAACTCCTAAGAACAATATCATTATTAGGGCAGTTAAAAGGAGTTTACATAGAAAAAAGGCACGGGTATGAGTTTATTATGTTGGAATAAAAAAAAATGAAGGGATGAAAAAGAATGATGCACTGGGAGAAGAGGGAAGGGAGGGGTAAAGTGGGGAAATTTTTCTCACATAAAAGATGCTCAAAAGGAAGAGATTTTTAATGGAGCAGGAAATGGAAGGAGGGGAATGGATAAGGCTTGAACCTCACTCTCATCAAAATTGATCGCCAATAATTTCAAACTCCAAACCCCTTGCTACCTCTTTACCCTATTAACTACAGGGTATAGATATAAAACCTTTGGCTTATCTCTCCCCAGCCTTGACAACCACAATACTTTCTTGATTCTAACTCTGGTCTAACTCATTTATCCAGTGACCATCCAAGTCCAAATATGATTGAACCCCATCAAATGTGTAGAATACCTATAAAAATCCTCAAGAAACACAGACCAGTCATACAAACTATTGACTGCCTTCCCCAGAGGACTAGGAACCAGGAGAACACAAAATAAACTGAAAGGAATTCCCGAGCCACCTCAACTGAACTGCTCCAAGCTTTACAGAACCCTACCTTTCATGTTTACCAACCATTATAGGCTGACTCATTGCTGTGATAGATTAGTCATAGAAAGAAAGAGCTAAAAGGGAAACATTCAAAACCACTTTGTTTTAGAGAAGAGGAAACTGAGGTGAAGTACTCAGCCAAAATTAGTAAGTGGCAGAGCCAGCCCTTGAATCTGACCACTCCCACACCATACTATGAAGCTAACAAAAGTTGGACCTATTTGACAACTGCACACCAGTGATGCATGAAAAACAAAAACTGAGCTTAAATATTCCCTCCCCCCCCTTTCCCTCACCTTTTAAAGTTTATCCAAGCTAAAGTTTCCAACTGTGCTCTTCTCAACCCTCTCCCACTCCATCTTCTCCAACAGTCTGAAAATACAGTATTCTGGAAACCCTCTTCTCCTATCCCCCTTCCCCTCCAGTGGCCTGGTCTTCCAGAATCCTTTCATTATAGTATAGAATACCAAAATATTATACATTTACAGTTTAAATTGAACACAGGCCAATTATTCACATGTAAGATTCAGTAAAGTTCAAAAGATGGACAAAAGGATGTCTATGTTCTTTTAGTTTATGGATTTGGATTTTATTTTTAAAAAATTACTAGAATATAAAAGAGTGAAATAGGAAAGGATCAAAAGTTTGGTTTAAAATAAAGGAGTCTGGGCAGCTAGGTAGAGCAGTGAATAGAGCACCAGACCTGGAGTGAGAAGGACCTAAGTTCAAATCCAGCCTCAGACACTTAACTCTTACTAGCCGTGTGACCTTGGGCAAGTCACTTAACCCCAAGTGCCCTGCCTTCCCCACTCCAAAAAGACCATAAATTTTTAAAAATAAAATAGAAGTGTCTATGTTATACACACTTTTAGAAAATTATTATTTATAAATCATCTTTCACCAAATCTGAAAATTTGTAAAACACTGTAAGGATTAATAAAATTATATCAATTAACTGCCCAGAAGTGAGTAGAAATACATTGAATAAGTAATCATGACATAGCTAACATATGTATAGCACTATAATGTTTGGCAAGCACTTTACATATCTTAAATTCATTTTTACCTCTCACAACAACTTAGGGAAGTAGGTGCTATTGTTATCACCATTTTACAAATGAAGAAGCCAAAGCAGGGAGAGGTTAAGTGAGCTTACTTGTCCAGGGACAAGTCAGATCATCCTGACTCCAAATCCAATAATCTGGAAAACTAGCCATCCACATATAAATAACATCACCACATTTAATTCACAATATTTTCACAAAGCATCTGTTATCTAGTATATATTTAATGGATATCCTTGGAAAGTTTAAAAGCTTTAGAAAAAGGACTCCAGAACACTGAACAGAATCTCTATGGAGAATTTGGACATGGAAAACACAATGAATGTGTGGCTTTGGGCAAATCACAACACCTCTAGAGGGGCCTCAGTTTCTTCAGCTATAAAATGAAGGATCAGATGGAGGGCTTCAAAGGTCCCTTCCAGCTCTCAACAAATGATAAAACTTATATAGCAGCGGTTCTCAACCTGTCGGTCGCAACCCCTCTGGGGGAGGTCGAATGGCCCTTTCACAGTGGTCACGGAAAACACATTTCCGATGGTCTTAGGAAGCAAGACACCGCTCCTCTATCCGTCTCCAGGTGGGTCCACCCACATGCAGATATGCCCACATATGAGAATTAAAGGGTCACAGCATTAGGAAGGTTGAGAACCACTGTCATACAGGATGAGAAGGCATAGATGGATTTAAATTTTCACCATTAGGGTATTCACACCCATAAGATCATAGATCCACATAAGTATAATCAATAAAAATATTACACATGAAAACATATGCAAAAATGAAAATTAAAGAGGAAAGATCTAAATTAAAATGCATTTAGATTCTGGTTCCTTACTAGCCCTTGCTCCTTTCTCCAGAATACTTTGGTAATGTATGGGAACAATAAAACCAGAAGCAGGTGGGGAGCAAATGGCATAGTGGTAGAGTGAAACTGTCCTACTAACAATTCCTTCAGGCTTGGAAATGAATGACAGTTTCAATAATATACGGCCATGTTTTGCCAACACTTTGTTGTTAGTTTTCTCTCCCAAACCAAATTACAGGAGCACAGAATCACAGAATCTGTGGATGTCAGAGATTATTAAAGCCAACCTATATCTCAGCAGGCATCCCTTCTGCTATGCCTATAACAACAGATAACATCATAATCAAACATCTCTGACAAGCTACCATCCAGCTTCCTCTTCAAGTTTGGGGGGTGGCGAGTGAAAAAAAGGAGGAGAACCCCTACTTTCCCTAGGTACACCATTCATTCCATGTTTTGACATCTATAATCGTTGGGAAGTTTTTTTTTCTTACATCTACCCTAAATCTGCCTCTCTGTAATTTCCACTCACTCCTCAATTCTTGGAGAAAGAATTACTAGTCTAATCCCTCTTCTATAAGATGATCTTTAAAATTCTTAAAGACCATTATCATATTCCCTAATGTCTTCTCTTTTCCAGTCTCAACTTCAACCCAGACACTTCAACCTAGTCACTTCAACCATTTCTCAAATGGCATAGTCTATTCTAATCATTCTAGCTGGGCAATGTTCCTCCTAAAATGTAGCACCTAATTAACTTGGTAGTAGTGCACACAATAGTTTAGATGTGGTTTGACCAAGAATACCTCATTCGTTCTGAATTCTATTGCTCTTTTAGTTCAACATAGGATTCTACTAGCTTTTCTGACTGCCATATCAAACTGGTAACTCATATCAAGCTACCTATCCACTAAAATTGAAGCTTTATTTCATATGAATTATTGTTTCTTTTATATCTTCAAATTGTGAATTTGATTTTTTGAACCAAAGTGTTGGGACTTCATAATTTATCATCATGAAATTTAGTCTCATTAAAAAAAAATTATTTACTATTAGTTTACAACATTCAGTTCCACAAGTTTCTGAGTTCCAAATTTTCTTTCCCTTCCTCTTTCTCCCCTTTCCCCCCATGGGGGCATGCAATCCAATATAGGTTCTACATATACCTCCACATTAAATATTAGTCAAGTTGTAAAGAAGAAGTATAAGCAATAGAATGAATAATGAGGAAGAAGAAACAAAACAAAAGGAAAAGGAGAGAAAGCAAGTAGTTTGCTTCAATCTGCATTCAGACTCCGAAATTCTTTCTCTGGATGTAGATAGCCTTTTCCATCACGAGTCCTTTGGAGTTGTCCTATAGCCTTGCATTGCTGAGAAGAGCCCAGTCTATCAAAGTCAGTCATCATAGATACAATGTGTCTGTAACTGTATACAATGTTCTCCTGGTTCAGCTCCCCTCACTTAGCATCAATTTATAGAAGTCTCTCCAGGTTATTATGAAGTTCGTCTGCTCCTCATTTCTTACGTCACAATAGTATTCTATTTCAGTCTCATTATACTGTCCTTTCATTCTATCATTCTGAGTAATGAATTTTTTTGAATACTGTGTTAGTCAATGGCATAATTATCCTACCCATATTAATACTATATGAAAATCTGATAAATATACCAACTTTGCTTCCATCCAAGCTGTTGATAAAATTATTGATAAATACAGGATCAAGAAGAGATCCTAAGTCCATTCTACCACACACTACTCTCTAACTTAACATCAACTCATTAATTATTATTCTTTTGGCTTTATTAGTCAGCTAGTTCCAAACCTACTTTCTTTGGTATCTCCTATTGGTCTATGACACTATGTGGCAAAATGTGCTGGGCCTGAAGTCAGAAAAACCTGAGTTCAAATCTAACCTCAGACACCCCAGGCAAGTCACGAAACTCTGTTTGCTTCAGTTTTCTCCTCTGTAAAATGGAGATAATAATAGCACCTAGCTCCCAAGGTTGTTGTGAGGAGCAAATGGGATAATAATTGTAAAGCACTTAGCACAGTACCTGAAACATAATAAGCACTATATTAATGTTAGCTACTGTTATTTAAATATGATCTATTATTACTCTTTGACTCACATAGCAAGCTCAGGGAGAGGCACCAGGGCTATGCTCTCCATGTCCCCCTTGCTCCTTCCTGTCTTCTATAAAATCTGGTGAAAAGCTCCCACTTCTAAGAGGAACTGGCATGATGGGGGAAAGAGATGAAATGGAAAGCTACAATGCCTCCACCCCTCATCCCTAGTGAAAAGAGGTTTAAATATCTCAGAAGCGATGACTTTGGTGGGAAAGGGACCATTAAATGATCAACATTAAAATTCTCTTCCCATTCATAAAAACAAGACAAGAGGTGCGGCTAGGTGGCGCAGTGAATAGAGCACTGGCCCTGGAGTCAGGAGGACCTGAGCTCAAATCTGGCCTCAGACATTTGACACACTTACTAGCTGTGTGACTTTGGACAAGTCATTTAACCCCAACTGCCTTACCTTCCCCCCTCAAAAAAACCCCAAAGGGTATTGATTTTGATCTGTTGAAATTAACAAGAAAAGTGTTAGATTTAAGTTCCAAGGAACCTATGAAAATAGGACAGAATGAACCAAGGGCCCTTCCTGAATTTCCTTACAGCAAACCCTTTGACTTTCATCTAAGGATGGTCAAACACTCCCATATGTCTTCACATCTTCTCAGAATCAGCTTATACCACATTAACCTAAGTAGAATAGAGAAACATTAACAGCCCAACCAATTGAATCTTTAAAGTTATTAGCATAGAAAGCTCAATAGGCAAAGAGAGAAAAACACAACTTCTACAAATTCAAAAAAGAATCCTTCCTCTGGTTTAGATGTTCATGGTTTTTGAATAACTAGATGGAGGTGGAACAAGAGAAGGAGTCTAAGGCTGTCTGGTGATTTGAGAATAGCATTTGAACTATAAGGAATTATGAGTAGGAGGCAGGGGGCACAATAAGGAGAGCCTGGGACTTGGAATCAGGAAGACCCAAGTTTAAATAGGGCCTCAGACACATTACCTTTTTTATAAATCTTTTTTATTTTAAAAAATAACCACACTTGCTATATTTTAATATTCATTTTTTTAAATGTTGAGCTCCCAGTTTTCTCCCTCAGTCTCTTTCCCACTCATTGAGAAGGCAATCAATTATACATGAAGCCATGCAAAATGTACTTTCATATTAGCCACAGACAAGTTATTTTTAACCTGTTTGCCTTAGTTTCCTTATCCTGCAGAAAATGACAATAATAATGGTGTCTACCTTCTAGAACTGTTTTGGGCATAAAATGAGTTAATAGCTGTAAAATACTTTGCAAAGCTTAAAGTGCTATATAAATGCTATCATTACTGTTATTATTGCTGATAATTATTATATGAGGATTCGGAGACACATTGGAAGGTTTCTATGGAGAGTTAAGAAAATAGAACTAGAATGATATGCACAAGAGAACGGAAAAGCCTTCATTAACCACTTACCATGTACCAAGCACCATGTTAGGAACTAGGGATACAAACAAAAACAAGACAGTGGCTGACATTTTATTCAGGGGAGGCTACATATATGGTGGTCAAGTAGATAGCGTGCCAGGCCTGAAATCAGAAAGGCTCATCTCTCTGAGTTCAAATTCAGTCTCAGATACTTACTAGTTATGTGACCCTGTACAAGTCACTTAACCTGGTTTGTATCACCTTTCTCACCGGTAAAATGAGCTGGAGAAGAATGGCAAACTACTCCAGTATCTCTGTCAAGAAAATACCAAATGGGGACAGAGTGAATAGAGGACTGGCCCTGGAGTCAGGAGGACCTGAGTTCAAATCTGACCTCAGACACTTGACACTTACTAGCTGTGTGACCTTAGGCAAGTCACTTAACTCCAATTGCCTGCATTCCCCCCCTCTAAAAAACGAATACCAAAAGAATTCACAAATAGTGGAGCACTACTGAAAAATGAATCAACAACAACCACACACACACACACACACACACACACACACACACACACACACATATGAGAATTCAGCTACAAGGCAGCAGGAAAGCTCTGGAGATCCTTAGAGTTCAGATCACCAGTCTTTAGAGTATAACAAGGCAAATGACAAAGCCAGAGGGCAAAGCAACAAAGCACATGATAAGACTTAGGGGATATTTCTCTCATGATTCCCATCTTGACTTGGCCTACAATTCTTGACATTTACCATATTAAGACTAGCAGGGTAAACCAGTAGAAGGAAAAGCAACATGTGCAGGCAATAACCCTAGGGAGAGCACCAACCTCTATCCCATGGTGGACAGTTTTCATCAGTTTCCATGTATAGGATATTAAGTATCCCAGGAACAGATGAAGTACCCAAAGGGCAGCATTGTCCTTTATGACGAAAACTAAAATGACACTAAATGGAAGCCAAATTCTTATTAACTGCTATGACACATCTTGGTTTCAGAGATGAAACATTTCCCTCTTGGTAGGGAGGTGAAGTATTAACGGCACAAAGGTCAGCTGGGCAGCTTTGTCTAACAGTTTTTCTTTATTACAAGGTAAAATTTGGTGGTGGGAAGAGGAAAAGGGAAAAATAAAAACCACTCACCTTTAATTCTGACTCTACCGCCTCTCCTATCCTACCGTGTATCCTTTTCACTGTCAAATTTTGGATGCAAAACTCGGAGTGTGTACAGCTAACTTCAGTTTTTGGTTTTTGTTGGGCTTTTTTTTGGAGGGGGGAAGGCAAGGAAGTTGGGGTTAAGTGACTTGTCCAAGGTCACACAGCTAGTAAGTGTGTCAAGTGTCAAGTGTTCAAGGCTGGTTTTGAATTCAGGTCCTCCTGACTCCAGGGTCGGTGCTCTATTCACTGTGTCACCTAGCTGCCCCTAACTTCAGTTTTTAACCTCAGATCTTGGGCAGATAAAGTTTACTAAACTTTGGAATGCTAATATTTGGGTATCTGTATTAAGAATGCATAAATTAAAAATTATCCTTTATATTTAACATAGTGGAGTTGTTCCCTTAACCTTTTGTACCTTCTGATTATTCTGCATTTTGGGAAGATGATTGCTAGTAGCTGGAGCCTGAAGCCTAAGGAATTTTTTTTCACATGCAAACTGCTTGTTATTCTGTCTCTTAAAAATGGAATTTTAAATTCTATTGCCATAAAAATCAAGCAATGCCAAAGAATGCATTAGGGAGCAAGTGGGAGTACGGTGGGGGTAGGAAAGAAAGGGAGGACTGGAAATCTACAGTATTAGTATAGGAAACTTTTTTCTTCAGATCACTTAAACTGAGAAAGGAATTCAGGAGATGGCCTTTAGAGAGTCTTTTTAAAAAGAGGCATTTTCTACAATCCCTCTCCTTCATTTGAATTACCTTCTTTCTACATTACAAAGTGCTTTTCAATCAAAAGGAAGCCAGAAGTTCCTAGGTGTAAGATGAATAGCCCCATCCAGGAGTGAGCAGATAGCTCAACCAAAGTCAGATGTCTCAATAATATTTATTTAAAAAATAATCCACAACAAGTTTGGCAGAATATCTCATTGGCTTATTGAATTTTTGCATTATTCATCACTTCTTTATGTATTTTACTGTTTTTCAATTGTTTCAGTTATGTCTGATTCTTTGTGACTCCATTTGGGGTTCTCTTGGCAAAGATACTGGAGTGGTTTGTCATTTCCTTCTCCAGTTCATTTTACAGATAAGGGAACTGAAGCTAACAGGTTTAAGTTACTTGCCCAGGGTCACAAGCTAGTGTCTGAGGCCAGATTTGAACTCAATTCTCCTGACTCCACCGCCAGAGGTCTAGTCATTGTGCCACCTAGCTGCCCCCTTTTTTCATATGGAATCATATTCTTAGATAATGAACTAAATTTTGAATAAGTACTTGAGTGGTCTTGCTGAAAACAGTACCACCAAAAATCAGAAACTTGGCAAAACTGCAGTTAAAAGAAATTTCATTCCGACAGGGAAGTTTCTAAAATATAAAACTATATGACTATGGATGCATAGGCAAAACATAAGATATGCATCCCTAATACTCTAGAAGAAACAAAGAATAAAAAGGTAGAAAAGAATGATAAAGAATAAGAATAGGGGCTTCTAGGTGTGGCAGTGAATAGAGCACCAGCCCTGCAGTCAGGAGGACCTGAGTTCAAATCCAACTTCAGACACTTAAACTAGCCATATGACCTTGGGCAAGTCACTTAACCCCAATTGCCCTACCCTCCCCCCTCCAAAAAGCAAAAAAAAAAAAAAAAGAATAAGAATAAAGAATAAAAAGGTCCTCATGGACCTGGAATGGGGGAAAAACTGAGTTCAAAACCTGCCTCAGAGATTGACATAGCTATGTGAATCTGGATAAATTACTTAACCTTGTTGGAGCCTTGGTTCCCTCATCTGTGAAATGAGGATAATAAAAGTATCCACTTCCCTGGGTTATTGTGACTACAAAAGGAGATAACACACTTGCCTTGTTGATTGACTTTTCCTATCACCCGAACACTTTGAGGCCACTGCAGTGTTATTAATTGGCCTAATTTCAATATTGTTGTGTTTCAGGGGCTGGGGAAGGAACAGTCAGTGTGTTGTGGGGCTGGGGAAGGAACCGTCAGTGTGTGGAGCAGTCAGAACACACACAACCTTTATTAAGTTTGCTGTCTTATATGGGTTCCATTCTTGCCCCCCCAAAAAAACAATTACATAAAAGTAACACCAAGGATCATTGATCACAAACCACCACAACCGATAAAATAACAATAATAGAAAAGTCTGAAATATTGTGAGAATTACCAAAATGTGACCCAGATTGGAAAAATAGCCTGGGTAAACTTACTTGACACAGAATCCCAACACACCTTCAATTTGAAAAACCCCCACAATATCTGCAAACTGCAAAAAAGCCCAGCACAATAAAATGAGGTATACCTGTATGCTGATACAACTTCAGCTCTTAAACTCAAATGGAGGTGTTGCCCATTTAATTGGACACATCCTTAGTTATAAAAACTATCCATAACAACCAAAGGATACAGTGGACAGCTAAGCGGTTCAATGGATAGAATTCAGGGCCTGGAGTATGGAAGACCTGAGTTCAAATCCAGCCTCAAACACTTATTAACTGTGTGATCCTAGGCAAGTCACTCTAGTGCTACTTGCCTCAGTTTCCTCCTCTGTAAAATGAGCCTAATAATAGCACCTACCTCCTAGGGTCATTATGAAGATCAAATTAACAATATTTTTAAAGTGCCTGGCACATAGTAGGTACTATATAAATGTTAGCTGTTATTATTTTTATGGAATAACAGTGAAAAATTGTAGGCCGGAGGGGAACTCCAAATTTTAAGTGATAAAATTTTTCACTTTAAAATAAAATGTTGGTGGAACTCTTGCAGTAGAAACACTTTAAATGATTTTCAAATATTTAATGGCAATGATATTAAATAACAAGCTAATTATTCCTAATTTGATTTGAACCATGGAATTATTTTTTTTAATTTAGCAACACAACACACTTCCCACAGAAATCACTTAGAAGGAAACCTACATTGTAGTTATTTATTTTAATATTGGTTTGTAGTCTTTATTTGTGGCCTGATATTCAAATTAGCTTCACAGATGTTTGTCTCATCACTAGTGTATTGATTTGCTTTCTTGGCATTTACCCAATGAGCTACAATGGGCTTTGGTGCAAAATTTTTAAAACTAATTTAAATTAATCTTTTAAAAAAGAATGAGAACATAAAGGGGGGGGGGGGTCCTGACAGACCCAACAATCAATGTATCTTACATGGCTGGATCCATTCAATAATTGATTTCAGATCCTTGCCTCTGCATTGATTCTGTGATTGACTTCAAACAAAATCCACTTATTTATTTCCCCCTTTAGCTGACACACAGAGTGCAAGGCTAACAGGGGCAGCAAGCTTTCTTTGCAGCTTTCTTGTTTAGGGCAATCCCTAGACTTTCACCCAACAAAATTTGAGATATACTGCTGTAAGAAAAGTGAGGTTAACCCTTCTTTCTATCTCAACAACAGAGTTTTGTCACCTAGGATGTGCCTAGGATGTAAGCATTCCAACAGACAATGGTTTGGGAGTGTGTTTTACTTTGCAAAGATTAAGAACAGAATATAAGAATACAGAAAACATATCCCATATTTCATAGGATTCCCTAAAACATTTGGCAGTTAAGAGTGCAATATCTTTTTGCCTCTTCCTCCAATAGCAGGGAAGGGCTTTCCCTTTCAGGGGGCTAAATTTTATAAGTTGAAATGAACTAACAATAGTAAAGTGATTTCAAACCCTTGGATGATTGACTGGAGTCCCCAGAGCACTACGGTTAATAAGCAAGCATAATTTTTCAGTAGGTAAATAGCAAACTCATTCACTCTACTAAGACCCAGTTCCAAAGAAAGCCCCCAGCCAGGACTTAAAACAGTTTTGAAATTCCCTTCTCAGTCTTAAAGAACGCCTGGAATTCAGTGGCCTTTAGCCAATGGAAAGAGGCTGCTCCGTGCAATGGATAGATCTCTTGATTTGGAGTCGGAGGACTTGGATCCTCTGCCTACCGCCTTCGTATTTGTTACCTGTACGGCCTTGGGCAAGTCACTTGACCTCTGGCCCTCACTTCCCTCCCACTTAAAACTAGAAGATTGGACTAAATGATCTCCCTCCTATGCTATCTGACTCTTATATGTAACAGCCCTGCAGAAAAGTACAGAAAATTCACCAGCCTATTGCATTAAAAAAAAAAAGCCATTCCATTGTATCCTCACCGCCTCCACCCCCTCGTGGGTGTATTTAGACTGAATTTCTCCAGTGAGCCATGCACACAATAGGCGCCTAATAAATGTAGAAATGAAGCTGGTTAAATGAAATAGAAAGGAAATACAAAACTTCACCACTCACTGATTCCATTTTCAGTGTGCGCCTATCGCGACTACAATTTATCAGCTGTTATTTTCTAACCGGTTCTTCTCCAGATTCCTCAAAGTAACGCCCTTCCTTCCAACTCTTTCTCTTTAGGGTCTCTGCAGACACTAATTAACGAAGTTATCTCGGGCCCCCACCACCATCCGGAAAATACTTTAGGGACAAGCAAACAAACGCGCAAAGGCCTTTCTAATCTCGTAAAAGAGAATCTCAGGCGAAAGTGAAACAGTTTCAATCCAGGATGTCTCCGGAATGATTCCGGGCTGGAGTAGAACTGGGGGAAATGGAGGCACTCCCTTCTGAACACCTGCAGCCCCCAGTGAGGAATAAAGGGGCTATGGGTGTAGGAGACCTGCTTCCAGGTCTGAAAGGAGTAAGTCTACAGACGCCCTGATGTGGGCAAGGGGCTCCCTCCTCCCACGACCAAAATAACGCAAACCCCAAAACAAGAATCAAGAAAAAGATTTAAAAAAGGAGAGTCTGGGTGTAACCTCTCACACTAATTAAAACAGGATTTCTGTCCCCCGAGACTAGGCAGGGACACAAGCAATTTTCCCAGCGTCTGCTTCCACGAGTGCCCCGGGGCGCAAAGGGCTTGGGCCGAAAGCCACAAATCCTTTAGCGCCCCGCGTCCCAAAGGTACTGCCGGGAGGAAAGGAAGTCCAGGCGACGCCCAGCCCAGCCTCGGCACGTCTGGCTCAGCTCGATTTGGGTAGTCCTCCTGGCTCCCTGGGGAAGCCTCCGCGCCACCAGTACCAGCCCAGGCACCCGGGCTCCTGGCCCTAGAGGGAGGGCGGGAGTGGCTAGGACACGGAACGGGGAAGGAAAAAGAGGGTACTTGCCTGGAGCTGTTGGCCTAAACTGCTGGTGCGGGACAGCAACAGCCCGAGCTGGAGAAAGCACAAGGAGGACTTTAGTCGGGGAACTCTGGTGTCCCTGATATTCGCGCCCAGCGGGACCGCTCGTTGTGCAACTTCTGCTCTGGCCTCTGGGCCGCCCCCACTGCTGGCTGGCGACTCCTTGGAGCCAGAGCGCGGGACTCTTAACCCGGGATTGGGTGTGTGAGTCGCCGCCGCTCCTGTGTGTGTATTATTGTGACTCAGGCTGTTTCCTGTTTGGAGGTTTGGGAGAAAGGAGGGGAAAAAAGAGAGCGGCCAGCCACCCAGGGTGGGGGAAGGGGCAGTAGTTACGCCTCCTCTCCGTACGGCTTCCCTGGCGGCCAGGTGAGCACCCTGGGGTGCTGCTCCTTACACCCTCGGCTGGGAAGGAGACGGGACTGGAGAGCAGGCGAGCGCCAGTCGCAGCAGTAGCCGCCCCGACACCTGTTTCTACGCTTCCCGAGAGAAGCAAGATTCGTGACAAGTCCCGGCTGGTACTTTGGGGACTGGGACGGGGAAGAGGTTGGCCCCGACCAACGCCATCCTAAGGCTAGTGAGGCGGCCAGGGTCCCCTCCCTAAGCCGCGGGGCCCGTGAGCGCCCAAGCCAGAGTGCTCTAGCACTGGCTCTGCTCGCCAAATGGTCCCTGAGAATCCTGGCCCGGGCCTTCAAGGTTTACGCCGTGATTTCCAATCCCTCTGCATCCCCCTTCCTCCCTCTCTTTTTTTCTTGCCCTGATTTCCTTTCTAATAGACTTCTCAGTGCATCAGGAGGGAAAGGTTACAGTTCATTTGCTCCAGGCCTCAGGACCTTGAGAGCTGGAGATGTCCACCCCCCTACACCAGAACAACGAGGAAGCACTTCGGGGGCTGGCTGCCCGGGGAACAAATGCGCGCCGGCTCGCGTTGCCCTTGGTGGTGGAAGGGAGGGGGCCGGAGATTTAGGAGAAAATTAACCCACTCCCCTAGTTTTAACTTCGCCCTTCCCCACCCCCATCCCAGCCCAGGGATCTCCAGATCTTACTCTGCAGGAAATACCGGTTCCTTGCTATGGGACAATAGGTGTGGGATGAGATTGAGCTCAGCATGCGGTGCTTAGTCACTTCATTGGATCTGCGCTGGCTCAACCACAAGAGCCAGAAACTATTACGATGATAAAAGCATTCTCTACCAACCAGGTGTTTCTTCTCGTTTGCCCTTGTTAGTACATAAGGAAAACCTCGTCTAGGAACCTCGAGTCTTGAGTAATAGTAGTAGTAATAATAACCATTTGTATTGTATAGCACTTAAAAATTGCAAAGGCTTTACATAATCTTTTTTGAGACTCAGAACAGCCCCGTGAGGGCTACATTGCCTCCACTTTAAAGGAGTGGAAACAGGCTCAGAGAAGTAGTCGTTCGGTTTTCTCTTAGTAACTTGTTTCTGGGTGTTCTTAAAGTTAAGGGGTTCTTTTTCTCACAGGGATGATTCTTTAGGGCAGAAATTCTCAAAATGTTGGCCAAGAGTTTTCAAATTATTTATATTTATAAATAATCAGTAATTTTATATACCTAACACATTAATAAAATATCATTTGTTTTAATTTGTTCTCATAAAAGTATTCTCCCTCCCCCAGTGACAAACTGGCAGGTAACCAATAGGACCTTGGGCTTTTTCCCCTACCCCCAAGGTTTGAACAGACAAAAAAGTTTGAAAACTACTATTAGAAGAGTAGTAATTTATTGTTATTAATAATAATATCTCAATTAATCAAGTAGTCATGATTTTATCAATGTGAGAATTCCTTTCTGGATGTAGATTCAAAACCCTTTAGCCTGCTTGAGTTTCTGTAGCTTAAAAAAAAAATACATTAACCAACGGCCAACCTCCTGTGAACTTAGATAGCTTGGTCCTCAGATGGCTGTTGTAGAGTGTCTTTGGAAGTCCCTGAAGCCTTTTCTCTTCCCTAGGGCCTGCCAAGAGGTGAACCAGGGTCACCTCTTCACTATGAAGAGTCACTGGAATAAGATTTTAGTGCCTGATTATTATAATTCATACAAGTAGTACAAATCCATATAACCTCTTGTGTGTTTTCTCCCAAATAAATGTGTGCATGGTATTTCCCCTAAGAGAATATTATCTCCTTGAAGGCAGGGATTGTTTCATTATATTTTTGTATGCCTCCAAGACTTTTAACGGTATTTGCAGAGTAGTAGTCACTTAATAAATGCTTGTTGATTCATTGATTGAACTTCAGGGCATTATTTTTTTAAGCATTTAACTCCATAGTGGAAAATAAAGCCTTAAATCTCCTCAAAGTATCTTGTATGTTAAAATCATTCAAAATTTTGTCTATAATTGATGGAATTACCTGCTAACCTTAGGTGCCTCTCAAGGCTCTATCCAGGGTCCCATTTTCTGCCTCTATACTGTTTTGTGTGGTGATCTCATTAATTGCCACAGATTCATAGGGATCTATTAATGCAGCTAGGTGGCACAGTGGATAGAGAGCTGAGCTTGTAGTCAGGAAGATTTGAATTCAAATTCAGCCACAGACACTTAGCTGTGTGATCCTAGGCAAGTCAATGAACCTGTTTTCCTCAGTTTCCTCATCTGTTAAATGAACTGGAGAAGGAGATGGCAAACCGTTCCAATATCTTTGCCAAGAAAACCCCAAATTGGGTCACAAAGAGTCAGATACAACCGAAATGACTGAACAACAACAACCTCTCTCTTCATCTCCGGTCTTAAACTGGATGTCTCATAGATATCTTAATCTCAGTGTCATTGAATATGCCTCCTTTTCTCCAAACACTGCTGTCACCTTGGTGTGAGCCCTCACCATCTCACCACTGGATTCTTGCAATAGGCTTCTTTCAGTTCCCCTACCTCAAGTCTCTCTCCTCCTCCAATCCAACTTCCATTCAGTAATCAAAGTGATTCTCTTAGAGTGCAGGTCTGTCCTCATACTCATTCTCCTCAATAAATGCCAATAACTCCCTGATTCACCGAGTCAGACATGACTGAAACAGCTGAAAAGCCAAAACCTCTCTGCAAGGGGCAGCTAGGTAGTGTAGAGGCTAGAGTGCCAGGCCTGGAGTCAGGAGGACCCACTGTGTGACTCTGGTCAAGTCACTTAAACATGTTTGAATCAGTTTCCTCATCTGTAAAATTATCTGGAGAAGGAAATGGCAAATCACTCTAGTATCTTTGCCAAGAAGCCCCCCCTCCCCCCAATGGGGTAACAAAGAATTAGACAGGACTGAAAAATGACTGAAAGCATCGACTATGTGCCAGGCATATGGGGGAGGTGAGATAGAACAGCAGACCTGGAGTCGGGAAGACCTGAGTTCAAATGGGAATACGGTGGAGAAGGAACCGGC
The DNA here is from genome assembly GCA_028627135.1 of Pseudochirops cupreus. Classification (NCBI taxonomy): domain Eukaryota; kingdom Metazoa; phylum Chordata; class Mammalia; order Diprotodontia; family Pseudocheiridae; genus Pseudochirops; species Pseudochirops cupreus. Next base: position 275,481,512 of record CM053583.1, on the reverse strand, counting down.
AAATCACTCTAGTACCTCTGCCAAGAAAACCTCATGAATGAGTAAAGACAGGACTTAACAAATGTGTCAGACACAGTGCTGAGGATACAAAAAAAAGGCAAAAAATAGTCTCTCCCCACAGTGAGCTTACAATCTAATGAGAAAAACACACACAAAAAGAAGCAGAAAGAGGAGGGGTAAGGTGAAGAGAGAAGGTAGGAGGTGGACCTGATGTTTAATGGAGTCCAAACCAAGCAGAATGACTGATAGAAAGGGGAAAGTTACCTAGAAAGTTCTGAAAGTTCATAGTCCTCCATAAAGGGAGGCTTTTGGGAAGGAATTTAGTGCTCTACTCTCCATCCTCCAGTCCATAGAAGAGGCTGCTGAGGGTTTAAAGTGCTGAATATAGAAAACTTGGTAAGTATGCATGGGGATGAGATTTTTGGAGATCAGCTTATCCTGGGTGGGGTGTGGAAACCTGGGAAACCTGCTGATGGAAGGTGGTGACCTCACTGGAGAATCCTGACCTGACTACCTTAGAAGACCATTAGCAAATCATTTCACCTCTTTAGGCCTAGTTTGCCTCATCTACAAAATAAGCATTAATAATAACTAGGGCCTACCTCATAGAATGTACTTAAAACACTCGGTAGGCTTAATGTGCTATGTAAATTTTCCTATTGCTATTTTCCCACTTCTAGGAGTCAATATGTATAGGTTATGTACAGAAACTTTATACTAACAGTAAGTTGAATGGAGGGTTCACTTCCAACTGGGACCTGCATAACCCCAAATAAAGCAAGGCCCTCAAAGTACCCCATTACATTTACAGTCTTGGTTGCAAACTCTTTAGAAATTCTATCTCTCAAGAGTCGGTGCCCTAATACCACTTCTCACTGATCTCCTTGATTAGAAACTGTCTTAGCCTTTTGAACTACCATTTTGACTCTGGTTGGTAAAGAAAACAACTTTCTTATCATGCCAAGTGCCCTATTTAGGTTGTAATTTGACCCCTTTTACTTCCTGTTATTCTAGGGTGCAGGTGAATATAACTGGGTAGTATCAATGTCAGTGCCTCAGAGAACAGTTGCTGCCTGTCACCAGGGAGGCAAACAAAATGGGGCTTTGTCTCTCTAGGAGAGATAAATAAGGAGGATTGGTGGCTTTTCCTGATGTCCTAGTTCCAGTGGGAGTACAGGAGAACTGATCAGTGTGCCCAGAACCAAGAATTTGGCGTCCTTGGCTGTATGCTGTATGTATGTTACTGCATGTCACAGTAACACCCTTGTGACCACCTTCTCTTTCAATTGACTTGAGGTTTTCCATTGTTTGGTTTTAAAAGTGAAAATGTCTCAAAATGTTGTTTTGCTGATTACATTAAAATTCTGAACAATGAATACAGCAGGAACCCAGAATTAAAAGAAAAAAGAGTTGGTTGGGACAAACAGGGTAATGTCAGTCATTGCTCATGTTAAGGGATATCCCTTTCTTACTTTGAAATTGATTTTTTAAAGAACGATTCAACTTTTGAAATTCAGCTTCTGTTTTTGTCCTTTTCAAACGCAATAGACAAGAAAAGAAACATTTTTGTATGCAAAATGTGATCGGTTGGATGCAGAGTAAACCAGAATAGCATACAAAATTACCATAAGGTAAATGAGAGAGCACTAAATAACCTAGGTAACTGATCTAAGCTAAGTAATTAAAAAAATTTATTTATTTTATTTTCAATTTGTGGAACAAAACAAGCATTTCAATAATATAGTATAATAATAATTTTTTAAAAAGATAATTGTACAGGAAACTGTAAATCTAGTATGTACAACTTTCTATTCCTTTTATATATAAAAAGTTATCATTTAAATGACTTTTTTCCTCTTTTTTTTCCTTCCCTCCTTTCCCCCCAGAGATGGCTACCATTTGACATGAATATGTATATATGTAAAATCATTCTATACATACTTTTATTTATCAGTTCTTTCTCTGGATGCAATTGCATTTTCCTTCATATGTTCTTTGCACTTAATTTAGGTAAGTGAGTTATTTGCTCAAAGTTGTTCTTAAAACAATATTGCTGTTATTATATACAATGTTCTCTTGGTTCTGCTCATTTTGTTCTTCATTATTTTGTGCAAGTCTATCCCTGTTTTTCTAAAATCATTGAGCTCATTATTTCTTATAGGACAATAGCGTTCCATCACAATCATATACCACAATTTGTTTAGCCATTCCTCAATTGAAAAGCATCCCTGAAATTTCCAGTTCTTTGCCACTGCAAAGAGAGCTGTTATACAAAAGGAAAAGAACCTATATGTTCCAGGTAATTTTACTAATGAATCTGGGTCTGTAGGTTCAAATCTTGCCTCTGATACATACTAGTTGTGAACCTCTGAACAAGCCACCTGACCTCTCCATGCCCCAAGAAGCTCTCTAAGGCTGCCCAGGCTGTGGAGACAGGAAAAAAGTATCATGACGATGATATTCCAAAGTTCTCTCAAATATAATGGAAGTGTATAATTTTGTTTCTGTCATAAATACTCCCAATCTTACCCAACACATAAGAAGCACAGTTATTTAAGTGTAAACAGTCATCTCTAACTATAATTCTATTGTTCAGTACTTGTTGGGCAGACACAATGGGCCAGTAGTTTTTGTATAGCATAGTCCTATGTCCTTGTTTCTCACAGCAACCTTTCTCATTCAGGCCTCTCACTGGAAATGATGAAACAATTCTAGCTGTAGAGGGAAATGTGCCTTTCTATATTTGTACTGTCTTTTATCAGTATTTAGTAGAAGTTATAGGGTTCTTCATTCCTGGCTTTAACTGTATGTGCATCTTGAACCATTGAGAGTCTTCTGGACTTTTATCTTGCCGCTGGACTTTGATGACTATGGAAGAGATAGCGAGGCTGACAACTTTGTGCAACTCTGCCTCTTTTAAATCCAATTCACTTGCAAGTAAAGACATCACCATACACATTGTAGCTTGACTCCAACATCATAATGCCATTGGTGTTCTTTGAAAATGAAGAATGAAAACCTGGAAAGACTTAGATGAGCTGATGCTGAGTGAGGGGAACAAACCAGAAGAACATTGTACACAGTTACAGACACATTGTGTGATGACTAACTTTGATAGGCTTGGCTCTTGGGGCAGCTAGGTGGCGCAGTGACACCGGCCCTGGAGTCAGGAGGACCTGAGTTCAAATGCGATCTCAGACACTTGACACTTAACTAGCTGTGTGACCTTGGGCAAGTCACTTAACCCCTACTGCCCTGCCTTCCACTCTCCAAAAATATAAAAAAAATAATAAAAACAGGCTTGGTTCTTCTCAGCAATTCAAGGTTCTAAGACAACCCTGAAAGGTTCATGATGGAAAATGCTAACTGCATCCAGAGAAAGAATGAGAGTCTGAAGGCAGATCTAAGTGTATGACTTACTCTCTTTTTTGTTTTGTTTCTTCTTTCTCATGGTTCATTTCATTGGTTATAATCCTTCTTTACAATATGAAAATGTTTAATATGAATGTATATGTAGACCCTATATCAGATTGCATGCTGTCTTGTAAACTAAAAATAAATTAATTTTTAAAAAAAATGAAGAATAAACAACAACCACTGTGATTCACACAGATTGGGAGCAACTGAACTGTGCAAATTATTTTTTACAAGCTTTCTGCCAGGCAAGTCCAAAACGTGAGCATGGTGTCTCCCAGAAGTTGGGAAGCATGTTGTGCGATTAGGCAGAGGTTTTCTAATCTACATCTTGCAAAGTTTCCAACTATTGTAAATGAAAGAGCTTCCTACCTTAGCACTTGGCAGTTGCCTGGTACATAGCAAGACCTTAGTAAATGTTTGTTGATTAGAGAATTCTGAAGAACTTACAATGAAAAATGCAATCCACCTCCAGAGAAAAAATGGTGGAGTCTGAATGCAGATCAAAATATACTTTTTACTTTCTTATCTTTCTTTTTTTCTGTTTTCTTTTTTGTTTGTTTGTTTTGTTTTTTGGTATGCTATGTTTTCTTTCACAATGTGACTAACATGGATACATGTTTTGCATGACTGTGCATGTATATAACTTATGTAAAATATATAAATCAATATATCAATTTTGCTTGCCTTCTCAATGAAGAGGGAAGAAGAGAAATTGAAACTCAAAATTTTTAAAAATTTATGTTACATTGTTTTTACATGTAATTGGAAAAAAACTATTAAGATTTACCAAAAAAAAAAATGTTTGTTGATTAAGTGACTGGACACCAAAGAAATGTTCTTTAAGATAACCCCAGCATATAACAGGTAAATTCCAATCCATCTCCCAAAAAGATGCCAAAACAATTTTTCTGAAAGTTTCTTTCTCCTATCCAACAAACTCCATTAGCTCCCTATTACCTGTAGGGTCTAATATAAATGCTGGCATTTAACATTTGTCACAACTTGCCTGTATTTCTAAGTATATTACACATTATCACCCTCTATAAACACCATAGTATAGTCATGCTTATCTCTTTGCTCTTCTCACATGTGATGTTCCCATTCAGCATTTTCAGGCTTTTGTAAGAATTAATAAGATAATATCATGCTACCCTCAGCTCAGTTCCCTGAACCAAGTAGAATAGTGAATAAATAATAATTATAATACTACCTAACATTTCCATAGCACTTTAACATTTACAAAACATTCTGCAAGTTTTAATAGCATTTTATTTTCACAGCAACCCTGGGAGGTAGGTGCTATTATTTTCTACATTTTCTACAATTGAAGAAACCAAGGCAGAGATTAAATGACTTATTCATGGTCGCACAGCTAGAAATTGACCTTGGATCTTCTTGACTCCAAGTCTAGTACTCTGTCTACTAAGCCACCTGGCTGGATGTCAAGTGACTACTCAGGGTCACACAGGCAGTTAATACCAGACATATGATTTGAACCCAGGTTCTCTAACTACAAATTCTCTTCACTTTTCACTATACCATGCTGCCTCACAAGTCAACAGAGTATAATTAGCAAATAACTATATTATCATATCAAAATATTCTAAAAGTAGTAGTTAGTGGGGGAAAATGTTATGTGCTAAATTGAGTTTTCTTTATAAAAGGTTAATGAATCTGTTTAATTTCTTATGTTCATGTGAATGGTAAATTCTTGAATTTATTTCCTTTCATATCGAATATGGAATACATAGAGGAATATTTACTAAAAACCGAGAATCTGAAAAAGGTTGGGAACCCTTGTTTCAAATTGTCACACATCCTCCCAGAAACCTTCTCTCTATACACAGTTTCCCTTCGTAAACTGTAAGTTTCTCCAGAGGCCATATTGTTTCCATTTTTGTCTGTGTATGTCCAGGACCAAACACAGTGCCTAGCATATCATAGGAGCCTGATAAAGGCTTGTTGGTTAATCAATTCATACTTAAATGATTTTATACCTCTGAATTTCTACGTTTGAGTCTGTTGTGCATAATTTAGCCCTTCTATATGTGTGTGTGTGTGTGTGTGTGTGTGTGTGTGTGTGTGTGTGTGTGTGTGTATATACTAATCTTTCATGATTCTGTGTAGAGTAATTATCTCTCTTACTGAAGTGGGAATTACTTCTGGGGAAGGATTATAATATTTTTTTAATATTTTTAACTCCCATATTGAAACATTGTAGATGTGTGACCCTGGGCAAGTCATTAACCTCCCAGTTCCACAGTAAACTCCCTAAAACTACCCATTTGCCCAACAAGTGTCAGTCTGCATCACTGTAGGGAGTTCTCTAATCCTATGAAATCTTAAATTAGGAAAATAAAGACACATAATTATAGAATTTGAGAGTTGGAAGGGATCTTAGTGGCAATCTAGTCCAACTTCATACAAAAGGAATCCCCGTTATCACATACCTTACAAGTAGTCACCCAGTTTCTGCCTGAAGACCTTAAAGGCACTGGAGCCCACCACTTCCTGAGGCAGCCAGCTTATTTTTCTTTGGAATAGCTCTAATTGTTTTGAAGTTTTTCCAGACCTCAGGCCTGAAGTGGTCTCTTTGCAACTTCCACCCTTTGTTTCTGGTTTGCTTTCTGGGACCAAAAGGAACAAGTCTAAACCCTCCTCTATCATGTGACAGCCTCGCAAATATTTCAAGGCAGCTATTGTCTCTCTCCCCCTTTCCCCCCAATCCTTCCACCACCAAATCTTCTCTTCTCCAGACTAAACATTCTACTTTCAGTAAGAAGCCTTTTTCAATTCTCCTTAATCATTGGGACTTCTCTCTGAGATTATATCTAATTTATCCTGTATATATCTTGTTTGTACATAGTTCTTTGAATGTCTCAAAATATACCCCACCTCCCCATTAGACTGAGAGTTCCTTGAGGAGGAGAGCTTTTTGTTTTGTTTTTGCCTTTTTTTGCATCCCAAGTACTTAGCTAAGAGAAGTTCCCAAAGTAGGCTATATGGCCCCCGGGGGAGGGGAGTAAGGGGAGTGCTGGAATGATCCAGGGAGGCAGTAGTAGCCTTGGGTGCAGTTGGGGGCCATTGAATAAAAATAAAGCACTAGTGAAAGCATAAGGAAAGAAGAGAAGAAAATTTTGAAAAACCATTCATATATGTTTCATCTGTTGTGTAACAGAGTTAAAGTGGTTGTGATTAGATTGTTTTCCAAATAAACACACAAAATGCAAGTTATAACCAGTCAGTGGTCAAGTCCATGGACAGGTCTTAACAAGCAAGTGTTGGCAGGCAAGTATGTTGCACATTGTCGGAAAGGCCAGAATTTAGGGGCAGGAATATGTGTGTGTAATGACTTGTTTACAATACTATAGGGGTTACATGATGCAATTTTGAATCATCAAAATTTCAATGCAGGAAAAACCTACAAATTTAAAATAAATTATTAATTTTAAGATGTGTCTTTTTAAAAAATATATACTTTATTTTTTTTTAATGATGAAAATTTTAAAAAATTAAAGGGTTAAAAAAAAGTTCATTTCTGGGTGGGTGGGGGGTCCTGAGTAATTTTTTTTAAAGGGGGTAGTAGGTCAAATCTCTGACAGCACAATGCCTGGTACATAGTGGTTACTTAATAAATACTTATTGATTTGATTAGTTCTTTCTTTTTTTATTTTATTTTATTTTCAGCTCCACATTTTCTTCTTTCCACCTCCCTCACTCCCCCACATTAAGGAAGCCAGAAAAATAAAACATTACATCTTATATACATTATATAATCAAGTCAAACAAATTTCTGCTTTGGCCATATTCCCCCAAGAATGTCTCAAACTGCAGGACTCTGAGTCTATCACCTCTCAATCAGAAGGTAGATAGCAGGTTTTATTATGAGTCATCTGAGATTGTTGTGGGTCATTATGTTGACAAGAGTTCCTAGGTTTTTCAAAGTTATCTGTCTTACAAAATTGCTGCTATTTATAAATTGTTCTCCAGGTTCTGCTCACTTCACTTTGTATCAGTTCATACAAGTCTTCACAGGTTTCTCTGAAACCACGTCCATCATCATTTCTTTCAGCACAATAGTATTCCCTCACATTCATATACAATAATTTGTTCATCCAGTTGATGGGCACTGGCTCCCTTTCCAATTCTTTGCCACTACAAAATTGCTGCTCTACATATTTCTTTCAACTACTTGGAATCTGAAAGGAACTCAAGGACCCTCACAATTATCCTGATTTCTCTCCTTTGAACACTCTCTAGTTTATCAATGGCCTTTAAAAATTGTGGTGCTGGGGCAGCTAGGTGGTGCAGTGAATAGAGCACCAGCCCTGGAGTGAGGAGGACCTGATTTCAAATCCAGCCTCAGACACTTGACACACTTACTAGCAGTATGACCTTGGACAAGTCACTTAACCCCAATTGCCTTTCCTTCCCCCCGCTCTGAAAAACAAACCAAAAAACCCCAAAACCTGTGGTGCCTGTGAGCACAATACCCCAGATATTCATCTGCCAACAATACTCATATACCTACATAGTACACCATACTGCATAGCATAGAATGAGGTACATTATTACTGTTACTATGTAGAAGATATTAATGCTGAGTATAGAAATATTCTCTGCTCGATTTTAACCTAACTATAAATTACAGTGGGGGTTCTTTAATTGCCTGAGACTTAAAGACTTGTCCATCGTGTCCAGATCCAAGATTTGAACTCATGTCTTCCTGACTCACAATTCAGTATTTTACCCACTATGCTGTGCTGCCTCTGGCACACAGTATACCCATTGTAAATATTACTTTAAAGACTCCATTGAAATGACTGATACCTGTAAATATCTTCTGAAAATATCTGTGGTTCATTTTTCCTCTCTCTAATAATCACTCCTGATGAGGAAGAAATTTTTTTAAGAAATCACTTACCTGACTTCTGAGCCATTTTAGTGATCACCCTGGCCGAGTTGCCTCTCCAAGCGTTGGCCAAGCTGAAACCTAAGAGGGAGCGTACAGAGAGCCTCCAATATTATCTGAGAGTACAGCCCCACCCATGGTAAACGGGATGGAGGGAGCCTATATACGCAGAAACCACTTCAGCCTTCCCATGGGCAAAACTCTGCTTTAAGCATAGCTTAGACAAAAAGCTCAGCAGTAGTTTCTGTGAAGAGATGCAGTTGAGATTAGAAAATCATACACACAAAACAAGGGAGGTGTGTGCATTGTTGTCTATGGCTGTCAAGGTAACAATTCCCTTAGGATTCTAGGTAACAGGATCCTTTTTGGATTACCCAGGGAAACAACACCCTCTCAAGTTATCTGCTTGAGACCAACTATGTTATCCTGAATGTTATCCTCAGGTCCCCAGTGAGGAAGAGAGCAGTCTTCTTCAGACAATATTTGTGTCTCAGCAATCCCTGCTGTTGCTATTCTAAACAGCAAAGCTCTCATCTCATGATTTCCAGTCAGTGATATTTAAATCAGGTATCAATGTGCCAGCAGCAGGTGATAAATACTGTGTAATGCTTCTATCCAGAGGATAGATAATGAAACATATTTCCTTCCTCTCAGCAGAGAGACAGGGGACTGCAAGTACAGAATATTGCATATGTTCTTAGACATGGTCATTATATTGGTCACTTTTATATATGGACTTGTATGTAGGTGTATCAACAAGCACTCTAGCATACCCAGGATGGCTGGTAGCACAGGTTCTTAGATCTGCTTTTCTAAAGGAAAACAACTCAAAATGGGTTAACAATCTTACTTTAATCAATCAAACATATATTATTTACTTAGTTCAGGGGGAAAAGTCAACATCCTGAACTTCAGAGAATACAAACAGAAGTTACAAGCAGACAAAGAAACAGATCAGCAGACGGGCTTCCAACCATCTGACCATTACATCCATACCTACTTAGTTACCAGAGAGGGAAGTACGAACATCTGGGTTTTCGAAGCTGGTGGGCTCAAGGCTGCACAGAGTCTCATCTGGCCAAATCACATAACTCTTTCCAAAGTGAGCCCCAAAGCACACTCACATCAGGGTATATATAAGCCTTCTCTTGGATCAGAGAATGGCACAACCCAACTGCCCAATCACAAAGTAATAAGGTGTGGGCGTTCCTGAAAAAAAAGCCTCCTGCCATAGGCTCCATGTAACCACATTCAGCCTATTAGGGGGCAGAGTGTATTTTCAAATCAGGGAAGGTTCTCAGAGTCACTTAAGCCTATCAAAGGGTTTAGGGGCAGGAAAGATCTTCAGATTCCCATAACAGTAGGTATGTATGTATGCAACAATTAGAACTGAACATGGAACAACTGATTGGTTTAAGATGGGGAAAAAAAGTATGACAAAGTTGCATATTGTCACCTTTTTGATTTAACTGATATGCAGAGTATATCATGTGAAATGCCAAACTGGAAGAATCAAAAGCCAGGAGAAATATCAACAATCTCAGATATGCAGATGATACCACTCTAATGGCAAAATGTGAAGAGGAATTAAAAAGGCACAATGAAGGTGCAACAGGACAGTGTGAAAGCTGGCTTAAAGCTTAAAATAAAAAAAAAAACTAAGATCTTGGCAACTGAGTCCCATCACTTCCTGGTAAATAAAGGGAGAAGAAATGGAAGCAGAGTCAGATTTTATATTTTTGGATTCAATGATTACTGTAGACAGTGGCTCAATTGTGAAGTTCTCCTTGAAAGGAGAACTATGGCAAATCTGGACAGCATATTAAAAAGCAGAGACATTGCCTTGCCAACAAACTCTATAGAATCAAAAACATGGTTTTTCCAGAAGTAATGGATGGCTATGAGAGTTAGACTAAAATGAAAGCTGAGAGCCATGGAATCAATGCTTTCAAACTGTGGTGCTGGATTAGACTTTTGAGAGTCACTTGGACAGCAAGGAGATCAAATCAGTCAATGCTTATAAAGAAATTAATTCAGACTACTCACTGGAAGGTAAAATACTGAAGCTGAAGCTTAAATAGTTTGGACACATAATGAGAAGATGGGACTCTCTGGAAAAGATCTTGACATTGGGAAAGACAATCTAAAAAGACCCCAGGAAAGACCTGACATCCAGAGGCAGAAGTTTGACCTTAGTGAAGTGCAAACACCTCTAGGTCAACTCTACAAACAAGTCCTGGGGACAGCTGGGATTGGGAGGCAACCTCAGCCTTAGAAATTTTCATCTCACAGACAGCTGAGAAGGAGAAGATTGAAGAACTTTCCACTGTTGAGGACTGCCAAGCATAACTGTGCTGATCAGACATGTTATGGGCTATGACTGTGGAGAGAAGAGAAGTGAGTGCAAGTAGCAGAGGGGTGGGGACTCTGCTGGTCATGGACACTTGCAAGAGAGCTGAGCCCCTAGTTTCAGTTACAGGAAAAAAGAGGACAACTGTAGTTTGCAGTTACTGGATGGTAAGAGTGGGGGACCACAGGGATCAATTGTGGGGCCTCTAGTCAGGGCTTAAGAGTAGAGAAGAAAGCCCAAAGTTGAGCCTGGGACAGACCTCAGAAAAGAACAATAAGGAGGACCTGAGGCTTGGCATTAATCCCTATACTTGGTGACTAGAACTTGATCACACTAATAACTGCAAAAAATATAATAAGCTGCAAAAAATAAAATAATACAAAGGAGCAGATAAAGAAACTATATGAACATAAACCAAAAAAAGAGCAAAGGAGAAAAACCCCAATCACAGACCTAAATAATTGAGGTAATATTTATTGTTCTTGGGTAGGTAAAGCCAATATAATTTTTGAAATGAAATCTCTTTATGTAATGCCATCTCAATTAAATTACTAAAAATGATCATATTGAGTTAGAAAAAATAACATTTATTTAGAAGAACAAAAGGCTAGGAACTTCAAAGAAAACAGGGGGGGAAAGATATAAAGGAAGCAGATCCAGCAGTATCAGACCTTAAACCATATTATAAGGTAAGAGCATTGTTGAAGTATAAAATAGATAATTTTTATTATTTTAAATTAAAATTTTCTTTTATAAATTAAACCTATACAGCCAAGAATAGAAGGAATACAGAAAATTGGGGGGGATCTTTCATAGACAATCTCTTAGAATGGGATTGGGTTGGAATATTTCTGTGGTGTAGGAAATGAGCTGGTTGACTTAGAAAAACATGCAAAGACTTGGACTTACGGAAGGAGATGCTATCTGCCTTCAGAGAAACAGAGGACAAGTAGAAATAAGCACAGTATGGTCTTACATATATGTGTATAGGTATATACGTGTATATGTGTATGTTTATAGATATCTATGTATATGTGTAGTGTGTGTGTGCGAGTGCGTGCGTGCGTGCGTGCGTGTGTGTGTGTGTGTGTTCTTAATTATAGCCTTCTTGGGGGGGAAGACATAAAGTAAAAAGTGCACAGCAGAAAACAAAAGAAAACCTACAAGGAAGCAAAGCAAAACTGGGTAACTTTAAAAACAACGTGTAGTATTTATTATATAGGTTTTCTTAAAATGGAAATTTATTACTTTATATTGAATCCTCTCTTTTCTTCTGCTGTGTACATGGTGATATTTTCTTTTCTTATTTTGTATTTAAGTTTAAAATAAATTTTAAAAGTTTAAAAAAAAGTGTTTTTAGGGGCACTGAGAAGTTGAGCCTCTTGTCCAGGGTCATGCAGCCATTATGTGTCTTGACCTTGTGTATGAATTTGAACCAAAGTTACCTTTACTCGGTAGTCAACTCTATATCTATCACAGTCATTCACATTTTTACTTAGACTTTTTTATTTGATTTGGAGTATTGCCAGGATATTCAGTGTTTCAAATTATAATCCTAGTGCCTATATGCAGTTATAGATTCACTGTTCTTACTTCTCACTGGTGTGTTAAGTCTGTAAGTTGTATACTATATTTTTGTCCAACATTGACCTTCCTGAAAATAAATGTTTTAGGTAAAATTTGAATTGGTTCTGCCTACATTTAACAGGGTTGTCTCTAACTCTCACAAACTGTCCCTTCCCTTCCTCCTCCTGTTTTCCATATCATTGAAAATACAAGCATCTGCTTACAGACAGCCTATAAGTTTGTATGAGAACCAATTGATAGGAATAAAAATTGGAAAAGCGGAATATAACTTTGAGTTAGAGCCTGATTCAGCAATTACAGTATAGTACTACTTTAATGTGCCAATCTCCTATATACCAAAAGTTCATATGATTTCAGGTATTCACCTTAAAAACTGGACTCAAATCAGATCTTTGATGTTACTATTGTAATTGTTTTGGGGCATCACAAATGACGCCCATATAAGGTGGTGAACTTAATCAATAAATGTTGTGTGTGTTCTGACTTCTCCACACACCAGCTACTCCCCCATCTCTCTCCCTCTCCACAGGTCTCTCTATTCCCTAAGATACAGTGATATTGAAATTAGGCCAATTAATAACTCTACAATGGCCTCTAACTGTTCAAGTGAAAGGAAGAGTCACTCAATGCCTCAAACTTCATTGTTCTTATTTTAAGAAATTGCCACAGTCACCCCAACCTTCAGCAACCATCACCCCGATCAGGCAGCAGCCATCAATATTGAGGAACACCCTCTGCTAGCAAAAAAGATTAGCAATCACTGAAGACTCAGATGGTGGTTAGCAATTTTTTTTTTAGCAATAAAGTATTTTAAAGTATGTACATTGTTTTTTTAGATATAATACTATTGCACACTTGATAATAGTATAGTGTAAGCATAACTTTTAAAGGCACTGGGGCACAAAAAAAATTCATGTGACTCTTCTTTATTGCAATATTTGCTTTTTTGCAGTGGTCTGGAATGGAACCCACAATATCTGTGGTACAGGTATGCCTGTACAACAAACTAGTACCTTCCCAGTAGGATCTTACATTCTTGTAAGACAGTCAACATAGAACATTTACAAAATGAACACTAAGTCATTTCCTTAGTTGAGAAGGGGTAAACTCCTACCAACTGGGGTAATCAGGGAAGGCCTCCTATTGGGGTGGCATTTGAACTGAGAGGTGAAAGGGCTAGAGATTCCAAGTCTACTCCTTTTGAGAAGGAGTCTTACTTGCCCAGTAAGATGTCAGTCAGTCAAGAAGCATTTATTGATCATCTGGCATTACTCTAAGTGCTGGAGTTATAAAGAAATACAAAGGGGCGGCTAGGTGGCATAGTGAGTAGAGCACCAGCCCTGGAGTCAGAAGGACCTGAATTCAAATATGGCCTCAGACACTTAACACAAAAAAACTAGCTGTGTGACTTTGGGCAAGTCACTTAACCCCAATTGCCCTTCCTTCCCCCTTCCAAAAAGCAAAAAAAAGTAAAAGGGGAGCTTATATTCTATTGGGAGAGACAGCATATAAAGTACATACTAGCTAGCTATATATAAGATATCTACAGAGTAAATGGAAAGCAGTCTCAGAGGGAAGGCATCACAAGTTAGAATAGGAGTTCTTAATTGCAGGTCTGTGCAGGTTTGTTTTAATTAATGTTTAACAATCAGCTTGGGTGATGGGGGTAGGAGGAGTTCAACATGTACGTTTAAGTTTAATCTATATTATTGAAATTTTACCCATTTCTTTAAGTCCAGACAATCATCATCAACAACAAAAATAAATCCTAAATTGTAGCATTTGCCATTTTTAGAGCTGAAAATGCACTCTTTAAAAATTTAACAATCATCTCTGGTGAGCCAGTTTTTATAAAGCCAAGTTGGCTTCAGCATACCACTGGATCCACTGACCTCAAGGGATCTATGGATCTGATCTGGGATCGTATGGATCATGAACTTGGATGCGGAAAAAAAATTTTCCCCACTAACCTTAGTTTCTTTCACAACCCTATATATTTTATTTTATGCATTTAAAAGAAACCTTTATTCTGAGAAATGTTCCATAGACTTCACTAGGTTGCCAAAGGTGTCCATAAGATCAAACAAGTGGGGAAACCTTGCTTGGGAGGGATTGGGAAAGGCCTCTGCAAAGGGAAGATTCCTCGTTAGCTTTGAAGGAAATCAGGGAAGATAAGTGACAGGTGAAGAACATTCCAGGCATGCTTTTGCACAAGAGTACTAGGGCTTTGAGGTTGATTCTGCGGTCTTTTTCTTGCCTGGTGCTCCTGAGGGCCATTACTCAATATGTATCTAGCCACTCCCAAGGTCAAATTTCATCTCAATGTTAGGCGTGGCTCCTCATGGCTAATTCTTTGCACGGTTTAGCAAAACAGGACATGATGTGTTCCAAACATTCGGTCAGCTGCTGTTATATACCAACAGCTGAAAGATAAAGACACCTGTATCTGAGTGCTTTGGTGCCTGTAGGGCTGATGGAATTTCCATGAGAGTAGGCTACAGTGACATTTTTATGAAAATAACAATGGGAAGAATATGGCTTTTGAAAAGCATCTTCACATCTGAAATGTGGAAATGACTTCAAACATGTGTTATTGTTTTTTTTAAACCAATGGAGGAGAAATTTAAAATTAACCCTGTTATTTCTTTTAGTTTTCACTAATGATCTACCTAGAACAGAGTTCCATGGAAGATAAAGTGAGAATGAATAGGATCATTGTTTTAGAGCTATAAGGAATCTGAGAGGTTATCTAGGCTAGGTCCCTTCACTTTATAGAAGATGAAACCAAAGTCTAAGTAGATCAGATGATATGCTAGAGGTCACACCGTGTAGTAAGAGAAACAGCAAGGAAGCAAAGCGAGGTGCTCTGCCTCCAAACCCAGGACTCCATCCACTGTAGAATGCTGCCCCTACATTAAGTAGATTAAGGCAATGTTACCCCTAACTGAGGGATGTACTGGAGACAGCTCATATACAATTGTTAAAATTTCAGTGTGATCATTTATGATGTGGAAATTAGCAAATGCTACAGATCAGGCCTTGATTTACTGTTTTGTTGATTATCTAGACTAATGAAAATGATGGAAAAAATGTTAATAATGCAGACTAAACCTTAAATTCTGTCTTGAAATATAGAAGAGCTGGTTGTTAAACAATTACTAGCACACCACTGCCTAACTTCATAAAGTACAAACTTAGATTTATTTTTGGGGTTTGCTAAGCAACCGAGAGTTCAAGGGAAGATTTTTTATTTTTAGGGGCTCAGAGTGGGGATGGACCTGGTAGCCACTTGTGAAACTTATCCAGGTTGAGATAAACATCATAGCACAGGCCAAAGTGGTTCTCAATCTTCCTAATGCTGTGACCCTTTAAAACAGTTCCTCGTGTTGTGGTGACCCCCAACCATAAAATTATTTTTGTTGCTACTTCATAACTGTAATTTTGCTACTGTTATGAATCATAATGTAAATATCTGATATGCAGGATGTATTTTCATTGTTACAAATTGAACATAACCCACAGGTTGAGAACTGCTGGCATAGGGGAAAGGGTAATGGATTTTGAGTCAGAGAACCTGGTAGGCTCTGAACCTTACTACCCATACAAACTTAGGCAAGTCTGGGTCTCAGTTTCTCTGGGCATCAGTTTAGTCATCTATCAAAAGGTAGGTTTGGACTATTTAACTTCTAAATGCCCATTCCATCTCTGAATTTATGATTGCTACAATTTGTGTACAGACATAACAAAAGTATAACTGAGAGACAGCTGACTTCAAAGCTAGGAAGACCTAGTTTTTTTCCCCTCGCCTGAGAGTTCATTATTTCAATGAAGTCACAGGTTCAGTTCCTATCTTCTGTGATTCATCTGTTTTCCTAGCCACCTTAGGACTAACAAGGAAGTGTTTGGTTCTTACTTTCCTAAGTTCTTCATGATGCATTATATTAATTTCTTCTTCCATTCCCCCAATATTTCAGCCAGAGCTGTGCCAAGGAAACAGGAAAGCAGGCGACAGAAGGGCATACGATGAAAGGCATAGGGACAAACTCAACCTCTCCCTTTATCTCTCCAGGAGAGAACCTGTCTTGCAGCTCCAGTCTAACATGTAAAGCTTAGGTAGGCTGGGCAGTGGAGAGGCTGCTCTGGCCTGGCCTCAACTACTGGGTATCTCTGATTGGGTTTTATTTTTTCTTCCCACCAAAAAACATGGATGGCAGGATACAGTCTCTTTAGTAAAGCATATTTTGCCTTGATGGGATGAAGTTTGGGGAAAAGAAAAAAATGGGCCTTATCTTTCAGCTGCACTTTTATAGAAAGTTACTTTGTAAGAAGAAAAATGCACTGCCCATCAGTTCAAAGTGTAGTGGAGAATTTGCTAATCAACTGAGGTTATTATAGTACCCATAAAGGAAAAAAGTCCTGGTACATTTGGTGAACAGTAATCAAACAGGGGAAATGTAAGGGTGTCTTTCTATATCAGTCAATACACATTTTTTTTTATTTTGAATTGTTTGCATTTATTCATCATAATTTATCAATAAATTATTACATATTTGAATTGTTTTGCAATTTGTTT
>CM053583.1:275442742-275464173 GCA_028627135.1 Pseudochirops cupreus | reverse complement strand
AAACAGGGTTAAGTGACTTGCCCAGGCTCATACAGCTAATAAGTGTCTGAAGGCGGATTTGAACTCAGATCTTCTTGACTCCAGGCCTCGCATTCTAGCCACTGTACCACCTAAGTGCCCCAGAATCATATTACTTTAGGGTTTAAAAGGAATTTAATAGATTATAAACACCATGAGTGCAGAGGCCTAGGGTAATCTAAATAAACCTGGTATCTCCTCCAACATCTAACACAGTGCTCCATATATGACAAATACATAATGAAAGTTTGATTGATTTCAATTGTCTTCATTTTGCTGGTGAGGAAACTGAGACCCAGTTTGTGAGAAGTGACTTGTTCTAGGCTACACAGCTAATGAATGCAACTCATGTTTCCTGGCTCCCAATCTAGTGCTCTTTGACTTTGGAGCCTTTTTTTTAATACTAGATTAAATCTTCCTGAAACTTTGCAACTTTTCTTTTGTTTTTAATATTCACCCTGCATTTCTATCCTTAATAATCAGTTTAAAAACTAAGCTTAGAAAACTTCAAAACAACAACATACTCCGACAAAGCATGTGAAGATTTCCCCCTTGGAATGGACAGATGAGAACAATTTGTTCCACTGTGCACGAGACAGCTTCTTGGAGCCACAGGTGAATGCCAGGTAGATGAGCATCCCCAAAAAGGGTTTAGCAAGCTCTCATGCCAGAGGTACTAGTCTTCCCTGAACACTCCATTCCCCCCAATATATACACAGTATATATGAAATGAATACACTATAGTTTTCTGAGGGAGGGCTGGGGGATCAGAAAAATCTTTAATAAAGAAGTTCTGTAGACTGAGGAGAGGAAGCAAGAAGTGATTTTAGGACTTTGGGTAAGTCATTTAATCTTTCTAGACTTCAGATCCCTTGTCTGCAAAATGAAAGGAGCTGGATTAGATCATTTCCAAAGAAAGGGACGGGAACCAGGTGGGTGCATCTTTTTTCTTCTGGGTAATGGAAGCTGACCTAGGACCAAAGAGCAAACCTGAAAGGAAACACTCCTCTCCATCATCCTACACTTCCCTTCCTGATGTTGATTCAATCATCTGTCATTTGTCCTTTATGCTTGAAGAGGACCATGACATGAGGGAGGTGATGTCATGACATGCAAGTGAATCAGATTTAAGTGAGGGGAGGGAGGCTGTGCAAAGTAACCAGCCTCACTCTCTCCTCTGGATATAGATCAGGCTGACTTAAGATGCTCCTGGATACGGTGGGAGACCTTGGCCTTTTTTATTTTATTTATTTTTGTATTTTTGGAGAGGGGAAGGTGGGGTAATTAGGGTTAAGTGACTTGACCAAGGTCACACAGCTAGTAAGTGTTAACTGTCTGAGGCCAGATTTGAAGTCAGGTCCTCCTGACTCCAGGGCCGGTGCTCTATTCACTGCACCACCTAACCACCCCTAAGCTAAGGTCTTTAACAGGTCTTGGTTTGACTGAGGCAACACCCATTCAGTGATTAAGGAGAGGTAACAAAAAAAAAATCACCTAATCAATCACCAAGCATTTAAAGGTCCTATCACGTTCTTTGCTAGACTTTGGGAAATACAGACAAAAATGAAATAATTGTCCTCAAGGAGCTTACACTCTAATGCAGGGGGAAACATACATACATAAACATATACAGAATTATTGTGTGTCCTTTGCTTTGGAAGAGGACAGATGACATCATGGGGTTATGTCTTGACCCCTGTGTGAAATGGATTTAAGTGAGGCAGAGCTGCACAAGGTCATCAGCCTCATTCTTTCTTCCAGTCATCAAAGTCCAGTCCAGCGGATGCCCTTGGCATCTTTGATGTCTGACCAAGCTCTAAGAACAATGTGAGAGCAAATTGTTCTCATCTGTTCATTCTGAGGGGGAAGTGTTCACATGCCTGAGGTAGATGCCGCCCATCTCTGTCTCCCTCAACTCACTGATAGGTTTGAGGCCCGTCAGTCACCCTCAACCTGTTTAGCCTGTCTGCTGAGTCTACTTACTGGGTTGTGGTCACTGTGCATGCCAGTTTCTTGGAGTCACAGATGGGAGCTGAGTGCCAGGTAGACACCAAAGGTGGATGAGCAGCCCTGAAAAGGGCTCAGCAAGCTAGTCCTCCCTGAGCATCCCATTCCCTTCAACATATACAGATTATATACAAAGTGAATACACTGTAGTTTTCTGAGGGAGGGCACTAAAGGCTGGCGGGGGGCGGATCAGGAAGATCTTCATGAAGAAAAGTGGAACCTTAGTTGAATCTTGAAGAAAACCGGGGATTCCAAGAGACAGAGGGGAGGAGGGAGTGCATTCCAAGCATAGGAGAGAGCCAGTGCAAAGGCACGAAAGAGGAGGTGGATGTCATGTGATTTTAAGAGCAAACAGATCAGTAGGCTGGATTGTAGTGAGTGTGCAGTGTCTGTATTACCAAACAGTGTGGACTGGTTTCAATGTAAATTATTTAACTAGTGATTACTGAATCTGGTGAATGGTTAGCTAAATAGACCAAAGGGATGATAAATTTTAGGTTGAAAATTTGGTATTAGGGATGGGGATTAGGGACAGAATGTCACAGAAATACACTTATTCTGTAGACCACTAATAATACACTTATTCTGAGTAACATTAACAGCTGGATGGGGCCAGAGTAATTTGTTTCTGTTTTTCACAGTAAAGTCTTTGCTAAAAACCAGTGTTTACATATATAACTTCAATTAAGGCACATCTTAATCCATTATGACAGCTAGGTGGCTGTGGATAAAGTGCCAGGCCTAGAGTCAGGAAGACTCATCTTCTTGGAGTTCAAATCTGGCCTCAGACATTTACTAGCTGTGTGACCCTGGGCAAGTCACTTAGCCCTGTTTGCCTCAGTTTCCTCATCTGTAAAATGAGCTGGAGAAAGAAATGGCAAACCACTCCAGTATCTTTCCCAAGAAAATCGTAAATGAAGAGTCAGATATGACTGAAATGACAAAATAATATTTCATGCTTCTCAGTGATCTGAACTGTGATTCTGCATGTTTATTAGACATTAGGACCTAAGGAAACTCAGTCTCACATTCACCAAAGAATCTATTTAATCAGGCCAAATAATAAAGAATGGTAGTTTTCAGAAGGACATAGACAATTATTTCAAACTAAGGATTCCACGCCTCTACCTGAGTCCATACCAAGAAGGCAGTTATTAAATGACAGTATATGGAGAACAAAGCAGCAAAGATCTTTAATGCTAAAGAAAAGTTTTATTTATACAAGAAATAAGAAGAGCAGCATGAAATAGATTCAGTTTCTTAATAAAAAGGACTGAAGAAACTGGGGGGATGTTTGTCTGGAAGAAGTGGTGGAAGAGGGAGGTGCGATCTGGAAGTGTGTGTGAAACTTGATGGCCATCTTCAAGTGGCTGAAGGGGTAATTACATGGAGGATCCATTGGACTTTTCTATGGTTATGTCGGCATCTTATAGTGGGGATTCCTTTCAGGTCTGGGTCACTGAGGTCTCTTCTAGAATTAGGTGATTCATACCTTTACCTCCTCCCCAACCGTGCAGATTGGTTTGTTTTTTTAAATCAAAGGAAAATCTTCTTTGCCACTAATAGTATAAAAACCATTGTCCAAGTTCCTTTTGCCCTAGTTTATCCCTAGTCTTGCAACCTGGGACTTTTTTTTTCCATCACACATATGTACTAGCACAAAGTTATCTGAACATATATGGGTTTAATAAAAGTAGCTAACATTTAGATAGCACTTTTTTTTGAAGGGGGGAAGGCAAGGCAATTAGGGTTAAGTGACTTGCCCAAGGTCACACAGCTGGTGTCAAATGTCTAAGGCTGGATTTGAACTCAGTCCTCCTGATTCTAGGGCCGGTGCTCTATTCACTTTGCCACCTACCTGCCTTCACTTTGATGTCTGAAATGTGCTTTTCTGCATGTGATCTCACTTGATCCTTGCAACAACTCTGGGAAGCAGGAGCTATTATTATCCCTGTTTACAGATGAGAAAACAGAGGCAGCGTTAAGTGACTTGTCCAAGGTCCTATAGCTAGTGTCTGAAGCAGGGTTTGAACTTGGGTTTTCCTGACTCCAAGCCCAATACTCTACTGTACAACTACTAGCTGCTCTTCATAATAATAATAATAATTAACATTTATCTAGTATTTAAATATGTACCAGGCACTGCCTTAACTTAGTGTTTTATAATTATTATCTGACTCAATCTTCACAACAACCCTGGGAGGTAGGTAATATAATTACCCCCATTTTGTAGATGAGGAAACAGGTAAATAGAAATGACTTGCCCAAGGTCACCCAGCTAGTATCTGAGGCCGGATGTGAGCTCAGGTCTCCATGACTCCAGGACCTGTGCTCTAACCACTGTACCACCCAGCTGCCCTGAGAAGCACACCTGTCCTTAGATACAGCTTGGGGTGCTGCTTCACACACACTGTCTTTACCATTTTGGGCTAGGGGAATGGCATCTACCCATCAAGACAACCATTGTCCATGCCGGGGTTCACTTAGGAGATGGAGCACAGCAGGGCCGGAAAGGTCCTCCAGGTCACCGGCATTACTAGAGGCAAAGGACAAGTCTGAGGATGGAATTTTATATGTGGGACACAGTCATGAAATATTTCCATATTTAAAGATACGGGACAAATCCTGAAACCCTTTAAACTGCACATTTACCGGATGTAGAAAGATCTTTATCATCTTCTTGCCCCTCTTGAGCTCCTATCCTCTTAGAGCACATATTAAACTCATACTCAAAAAGAGCAAAAAGTTACACAGACTATACATACATACATATGCCCACACACACATATACATTTTTTCCCAGTCATGTCTGTCTCTTTATAACTCCATTTCAGGGTTTTTTTTTGGTTTGTTTGTGTTTTTTTGCTTTTTGGAGGGGGAAAGCAAGGCAATTGGGGTTAAGTGACTTGCCCAAGGTCACACAGCTACTGAGTGTATCAAGTGTCTGAGGCCAAATTCGAACTCAGGTCCTCCTGACTCCAGGGCTGGTGCTCTATTCATTGTGCCACCTAGCCACCCCTCATTTCAGGTTTTCTTGGCAGAGATACTGGAGCGGTTTGCCATATCCATCTTCATCACATTTTACAGATGAGGAAACTGAGGCAAACAGGATTAAGTGATTTGCCCAGGATCACACAGATGGTAAGTGTCTGAAGCTAGATTTGAAGTCAGGAAGACTGGTTTTTCTGACATCGGGCCTGGCACTCTATCCACTGTGACACCTACCTGCTCCAAGCAGCTCTTTATAGACAAAAATGCTTATTTCAAGAAATTTAGGTGAAAACGTTTTCTTTTTAAATGCATCATCTACTTTATCTGCTTTCTTAATCAGAACATAAATGATCATACTGTGCTATAAAACAGTGACGACTCGGCTTACTGATGTGTGTAAGGTTGCTTGTTCCTATATTAAATGACTCCACATTGTTGCCCTTTTTTAAAAAGCTGCGTCTTCTTTTTATAGATCTGCTGTCTTATTTTTTGTAATCAAGCTTTCACTGCTGTTGATAAACCTGACTGGCAGATCTTTCCCCTCCCAAGTATCTGTAGGCTTGAAAATGAGATCTCCATTCTTGTCTGAAATGTGTAAGTGTAAAGTAAGAGTGAGGGCCCAAAAAGCTCTTCTAATGATAAAGTGCCTTCTAGTTTGTTTGTTTGTTTTTGGTTTTGTCTTTGCTTTCTGTGTTCTAAATAGGGGAGATTGCCGGACAACTGACTTCCAGCTAAGTAAGTTGTTACTACATCAGTCATCAGGAAAAAAAATAAGCTTTTTTATTAATTCTATCATTGGCTGTATTTAAGATATTTAACCACAACCAATAATAATAATAAAAGAAAATTACCTGAGGAGCAACTTGGAAAAAGTTTCCAAAACCCAATCTAAATATTTATTTCTATTTCTGTTTTAAGATTATGTATTTAATGCAAGCAACATAATAGCCTTGCCCCAAATCTAAGCATGGCAGCAGCTCAAATAGGGTATCTTCTCTTGCCAATTTAATACGTAAAGGTACTTTGTGTGTGTTTTTTAAGAAAAAAAAATTCTGTAAAGACCAGTACTCAACCATATTAAATCTAGCAACAGGAATTCAATTAAAATTCCCAATGTGTGGGCAACATCACACATTAAAGTAACAGTGTTTGTATTATACAATAGCCCCTGAAGTGGTTACTGTCATTTCTTTACCCCCTTACTAGGAGCAAAGAATAATAAATAGACTGTCCAGCTGTCTGTCTTCCAATCCCTAGAGCCCATGGGCTTCACAGTTAAGAACACACGAGAACCAAAAGAAGCCATCTTTTGTTGGAGAATTCTCCCTCTGCCTTTGATGCTGAAACACTAAAGATTTTCTACAATATGGTTTTACTCTCTTGATGGAGTGTGGGAACATTTATGTTCCACCCAGTAATGAGCCTCACTCTGATAAAGCCTGGTGTGGCTGACAATCTGTTTGTCACTGTTATTTTTATAGGGCATTCTTCACAGTAACTAGAGTGAAACCAATTCACCCTCCCCTGGGGTTTTTGCTTTAAAAAACAAACAAAAAACATTCATAGTTGTTCTTTGTTGTAGGCTTATGAAAGTGAGATATAGTATAGAAGTGGAACTAAACAATTTCAAGATATCCACAGCCACAGTTGAGGTCAAAAATATATATTCTTTTCACATAACTATTCCATAAAATGAAGCTAAATGGATGGGGGGTGTTAAGAGGATGAAAACAAATTCAGGAGGAGGAGGAGGAGAGAGGTACTCTTTGTCTAGAGCTTTCAACATCTTTAAAAATTAGATTTTTGTCAAGTGTCTTTTCCAGAACAGACCAGGGAAGACATGTCTAATTGAGTTTTCAAGGCTTTAGAAAACTCCATTTCCAGTAGTTCATGGAGGGACATTCCATCGTGAGCATACACCCAATTCTTCCCTGTCCAGTCGTAGCGTTTAGGACCACTAGAAGAAAAAAAAAATTACATGACACATTTCATGGAGAGTATGTGGTAAGAAGCAAGAGTTCACATTTTACAGAGATGCCCAGAAATGAAGGAACTTCCCAAAGTGATCAGACATGATGCTTCATTATGAAATGACGGTCCCTACAGAAATCCAGAAATACATGGGACCTTTTGTGACCCCTTCAGCTCAAGTCAGGCAATCAGTGAGCATTTTTAAAGAACTTAGTATGTGCCAGGCACTATGCCGAGCACTAGGAATACAGAGAAAAGCAAAAACATCATCCCTGTCCTCAGGGAGCTCACATTCTAATGGCGAGAGGGTACGCTAAGAACCAGCTACATAAAAGAGACGTAGAGGGTAAGTGAAGGGAATCTTAGTGGGGAGGCTTCTTGCAGAAGGAGGGGTTTTCACAAAGCGCTGAAGGAAGCCAGGGAAGCTAGGAGGCAGACGGAAGAGTGAGAACACATCAGGTGTTGGGGAGAGCCAGTGAAAATGCTTGGAGTCAGGAGATGTAGCTCCCTAGCCTGTGCAGAGTGCCTATACACAGTAGGTACTTAATAAATGATTATTGATTATTTAGCAAATTTTGGTTTTGATCTGGATCTATGATTTTAGCAATGTTGGAACTCTAGGTAGAATGAATCCCTTTAATCAATGCATATCAGCAGTTTCTTTGTGAATTACTTTAGTCTTACAGTGTAGTTTGCCTAGGCTTATACAACCAGTATGTCTTAGTGTGAGGAAACTAAGTGGTACAGGGCCTGGAGTCAGGAAGACCCGAGTTCAAATCTGGCCTCAGACACTTACTAGCTCAGGGGCCCTGTCCCAGTTATTTAATCTCTGTTTGCCTCAGTTTACTCAACTGTAAAATGAGGATAATAATAGCACATACCTTCCAGGGTGGTAGTGAGGATCAAATGAAATATAATAGTAGGTGCTATATAAAAGCATCATCATCATCATTACTATGTGTTAGAGATATGACTTGAACTCGGGTCTTTCTGACAGAGGCTGGACCTCTATTCATTCCTGTTTTTGTCTGTTTATTTGTTTTGCTTTTCGAAGGGGGGAAGGTAGGGCAATTGGGGTTAAGTGACCTGCCCAAGGTCTCACGGCTAGTTTTGTGTTAAGTGTCTGAGGCCACATTTGAACTCAGGTCCTCCTGATTCCAGGCTGGTGCTCTATTCACTGCGCCACCTAGCTGCCCCAAGTCTCCTGTTTTAAAAACATAATATTTCTTAGATTGGAATGCAAATTAAAAATGTTCCTTTTTCTAAATTTAACCTGAAATGGAGTTGTGATGTGTGAATTATTCAGACATCAAGATACCTATGTGATAGTTTCTCTTTAGATCATGGGAGAGATGGAGGAAGAATACTAGGTACTACTCCTACCTTTCCCAACAGGAGTGGGGTGGGTATGGAATGAAGGAGGCAAAACACTGTATCTATTCAGCTTCAGAGCTGAGACCTCAGAGGCCACAGAGTCCAAACTCCTCCACCCTCGGCCCCCATTATTTTACAGATGGGGAAAATGAGCCTAGAGAGATGAAGTGGCTTGCTAAGGTCACAAAGATAGTAAAAGGGCAAAACCTGGATTTAACTACGATCTTCTGACTCCCAAATCCAGTTCTCTTTTCATTAAACCAGACAGCCTCTTGGTGCTGCCTTCCTGCTACTTAGTATTACCATAGACTGTCAGTGAGTAAGATTGGTCCATACTCTACAGACTGGCTTCCAAGTTCATATAAGTACAACTGCTATCAGAATGAGTGTTTCTGGATTTTTCACTTGAAAAAATGGAAAGAGGAATAAAAGAGTCAAAGGATGGAGTGGAAAAATTGCTGCCCCCTCATCCTACTCACCTCTCATTTGTTTACTCTATTATTCTGGGAACTGAATGGTAAATGGGATGTAGCAACTGGGGCTTCCCAGAGTGGGAAGGGAGTCTGCAGGGTTAGTAATGGAAAGCAGGGAGGAGAGCTCAACTTAACATCCCAATGAATATTCTTCAGAGCAGGACCAATATATGTAGGCACTTGTAAATAAGGATAAATCAAACTGATTGTAAACTGTGTAGACATTTCCTTTTTTGCAGCTCTGGAGCTGATGGCTGTTTGGAGTCAGGATTATCTGCTCCAATTATTTTGCTATGTATCTTCTTTTTTCACATCTGGAGCAAAAGATGACATTTAGATTCACTCATGAGGGCTACTATTTTAGGGGTGATATTTCATTAACTGTTGCCAAGAATGCTTGTCATGAACATAATGATTTAAGATTTAAAGGAACTATTGGAAAAATTATTTGACCCTTACAAGCTGTGCTGAATTTTTTTCTAATGACAATAATTTTTCAGCACCCGAGTTCTCTGAGGAGAAATTCTAGCAAGATGGTTGAATGAATAGCCTTGACTAAAGGTCATACCCAGCTCCTCCTTACAGCCTCAAAAAAACAGCCACATAGGCATCAAATAAAAGAAAAAAGAAGAGAAGGAAAATAAACCTTCCTATTCCTACCATGATTACCACTAAAAATGACCACAGATAAGAAATTACCTGGCTCCCTCATCCAGCACCAAATTTCCAATTCATCTCCCTTCCATTTGTGCATGGCTCCCTAACCTATGCGTGGTGATAATGCAATGTTTAGTCATCTTTACTTATGTGTGACATTGGGTCCTATTTTTTGGAGTGCAGGGTGGAATAAAATCAGTATTTCCTTGCCCCCACTGATGGAGGAATAGCTAAACAAAAGTAATGGAACATCACTGTGCTGTAAGAAACAATGGACGCGATGAATTCAGAGAAGCATGGGAAGACTATTGTGAACTGAGAGGCAAAGTAAAGCAAGCAGAGCCAGGAAAACAGTATATGTAATAACTACAAAAATGTAAATGGAAAGGACAGCCACCAATTCGATTCAGAACAACTGAAAATGAACGTTGCAAAATTACCAAAAACAAATTTTGCCCTAAAGAGGAAAAAGGAGGAACAGATAATCTCCTCATTCCTCTGCAGGAGGTGGTAGCAGTAGGAGGGTGCTTAAATGACTTGCCCAGGATCATACATTTAGAAAGTTTCTGAGGTCACATTTGAACTCAAGTCTTCCTGATTTCAGGTCCAGCTTTCCGTATACACGACCCCGTGCCAACTACTTGCCCAATTAAAACTCAGCCACTTTGGAGTGGCTTTGAAGTTTACTGAAATGTATGAAAATCATAGAAGGCCAGAGCTAGATGGGGCCTTTGGGGTCATCTAGTCTGACCCCTCTTTTATTGATGAGGAAAATGAGACCCTGGAAAGAAATGATTTGCCTAAGGTCATCCAAGTAGTCAGTAGGGGAACTGGTACATGCTCCTTCTGCAACATCATTGTGATCTCTTTAAAGTCCAAAGAAGGAGCATGTGAGATGAATGGGAACAGGTGAAGCAGCTGGAGGAGAAGCCACAGCACAGGGGGAGGCAGCAAGCCTAAAGTGGGTCCAAGACTGGATGGGGGATATGTGAAGGGAGGGGATGGTTCTGGTGCAACTGCTCAATGGGATCCCTGTCTGGACTTTGATTTGGGGAATCTTTTAAAAGACAGTGAGGGACAGGGCCAAGTAGACTGCTATAAACCAGGCCATATGAAGGGGCCTGTTAAAATTCTTACTAAAAGTTACTTGTTTATCAAGACGTCCTGCATAAAAGTATTGCCAGGCTGCCCAGCAGGAGGCACTTCCCTAGCTTTTGAGTAGAGACTAGCAAAGCTGATATGAGATATTTGTATAAAACAAGTCCTACATAAATGCTATTATCGTGATTATCATTGTTGGTAATTATATTACGTAAGCACGCTTATGTAGCACTGCATAGTACCATACTCCTCTTCATTCCCACTGATCACAAAAAATCATGAAGTTTGCTATCCATTGAGCTACATGTATCATTGCTGTAAGGATCATATATTTGTAGCATGTGAATTTGTTTTTTGAAAAAACAACAGGACCAACCACGCTGGAGAACAGTTTGGAATTATGCTGAGAAAGTGACTAAGATGTCCATGCGCTTTTGGCCCAGAGATCCCAATGCATATATCCTATGGAAGTCAATGATAAGAAAGTCACAAAAGTATCTGCTGTGGTCTTTTTTTTTTTTTTGTAGTAGCAAATAAGTAGAAACAAAGTAGAGGCCCAGCAATTAGGGAATGGAAACAGACTGTGGTACATGAATGTAATGGAATATGACTGATGATATGGTGGATGAACATGAAGAACGTGGAAAAAGCATGAGAAGACTTATGACAATTTACACAAAGCAAACTTAGCAGAACCAGGAAAGCAATACATATGAATACAACATAAGTGAAAAGATCAATAGCATGTGTGCATGTGTGTGTGTGTGTGTGTGCTCGTGCATGCGCCCACATTTATATATACTGAATGCTGCGAAATGATAATGGCCAAACTTGGCCCTGAAGAAAAGATTATGAGAACTTTACCTCTCTCCCTTCCTTCTTTGTAGAAGTTAAGGGGGGAGGGGCAAGGAAGGGATGACTACAGCTGTGCAACGCTGGTGATAATGTTGGATTTGGCTGATGTGTTAGTTTTGCTGAACTTTCTCTTATTTTTTTTAAGTTTCTGGCCAAAAGGAGTGGCTCTTGGTGAGTGAGCGAGACACTGGGAAATAAAAGTGATCTAAAAACAAAAGATATCAGTATAATTTTAAAAAAACAATGGAACTGCTATAGTATACCTCAATATTATACAAATTAAGAAAAATCATAAATCAAATCGTGTTTACATGTCAATGATATGTGTATTCATCAGTGGGGGTGCTCATTCCTCAAGTTTAGAGGACAACTGTTCTATGACAGTCTTTGGGTATCATTATGGCCAAAAAACCTAACCACCGTTTGGCCAATCTGCTGATGTGCTTCTCCAAATTTAGCTAGGCTGGTCCTGAAACAACAGATATATAAGCAGACCCATGCTGGTAAACTCTAATCATGTCCCTTATAAAATAATTCCCCATAGTTAAAGTCTGTTATTCATACTCTCAGCCTATAACACCAATATCCACCTTCTCCTTAATAACTAGAATTATAGAAGAGCTCTGCGGTATTTCTATCCCCTTTTCAGTTACACAGCTCCTTTAATTCTCAAGGATATGTCCCCCACACTCCCTTCAGGAGTAATTTAAGGAATAATAAGTCATTTTGGTATTAGTGCTAATTTATGAGACACATTTCTTCTTTTTTGGATGTTGTCTTTCTAATGTAGAATCCTCTTTTCTTCTGTATACTATCCTATTTTGCTACCCTTTTTTCCCCCCAGAAAACAAGTCATTATTCCCATACTTTCTATCTGGCTTGGGTAATGGATAATGTCAGTAACAGTTAGATTCAAATACTGTGTCTTCCTCATGCCTGCTGTATGACCGTGGGCAGGTTTCTTAACCTCTTAGTGGCTCCCGGTAACTCTCGATCTGTAAGTCAAAGCTAACTTGCTGATCCGTGTTGCTGAAGAGAAATCACAGGTCCAGTTTCAGTTTGTTGCCTCTTTGCCTTTGGGTCCTATCTGCCTTTCTCTGAGTCATGTGAACTATTTCTTGCCTTTGAATTCTTCTTTTAGATTAGTGATAATTGTTCATGCTTTAGGAAAAGCCTTAGGTATCTTATGTATCCCATTTACTTTCCAGATTACAATGCTATCCTTTCCTTGTTTCTTGCAGCTTCTTTCATGAAGAATGTGGATGAAATCCACCATTAGTGAACAACTATCATGCTATATACATTTGCTGAATGGATCTGACCATGAAGTATCTTTTATTTATTTTTACAAACTTATCTTCAAATGATTTTGTAAGAAGTTATTTATGAGAAAAATAACCAGACCTTCTCTATTAATGATCTGACTGAAATATTTGAATTTTTTTTGGTTATTAATGGAGTCTATAAAAAAAAAGCTCTATAGATGGTAAACCTTAATTTACATGAAAAGAAATCATAATTCATCTACGGGTACAACTTGTTCAACAAGACAGTTCTCGGCAGTTTTTCTTTCTTTTTAATAAATACTCTCACACTACATAAAAGCCAAGCAAATGGCAATTAACATTCAAACACTTTCACTTTGATTGGAACATTTCCAAAGACCACGCCTTTCAAACAGTGCCATTCATTGGTGCTTGCACAACTTTTTTCCTTTCCTTTTTTTTTTGTTTATTCCCCAGCATATAACGCAGAGGACCTGGTCATCAGGAATAATTGGCTACAAAAGGCCGTTGTGTTTCCACAGGTAAATCAACCAACGTCATAGGACGCACCTGGAAAAATTCTCAACCAAATCAAATAATCTGAAAGATGTATTTTGTCTAAAAAGGGAAAAATATAAAAATATATTTTTTTGAAGAAAAAACTAGTATTTGTAACCTATCCTATATGGATTGTCAGCAGTTTCTCTAAAAAAATTTTTTGGCATATATTGCAGATGAAAAATGCTATGTGAGTTTTCCACAAATTTATTATTATTCACTGAAATACACTTCTGAGCAAGACTTGTACAGCATCATGTTACTGTCAAGTATGTCCAAATAAAACATGGGCTTCGTGGCCTTTTTCAGTCTCCAGACATAGCTGTATATTTTTTTGGTGGTTGCTATGACTACTAGTATTATCCTTTAGAAATGGAGAGAAAGCTACTGACACACATATTCTTGCTAGCCCAAGTAGGCTGAGATGTTTTTGTAGGAGTGAGGATGAATTTGCAGTGATCCATCCATCTTTTCCTCATTTAGTCCCTGCTGTGAACAAGAGCATGAATTTGAAGATAGATGGCCATGGGTAGGGGATGAGGACCATGGCCATGAACTGAGGTGAAACTAATTGGTTCACATATGGATCAAACCTCTATCCCCTGCTTCACTAGCACTGTGAGAATGTATTTCTTTGGTGATATCCTTTATCCTGTTCTTTTTCAAGGTTCCTCATTGGTTTACATAGTAGCTGGGTAGCATGGTGAAAGGAGTTTTGGATATGGAGCCAGGGTGATGAGTTCAAATCTTGTCCCAGTCACTTACTAGCTGTGTGACCTTCAGCAAGTTAATTCATCTCCCTATGCCTCACTTTACTCATCTGTGAAATAGAGATAATAACTTTTGACACAGACATGCCATTAATTCAGAGATGATGAAGACTGTCTACCCTAGTTCCCAAAAGACACACTTTAAAAAAAATTTACATATCTTTTTGGTTAAATAACCTCATGTCTGTTTACAGAATCCAAATTATCAGCAAGGAGAAGTCATGGGATTGGGGTAAAATTTCCTGCGTAGAATAAGAGATAAATGTAGGCAAACATACCAGAAGATTCACTTTTAAAGCTAGTTAATAATGGGCAGGGGAGAAGAAGAGGAAATTATTAAGGTACATTATAGTTCAATTTGCTCCTACTTAAATTTTTCTAGAACAAGGTAATTTACATACCTGGATGGAGAAGACAACCAGATTTGCTTGTTGGGGGCCTGTTTGTTGATCACATAGGTTCCCAGGTCTCCACCCAGCTTCACTGTTAGAACACCATTCTAGTGTTGGGGGAGGAAGGTGCAGAACTGAAAACTGGCATCATGTCATAACTGCTTTGAACTTCCCAGGTCTCAATACTTTGCAATCATATTTGAACACAACAGACATCACAACAATCCTGGGTTTAGAAATAATAATACCTTGCAACTTTAAAAGCACTTTCATATTCTTAATCTCATTTGGTCCTTACTAAAAAACCCTGTGTAAATGCAAGTTAGGGCAGCTATGATAAGTCCTACTTTTACAGACGAGGAAACTGAGGTTCAGAGTTCTACTCAAGGTCACAACATGGAGGTAGCTTTCTAACTACCTAAGCTTATACCCAGGATAGTGTTCTTATATACTCAATATCCACAAACACTCAAAATGCATATATAAACAAGCAATAAAATTAGACGTGTAAAATTCATTAGGTAAATACACTCACAAAAAGAACATCAAATAGGTCAAATCCACTTAACCATTTACTTTGTTAATTGTGGGAGGATGATGGTGAGGAGTTTTGAAGCCCCAGGCTCCCCCTAGAATCCTTTCTAACCACAGATCTTTTCACATGTAACTAGAAGGATTTTTTAAAAAATTAAAAAATAAGTCACACATGGAAGCAGACTTGTTTACTCACCTTTGCCCTCCAAACAACTAATCTCAATTTTTAAATACCCTTTCAGTGATAGAGCCTTTTATTTCCATATCTTCTGTGCCTCTTTAAAATGCACAGGATATGGGAGAAACAGATTAGAAAAATAAAATTCCCCTTAGTCCAGTGGTTCTCAACCTTCCTAATGCTGCGATCCTTTAATACTCGTATGTGGGTGTAGCTGCATGTGGGTGGACCCACCTGGAGACGGATGGAGGAGCGCTGTCTCAGTTCCTGAGACCATCGGAAATGTGTGTTTTCCTATGGTCTTAGGCGACCCCTGTGAAAGGGTTGTTCAACCCCCAAAGGGGTCACGGCCCACAGGTTGAGAATCACTGCCTTAGTCAGACTAGCAATGAACAATTTCCTGATCTCCTTTACTATATATCAACTGTGACCTGAAGAAAGCATCTCTACAATACTTATGTAGCTATAACCTATTTCTTTGGGTCCCCATGGCAACTTAACTGTTTTAAACAGTTCCTATAAAAATTTCTACAAGTATGAAAACAAATTATTTAAGTAAAAATAATGATAGGAACAATAATAGTACAATTATTAGGTATGGGAAGGCAATACAAGCAGCTTATTTTCCAGGTGCAACCTAATCATTAGGTAATAACTATGTAGTGTCTATTAAAACTAGACCCAATTACAGTCCTAATACATTATTAAATGGGGTGTGTATGAAGTGTGCCACAATTAAAGTGAGAACAGGAAACAAGAAGATGCTTCTGATTGACCATTTCTAAGGACAAAATTGAAGGGAGAAAATTATGCTAAAAAATAATTCCCTGTCTTTGGACTTAGAGACCCCATTGCTAGGCATATAACACAAGGAGGTTAAAGACAGAAAAAAGATGCCATATTCACCAAAATATTCATAGCCGCACTTGTGGTAGCAAAGAACTAGAAACAAAGTAGATGCCGAGCAACTAGGGAATGGCTAAACAAACTGTAGTATATAAATTGTTACTGTGCTGTAAGAACTAAGGAAAATGAAGAATTCAGAGAAGTATGGAAAGACTTAAATGAACTGATACAGAATGAAATAAGCAAAACCAAGAAAATATATACAATGCTTACAACATTGTACATGGAAACTCCCCCAAATCAAACTGAACATCGTTATTATAACAACCAAGTCTGGTTCAAGAGAAAAGATGAGAAAAGTACTTCTTTGCAGAAGTACATTATGGACATGGAACACTGCATATATTCTGAGACCTGGCTGATGTGTTGGTTAGTTTTGCTGAACTGCTTTTTATTTCTTCCTATTTTATTCTTTGTTAAAAAGGATGGTTCCTCAGTAGGAAAACAGAAAGGTTATATTAAGAAATGAAAGCGATATTAAATAAAAGCTATCAATACAAAGTTTTGAAAAGGATGCTCAACTAGTCCCCCCAAACCCTCTGAAAAAAGTATTTTAATAAGTCATGGGTTAAAATCTTCCTATATCCATGGATTTCAGGTCTGGGAACATTTGGGGAAAAGGTAATAATTTGTGACAATGACTATATCAGATAAACACTGATTTAGGGTTTAGAAATATCTTACAACTTTCAAATTTGAAGACACTGGTGGAGCAGCTATCAAAGAAAGCAAACCACCAGGGCAGTAATTCCTACCTTTGGGGTCATGATGAATAAAAATTCATGTAAAGGTATAACTGATTTTATGGTAACTGTTTTTGTAATTTTGTATTTTTTTCAATCAACAAATATTACTAGTATAGCTCCTATCATATCGGGAAAGGAGTGAGGGAAATTTTTTGACATCACTATTAGAAAAGTTCAGGTACCACCACATTAATGGACACATGCTTCTTGCTTCCGACTCTCAATTATAACAACCTCTTGCTCTTTGTGGTGAATAATTATAATTCCTTCCATCATACGTCTGTTTGTAATTTGAAACTCTTTCAAAAGCAGCAGCCAAAAAGAGGCAAATGAAGGACATCATTAGTCCACTAAGGTATTTTGATGTTTGAACTGCTTGTAAGGACACCTCCTGCAAAGCACAGTAACCCAACATGCTAGCCAATTGGAAGAGGAATTGTTTATGTGGGCACAGAAATAAGAATTATTGTTATAAATAAGTAATTTGTAGAAGCAGTCACACACGAGCCAGCATGCCCCACATGGAATTGCCTGGGCCAAAAAAAATACAGCTACAAACATCCTCAGTCCCCAAAGAATACATCAATAATACTTGAACAAGATGCCAGTTTCCAACTTAGCGAATAGAGGACCAAACCAACATGAGACATTTGTTTACTATCTCAATCCTATAGGAGGTTAGGGTATCTTTGGAAAAAAATCAAAAGAAAAAGAGAGGTCCAATAACCCAGTGATATTCTATATGGGTGTGCCTGTGTTGTTTGGTTAGATCTCTCACGGACAATTTAGTTAAGCAAATGACACAGGAGGGTTTTCTGTGTACACAGATTTTTGGCCCTATAGTGCCACAGCCAAAACTCAATTATCTACATCAATTAAAGAGAAAGCACTAGCACAGATAATAACCTCCTGATGATCAGGAGACCCACAGTTTAACTGTAGAAAACAACACATGTAAGATAATCCCTAAAACAAACAATCTGGTACAGAAAACTGGAAGTTGACTATAATCATTCTTTACCAATACCTACCTGCTCAAGGTTTTTGCCTGAGCTGTCTGGATAACTGCTTCAATTCTAATTTCAGCCTGAGTTATTCTGGATAACTCTCTGCTTGGCCATGGGCAACTTAGCTAAGACTAGCGAATAAAAATAGCCATATTTTAAATCTTTATGTTATTTACAACATTCAACTTATTATTAGCAGCATTTATTTAAATACTTTAAAAGATGGATGGCATCACAGGTGATCAATGAGGCAAACCATAATTCCTACATAACTTAGTAAACAGTCCTTGTTAATTGCTGTGTACAAAAAACTGAATCATCTAGTGGCCCAAGTTCTGGAAATAGCCTCTTCAATCTCTTCTCCCTCCGACCCATGTTTCATACTGCAGCCAACTCACATTCTTTAGGTGGAGATCTGGCCACGTCATTCTTTTGCTTGAAAGTCTTCAGCGGCACTGAATTGCTTAGCAGGCAAAGTTAAAACTCCTTTTCTTGGCGTTCAAGGCTCTTTATTACCTGGCTCTACTTTTTTATCTCACTGTCTTGTCTTCCAGACATCACCCATGTAGGTAAGGGCTTTGCAGATGGAAGGCACTCATGCTTTCATAGGTGTCCTTCATTCCTCTGTTCACCTATCAGTTAAAATTCAACTCGAGGACCACCTCTATTAAGCTTTCTTCCCTCTCTGACCTCATGTAGCATCTTGCTTTTCATTTTTCCAATGGATTTACTATGTATTAGAGTTGCCTGTGTTGGTATATCCCACTATAATACTGCAAAGCTTCAAAAGGGCAGGGCGTATGTTTTATCTAAACTTTGTAGTTCGGAATAGAGTAGGAGTTTCATAAATGTGCGATAAAGCTACATCTAATTAGGCTGGTTGGCAGATGATCTGCTCCTAGGTCCATTTCTGAAGTCTTTTAAGCTTGTGTAAAAGCTTCCAGATCTTCTACTCCACTGATCTGGCTTTTAGGAACCATAAGGAAGTTCTGAAGGTGAGCTTCAGTGGAAAATTATCACTATTAAGGCTGTACACACAGAATCATCACCATCATCATCATCATCATAAGAGTCAACATTTACATAGTACTTACTATGCACTGGGTTTTGTTGTTTTTTTTTAAAGAGTGCTTTCTGCCCCCCACCCCCAACTTATTTATTTATTTTTAGTTTTCAGCATTCATTTCTGCAAGATTTTGAGTTCCAAATTTTCTCCCCATCTTTTCCCTACCCCCACTCCAAGATGGCAAGCATACTGGTTACCCCTTCCCCTAGTCTGCTCTCTTATACTGGGCATTGTTTTAAACATTTTACAAATATTATCTCATTTGATCTTCATAACAACCCTGGGAAGTAGCTACTGTTACTATTTTATAGACTGAGGCAAACAGGGGTTAAGGGACTTGTTCAAGGTCACACAACTTGCAAGTGTCTGAGGTCAAATGTGAACTCAAGTCTTCTTGACTCTAGGCTCATCATTCTATCTATTGATAGCCACCTAGCTGTCTTTAAATGTAAAGTATTGGGAAGTAAGAGGCATGGCTAAACAAATTATGATATATGAATGTAACGGAATTCAATAATCAATGATGAAATAGATAGTTTCAGAGAAACCAGGAAGACTTGTATGAACTAATACAGAGGTAAGTGAGTAGGAGTTACTAATTAACAACAACTTTGTAAAAAGAAACAAAAAAAGAATTCTTAAAAGTGCAGTGACCAACCAGGAGTCCAGAGGATCAATGATGAAACCTGCTAACCACCGCCTGACAAGGTACACAGCTATCTCAGGGTGCAGAACGAGACGTATGTTTTTGGCCATGACCAATACAGAAATTAATTTTGCTTGACTATTCATATTTGTTACAAGGGAAAAAAAAACCAGGATGATAAATGAATACAAATGAAGGCTTCCGGTCTGAGTCCACTTGCACACAGGATCTATGTTCCTTCACTATGCGGATCTGTTACCAAGATTCTGTTTTTTTCCCCACTACTGGGGATCAGGGGAGCTAGTGACAGTATTGCTTAAAAAAAAATAAGAGGGAGAGAAAGAAAGAGAAGAAGAGAAAAAGAAAGGGAGCAGCTGTTAGATGAAGTACCAGCTCTGAAGTCAGGAGGATCTGAGTTCAAATCTAGCCTCAGACATTTACTAGTTACTCAGACATTAGACCCTGAGCAAGTCACTTAACCCCAACTGCCTACAAAAAAAGAAAGAAAAAAAGAAGAAAAGCAATCCATTGAAGCATTTTTAAAAATGCACAGAAAAGAACAGAAAGAAGTTCAGAAGGTAACACAGATAAGCAGGATTGCTCTGAAAGTAACAAATTAAATTTATTATATACTTTTGAAAAAAGCAAGCTGTAGAGAATTATGGTTTTATATAATCAATATTT
Source organism: Pseudochirops cupreus (assembly GCA_028627135.1). Classification (NCBI taxonomy): domain Eukaryota; kingdom Metazoa; phylum Chordata; class Mammalia; order Diprotodontia; family Pseudocheiridae; genus Pseudochirops; species Pseudochirops cupreus. Next base: position 275,443,974 of record CM053583.1, on the reverse strand, counting down.
TCCTGTTCTGTTTTGTATATGGAACTGTTCTTTTTTCAGAGGTGTTTATGGAGTTCAGAAAAAAATTTTTTTTTCTAAAGTCTATACAAGGGATGCAATGTGGTACAATGGAAAGATTACTGAACTTGGAACAATGGGACCTATATTTAAATACTGGCTCTGTCATTTATTACCTGTATAACCATGTGCAAGTCCCTTACCCTCTATGAGCCTTGATTTCCTCATCTGTAAAATGCAGTTAGAGCAGCTGACCCCCAAATTCCCCTTTAGTTATATCTATAATCCTAATGGCTTGCTGTGTGCCTGCATTATATACTTAATATTATGTACTTTACAAAGTAAAAGCAAAAACAATCCCACCTTTAAGGAACACATGTTCTAATGTGGGAGACTACAAATATTATCTCTCTATCTATCTATACACACATACATACATGTATATGGATATATAGGTACACACACATACATATACACACATATAAATATATAAGCTACAGAATGTTCCTGTAACTTTTATTTTGCTAACTCAGGTCCTTCTACATTCATAAAACTTATCTCCAAACCCTCTTCTTCAAAGATGCCTTCCATCATTCACCCTAACCTGACATGCCCTTATCCAATATTGCCAAAAGATACATGTGCTCTGTTTACATCCCATTTATTTAATATTTAATAACATGTCCCTGTGAAGCCATCACATAATTCTTTCTTTGTGTGCTGGTCCGTGTCTCTGGTTAGACTGTGAAGCTCTCAGGGGCAGGGCTGACCATGTCTACCATGTTGCTGCCATTCACTCCGTCCCCACAGGTCCTAGCATAGCTCCCTGGGGGTGGGGGTGGGGGAAGGGACACAGTAGGAGGAGGTGCTCATTAAATGTTGTTTGTATACCTGAGATTATCTTCAAAGAGATCCTTATCATAAATAATTCCAGAGTTTAAGCCAAAGAGCCTGCTTCCTGGTATTAATTAACTGCTGTCAAAAGCATTAACCTTAACAGGGGATTTTCTCCTTCTTGCTCAATGGGAAATTAGGACTAAACCATAATTAAAAAGGTCAGAAGCCAAAAAGAACCCTTTCCTAAGTATGACACCTAGTGGTTTGTCACGACTATTTACTGAATACTCAAACATAAGTGGCTGTTTCCATCCAATTCAAGTAATCTTAATTCAGTGCAGAGTAACACGTAAAAACAAACAAACATCCTATAGAGAAGTATTCCTAGCAATAAGAAA
>CM053583.1:275426738-275442242 GCA_028627135.1 Pseudochirops cupreus | reverse complement strand
ATTCTAAAAATATTAAAACAGGAGAATCACTTCATTCAATAATAGTTATAAGGACAATTTCCAAATCACATGATTCCATGATGGGGGCCTCATTATGGGTCAAGCTAATATCTATGCTTATTTGAAAAGAGCTGCTATGAGGTGGTCATTGTACTGATTTGTTTTATTTGATTGTACTTATTCCTTATGAGGAGGGGATGGGTGGCTGGGATAGGACTCCCAAAGCCTGTCCTCTCCTTTCATCAACATATAAGAGTGAAAGGTTTTTCTAGATTGGGTAGAACTAATAATGCTGGAGTGGTGGTCAAGTTAGTTTTCAAAGTCTCAAAAATGTTAGCATGTTTGGGGGGCCCCATTCTAGAGGGAGTGACTCAGGGCCTTGAGTAGCAATTAAGGCTTATGGTCCCTCCCAGGCCTTGGACTTAATTGGATATTGAGGATGATGGGGGAACACTTTTAGGATCTTGGAGAACTATGGCTGGGATGGCAGAAGGAAATCATCCAGGAATTCCTCGATCCCAATTGACTCAACTAGGTCCTACACTTCGGGGGAAACATGGATAGGTCGGGTGAACAGAGGGAAAAGGGAGATGGGAGGCTTACCTAGAGAAAATTGGCTTCCCAATTTCTCCATCAGGTCCTTTCCCAACAAGGGGACAGGGTTAAGAGGAGAGCATAAGGAAGGAGCATTGAAACAACAGATCCTCAAGTAGGCAATGGATGGGATATATCTGGAGACATCCCTTTGTTTCCCCCTTCGATGCCCATGACTGGATGAGTTGAGGTGGGGGGGGGGGGTTTAGGTAGGGCCAGAGTAATTGGTTAAAACATGGAATGTAACCATGATAAAGTGGGTAACCTTACCCTCAGCCTTGACTTTTGCCCAGGGCTCAGCAAGAGAGATGGAGAAAGTGGGAGTACTGTCAAGCCTCAGGCTCCCTGTCATTCCCAGTCTTGAGAAGACTGTGGGACAGGGTACTGGGGGGCAGTCTGACTACTTTTTCCAATCTTGGGGACAATACTTCCTCCAATGTCCCTCCTGGTCATATGGACCAGAGTAGGTTCCTGGGGGTCTCTGGAGAGGGAAGAGCACCCTGGAGGGGCACTCCTTGGACCAGTGACCCTCCTTATAGCATCGAAAGCAGGTTTCCTCACTGCCCAAATCACCAGGTTTCATCTGAGGGGGTGCCCTGGAGGGGTACTCCTTGGGTCTTTTCCTGGCCATGGCAGCAGCCAAGAATTGAGCATGTTCTCTGTCTCTAGCCCTTTCTCTTTGTTCTCTTTTCTCTGCTTTGATTAAGTCTCTATTGTTAAATACTCCAAAGGATGTCTCCAGTAATTGGGCCTGAGGTGTTTGAGTCCCATTGCCAATTTCTGCAGTTTCCTCTTAATATCTGGGGGAGACTGATTAATGAAATACATGCCAAGGATTGCTGCCACTACTCTAGAGTCAGGATCAAAATTCGTATATTTCTTAATGACTTTTACCAGTTGGTCTTGAAAAAGGGCAGGGTTTTCTTTTTCTCTCTGTTCTTAGGCCTTCTAACAGGTAAATTACCATATGATCTCTCTTTCCCATAGGTCACTAATGGAAACAGCAGCTCTTCCAGGGGGATATTTTGTGAGGTCATTGCTAGCCCAATGATCCCCAAATTTTGAGGCTTGTTCCCAGATTCTCCTCTTCTCTTCAGTGGTACAACAGGTGGAGAAGAAGATATGTAAATCACCCCAAGAAATCTTGAATTGTAGGGACACATCCCTAAAACCCTCAGTAAACTTAGTGGGGTCTTCTGAATATCTCCTCAGTTTCTCTTTAACCTGGGTGAGATCTGAAATGGAGAATGGAATATGTACTCTAATTGTCCCACTAGGTGAGGCAGGCACTTTCCTCAGGGGAAAAAGTCCTGAAGGAGCTTATGAGGAGGAAAATAGGAAGTCCTACTTCTTGTGAGGGAGGGACTGGGGAATACTGGCTGATCTGGATTAGACTGCAAGGCCAGGGGATCCTGCTGGCAAGGGGAAAGATCAACTGGCACTTGAGGAGGAGTAATGACAGGGTACGGGCCCAAGCCAAGACCTTTTTCTTTTACCCCCCAAAATTTGGGTCCCATATGTTTGAGGCAGGAATGACAGGGTATAGGCCCAAGTCGAGACCTTTCCCTTTACCCCGACAGAACTTGAGTCCCATTTGTCCATAGGCCCTGGGAAACCCCCACCTTGAATTCTTCCTGAATTTTCCCACTCAATCTGACCTTTTCATGCCCAAATCTGTTACCCTTAACCTAGCTGCTTCCCACCCTTGATCCCATCAAAATTCCATTCTCCTGGTTCCTGGAATTTGACCTCTAGTCACTCCAGTCCCATCAAGATCCTCCTTAGACTCCTCCTCAAGATCCTCTTTGGACCCCTCCTCCCATCACCTCAGACTACTAGACCACCCCTAGATCCCTCCTAGAATCTTTGTGTGGAAGATCCATCTTGCCTCCATGAAGGTGCCCAGATTCAATCTAGCTGAGATTCAATCTAGCCTACTTGTCAATACAAGCATCACAAACGCTCAGGCTCCTTAGGAGTCTGACCAATATGGTGGATTGTAGAAAGCCAAAATACTTGATTTTGGGGGGTCAGTTCTTATGCAGATGTCTTGGAGAAGCAGAGCTTTGAAGCCTGCTCTCTTTTGCATCCTCTTTGTTATGCCTTTAAAAAGGCTAACTGACTTTCCAAAGACCTGTAGGCTTTCCCAAGACTTTTTGGTGCCTAGAATTAAGGAGCCTGATTTTATCTGAGCTACTTGCAGGATGTAACAGACTATTATAATGATAAAACTATGATAATATCCCAGAATATGATAAACTAAGCTTATTGATGAGAATACTTGAATCTTTGTCTTTTGGATCTTTAAAAATCTTGTTCAAATCATCATTAAGTGGAGTTAATGGTTTTTGCTTGAACCACCCACATGGCCTGGTCATTTCTTATTCACATCTCTGATCATGCTTAGTGCTGGACACCAAGCAGCCCATGAAAGCGGATCTTTAATAAACTTTGAGTATTTTTGACTGAAAGAAGGCTTGGGTCAAATTCATTTGGGCAGGACCCAGTGTGTCAGCATTTTGGGGTCTCTAGCCCCTCTAAACCTTAACATTTTAAACCCCAACAGGAGTCAGAGGGGGAGAAACCAAAGAGACTGCTGTAGGGGGCGTACACCTCCAGATAGGGCATCTGTTCTTGTCCTCCATGCTTCAGAAGGTGTGCCCAGGTCCATGGCCTCAAAAATAATCACTGGATCGAGAACCTGAGGAGCATCAGGCTGAGTGTGAGATGGCCTCCTAGCTGTCTGACCTAATGGGACCTGAGAGGTCAGGCCTGAAAAGCATCTCCAACGTATTTGAAGTTTGAGAAGAAGGAATAGGGAGAGGGGGAGGCTGATATACCTTCTAGTCTTGGCTGGAGAAGGACTCGAAATAAGCAGTTTTACCAGTTTAGGGAACCAAAATGTTGAGGTTTAGGGGTGCTCAGTATTGAGGTTTGGGGTTTAGGGGTACATTAGACCCCAAAATATCAACTCTCTGGGTCCTGCTGAATGAATTTGACTCAAGTCTTCTCTCAGCCAAAGTAAAACAAAGTTTATTAAAGATTTGCCATAATAGGTAGACTCTTAAGGAGCCTAAGTATCTGTGATGCTTGTATTGACAAACAGGCCAGAATAATCTAACAGAGACTGAGTCTGCCCTAGGTTGAGTCTCAGCTCCTTCATGGAGGCAAGATGGATCTTATATATAGAAAGAGTGTGGGAGGGATCTAGGGGTGGTCTAGAGGAGGGATTTAGGGAGGGTCTTGAGGAGGAGTCTAAGGAGGATCTTAAGAAACTGAGGTTGGGACTCCAGGAATGGGATTAAGGATGGGAAATAGCTGAAGGCTACCTGGAGATGACAGACAATAGAGGGCTAGGCTAGGTTTAAAGAGTAATAGGGCCTAGCCATAATGAAAAGCTTATGGCCTCAGGCAGATAAATCATCAAGTAGGAAGTTTCAAGGGGATTCCCAGAGCTTGAACCCCATCACTCAGGACCCCAAAATACCAATGCGCTGGATCCTGCCTGAATGAATTCAACTCAAGCCTTCTTTCTGCCAAAGAAAAACAAAGTTTATTAAAGATTCACCATATTGGTCAGACTCTTAAAAAAATCTTACCTTTGGGGGCGGCTAGGTGACACAGTGAATAGAGCACTGGCCCTGCAACCAGGAGGACCTGAGTTCAAATCCGACCTCAGATGCTTGACACACTAGCCCTGTGACTTTAGGCAAGTCACTTAACCCCAATTGCCCTCCAAAAAAAACAACAACAAAGAAATCTTACCATCGGTTATACTCTTAAGGAATCTGAGCCTTTTTGAGGTTTGTATCCAAGCACCCTTCAACTCAGCAAGATGGATCTTACATACAGAAAGACTAGGAGGGATCTAGGGGTGGTCTGGGGTGATGGGAGGAGGGGTCCAGGGAAGATCTTGAGCAGGAGTCTATGGAAGATCTTGATGGAACTGGGGTGACTAGAGGTCAGACTACAGGAACCAACAGAATGGGATTTAGGGTGGGGGGGCAGCTGAAGGCAATCCTGTGGTAACAGAGATTTGGACATAGAGATAATGATAAGTTTATAGCCTCAGGCAAATGCCAGATCAAGTGGGAAGATTCAAGGAAATTTCAAGTGGGTTCCCAGAGCTGATTCCCCATTTGGTAGCAATAGAAGCTCAAATAAAAAGAAAGAAAGAAAAAAGATCAGCCAGTACTCCCCTTCTCCAAGACATCTTCAATAAAATGGAAGACATTTAAAAAAAAACAGTACATAAAGGGACATGGATGGGATAATTTTATTTTTCAGTCATTTTTAGTCATATTCAACTCTTCATGACACCATTTGGGGTTTTCTTGGCAAAGATAATGAATGGCTTGCCATTTCCTTCTCCAGCTCATTTTACAGATGAAGAAACTGAGGCAAACAGGGTTAAGTGACTTGCCCAGGGTCACACAGCTAATAAGTGTCTGAGGTCAAGTCTGAATTCAGGTCTTCCTCACTCCAGGTGTAGCTCTCGATCTGATGAGGTACAGGCTCTGGGAACCCCCTTGAATTCCCACTTAATGAGGCATTTGCAGAGGCCATAAGCCTTTCATTGTGGCTGGGCCCAAACCTCTGTTACTAGCCTAGCCCTCCATTGTCCATCTACTTCCCACCTTTGAGCCTATCAAAATATCAATCCACCCTTGAACTGGCTTAGCCCACCATTGTCTGTTGGCTCCAGGTAGCTTCCAACAACTTTTCACCCTTGATCACTCATTGACCTCATTAACTCCTCCTGAAGACCCTCCCCAAACTCCTCCTCCAGACTACCCCTAGATTTCTCCCACAATCTTCCTGTATATAAGATCCCTTCTTGCCCCAATGTGTGTGAGAGCGCCATACAATGATCTAGCACAGACTTGCTCTGGCCCGCCAGCCCAATGCAAGACTTACAGAAGCCAAGGCTCCTTAAGAGTCAACCCAATATGGCGAACTTTTAATAAACTTTACTTTTCTTTGGCCGAGAAGACTTGAGTTGAATTCATTTGGCAGGACCCAGTGTGTTGGTATTTTGGGGTCTCCAGAGCAACCCTAACCCTCTACATTTTATGGGTAACCTCTTCATATCCACTGTACCACCTAGCTTCAATTTTGTTACTACTTTAAATATACACTTAAAAAAAGACCCTAAGTGACAGAAATTTATAAGATTCATATCGAACCCTCTCCCTTGTTCTTTCAATATTGAAATATTTGTTGCAAGACACTACAATCCATGCATAAGTTAGAGCTGGGAGCAAACTTAAAAGCTAGAGAGTCCAACTGTTTCATTTTTACAGATGAGTTAACTGAGGTATACAGTTAAACAATTTTCCCAGAGTCACAATGATATTAAACATCTAAAGCAGAACTTGAATCCAGGGCTTTCTGACTCCAAGTCTGGTGGCTTATTTACTCTGCCTATTTGTTGATGATTATTACATTCAAATTTCTAAAAAAGTAAATTTTAAATTAAAAAATAATTTTTATGGGGAGCTAAGCTGACAAGGATGCATATTCTTTTATATAAAAATCAGAGGTTAATGACCTGAAATGGATGATTTCAACTCCAGATTGCCCTGAAAACATGACTTAGGGATTCCCTAAACATAAGGCATAGAATGTCTGTACAAAGGGCATAGTGTCTAATACATTATTGAGAATTGCTTTGGCAGTCTTCCAAGCAACTCTCCTTTGGTCAAGGCCAAAGATGTGAGATGATCTACATATCAAGAAAAAGGAACAAAAGACAAAGTCAATTATTATGGGCTGGTGATTGGGAGGAGGTGGGAGGAAGATGTAAGAGGGTGATCTGGAAGAACTTCATCTTGGTAGAAGGGACAGGCCTGTTGTGCAACCTGGTAGTCTTCATTCTGTCAATAAAGATCTTCAAGATCGAGAGTTCAATCCTCCCCAACTTTCTGTGGGATATGGTAGAGGGAAGTCATGATTGGTACACAGGTACACACTTAGCCATTGTACCCTGGGCAAATCACTACCTCTACATACTTTTTTTTCTCATCTATAAAATGGGGTTAATAAGAGCACCTACTTTACAGGTGATGAGGTATAGGCTCTGGAAACCCCCTTGAGCTCCCCTTGAATCTTCCCACTTGAGGCATTTACCTGAGGCCATAAACCTTTCATTATAGCTAGACCCAAATCTCTGTTACTAGCCTAGCCCCCAGTTGTCCAGCTATACCCCCACTTGATCCTCCCAAAATATCTATGCCCAAATCTGTTACCCTCAAAGTAGCCTAGCCCTCCATTGTCTGTCAGCTCCGGTGGCCTCTACTGGAGTCTGACCTCATTTAACTCCTCCTGAAGACCCTCTCCAAATCCCTCCTCTAGACCACCCCTAGATTCCTCCCACAACCTTTCTGTATATAAGCTCCATCTTGCCTCCTTGAAGGGACTGAGAATTTTCTAGGGCAGTCTCATTCTGTGTCAGATTATTCTGTCCTGCTTGTCCAATACAAGTGTCACAGATACCTAGGCTCCTTAAGAGTCTACCCATTAAGGCTAACCTTTAATAAACTTTGCTTTTCTTTGGCTGAGAGAAGACTCGAGTCAAATTCATTCAGCAGGACCAAGCATGTTAGTATTTTGGGGTCTCGGGCACCCCTAAACCCTGGATCTCAACACAGGGAGATTGTGAGGATAAGATGAGATAATGCATCTAAAAACATCAAAGTACTATATAAATGTGGGATACCATTGCTATTGTTGCTCTTACTATATATGATAAACAACCACTGTCACCATAATAATAATGGGCAGTAGTGATTTCAGGACCAAGGGCACTCACTGACCTCTCTTTCTCTCTGACTCTCTGTCTTTGTCTCTCTCTGTATATCTGTCTCTGTCTCTCTGTTTCTGTCTCTGATTCTCTGTCTCTATCTCTGTCTCTCTGTTTCTGTCTCTGACTCTCTGTCTCTTTGTTCTTGGGAAAGTCAATTCTCTTTGGTCCTCAGTTCTCTCATCTGCAAAATGAGGATCTTGGCTTAGATAATCTCCAAGGCTCTTTCAACTTCTGAGATCCCAAATCATTTGGACATTAAGTCTCAGTTTCCTAATCTGTAAAATTCTGAGTCTAGACTTGATTGCCTATGTGGTCACTTCCAGTTTGAAAATCAGGGGAGGGGGGTGTAAACAAAATCTGTATTTTCTCTGAAGCAGTGGTCCTATGGGTGGGTGGTAACGTGCTGTTGCCTTGGCTCCAGATTAATCTACTTGCATTAAGCAGTTTCTTTTCTCCTTCCCACAGTAGGGTTCTATGATAATATGAAATCCGTTCAAAAGATACAAAGACATATGTTTGTCAGATGTAGTCACTGTATAAGATGATTTGCTTTATTTTTCCTCTTTATCACAAGGGAGAGTTCACTGGTGATGGTGGTGAGATGGCACCATGCTTCAAATATGATTTTTTTGGGGGAAGGGCCCCCCCCCAAGATACAAAGATACTTGTGTCTTTCAACTCTCCCAGCCACTATTTCTCAGGTTCTGGTCATTGAGTGAATGAATGAATGAATGAATGGATGAATGAATGATTGAAAAAGCATCTAATATGTATTTGCCTTCAGCCAAGTATTTACCCAAGTACAGGCACAGAAATACAAAAAAGCAAAATTGCCCCACGCCTTTCTGGACCTCCATTTTAACAGGGGAAGACCAAACACATGGGGGCGTGGTGTCTAGGGAAGGGTGTTTTGTTCTGGGAAAGTCGCTGGAAAGGTTAGTGGAGCTATGGGGCAATTGATTGAGTCATCTCTTCTAGGAATGACAGTGTTTATCCTAGTAGATTTCCTAGAAAACTAGCTCTGTGCCCAGAACCATTAAAAAAAAAAAAGGTCCAGCAGCCACAGTGGATAAGGAATAGTGATGTTTTATGCTCAATATGAGTGATGAGCACTCCCTCTTTTTTCACCCACTGACATACTTTCTGTTGCTTCTCTCTTTGGATCTCGTACTCATCCTTACAACTTTTTTTTTAAATTAGCACTGCAAGAAAGTGCTTTCCTGGCAACAGTTCTATGAGAAAGATAGTCATATGGCAGTACTTTTTTTTTAGGCTCTAAATATTTTTCAATTTTTGGAGGAGGGAAGGCAGGGCAATTGGGGTTAAGTGATTTGCCCAAGGTCACACAGCTAGTATGTCAAGTGTCTGAGGTCAAATTTGAACTCAGGTCCTTCTGACTCCAGGGTCGGTGCTCTATTCCCTGTGCCATCTAGCTGCCAATATTGTTAATTTTTAAAATAATATTTTATTTTTTTCCAATTACATGTAAAAATAGTTTTTATTCATTTTTAAAAATTGAGTTCCCCTTTCCCTCTCCTTCTGCTCACTGGAGCTGGCCAACATCATGAATGACAAGGTAACCATCAGAATCAGGAAGTACTTGACAAAAAGTCTTCTTCAGCATAAATGGAGAGGTATAGATGTCCTTTGTCTTGGGAAAGCCATGGTGCCCAAGACTGAAATTTGAGAAAAACTGACCAAAATGTGCAAGACAACTCTAGATGTCATTTTTGTTTTTGGATTCAGAATCCATTTTGGTGGTGGCAAAGCAACAGGCTTTGGCATGACTTATGATTTCCTTGACTATGCAAAGAAAAATGAACCAAAATACAGACTTGCAAGGCATGGCCTGTATGAGAAAAAAAAGCCATCAAGAAAGTGGCAAAAGGAATGCAAGAACAGAATGAGGAAAGTCGGGGCTACTGTAAAGGCAAATGTCCGGGCTGGAAGAAAGAAGGAATAAAAGGCACTCTGGATGATGTTTATCTGTGAAGATAATAATGTTCATCAAAGCATAAATAAACTATGTAAACACTTAAAAAAATTGAGTTCCAAATTCTCTTTCTCCCTCCTACTACTGTTCCCCCCTCCCTAAGATGACAGGTAATTTGGTCATATGGAAATTCCTAAAAAAAAGATCCTTTAATGAAATCTGAGGATTCTACAATTTCAATGTTTGTGGCAAAAATTCCACAAATTGATTCAAAATGTGTTTAGCAACAGATTTAATAACGGGCTGCATGTCTTTTATTAAATAAAGTCTTACAGCTAAACAACATCCACAGAATGGGGCATAGCGGAGCAAGCCTGTAACCCTGCTGCTGAGGGAGGTCAAGGCCGGCAGAGTTAAGGAGTTCTGAGCTACAGGTGGGCTAAAGCCAATCTTCCAGGCCTTATGTGAGTGGATGGCCACCAGACTGCCTAAAAAAGAATGAATTGGACTAGATCGGGAAAATAGAGCAAGTTAAAGCTTCCATATTGGCCAGTATTGGAGTTGGCGACATGAGTGACTGCTACATTTACATTTCCAGCTTGGATGAGACAGAACAACTCATACGTACATATACATATGTATATGTATGTATATTATATTCATATATCATAACTTGTTATAAAATTAAGCCATGATATATAACAACACCTAAGTGAGAATTCCATGCAAAGACATAGAGGACAAGCATTTGAAGCTGAACTTGAGAGCATCCTCATCAATGTAGCTAGCATTTATATACTGCTTTAAAGTTTGCAAAGTGCTTTACAAATATGATTTCATTTGAACCTCACAACATCCTTGGGATGTAGGTGCTATCTATTATTCCAATATTACAGATAAAGAAATTGAGGCAGACAGAGGCCAAGTGATTTGTCCAGGGTCATTCAGCTACTGTATTAAACTGGATCTGAACTCAGGTCTTCCTGACTCCAGATCTAGCTCTCTATACACCATGACATCTAGCTGCCATAAGCACCTAAGTACTCAGTGAGAAGGTTCTATGCCAGCTGTTGGGATGCATAGACAGATAAAACACATACCCTGATCTCAAGGAGTTTACAATCTAAGGGGTGGAAAGACAAATACACAAACATCTGTGATGCTAGAGAGCATATGAGAAGTAAAAAAGCAAAGAGCTTTGAGCAATTTGAGGAAGGAAAGAGAAGGAAGAGACCACCTCTGAGTAAAGGGTCTCAAGGACTGGAAAGGAGGGACTTTCACATTTATCCAGTCATCTAAGATTTCAGAATTCCGTTTCCTTACATTATCTCATTGGGCACTCATTAAAATAAAACCCTGCAAGTTAGGTTTGATTATTACCTTTATTTTACAGATTAGGAAACTGAGGCAAACTTGTCCAGCATCAATCATAATGCGATGAGGGTCTGAGACAGGATTTAAACCGAGGTCCTCCTAACTTCCTATCCAGCACTTTGTCCACTATAACGCTGACTTTAACCAACAGAGATGGGCTGGGGGTAGAGGGAGTGAGGAGGTAAGGGAATATATAGGATGTCCTACAAGTCTTAGTACAGTATTAAGCACTAAGGCTTGTGGGACACTGAATTTCAGGAATGGGAGATGGTATAAGCAATGGAAGGATATGGAAGAGGAGAAAATGAAAATAAGGAAGAGAACAGTACAGTTTCACTGGAAAGTGGAATATGCGGAAGAGAGCAGTGTAAGATAAGGATGGATGGTTAGGTTGGTGGGACTGTAGGGGGCTTTGAATGCCAGGGTCAGAAATTTACATTTTATTCAGTAGGTGACAGGGAAACACTGACGTTTTGAATAAAGAAGTAATATAATCAAAGTGCCATATTATGAAAATTACTGGGATTAAGTAGTTAGTATAGAAGATACATTAGAAAGAGGATCATCTGGAGACCAGTTTGTTTAACTTGTTGTTCCAATAATCTAGACAAGGAGAGAGGAGCACTTGAATTAGGTCAGTTGAAATAAGAGGAATCAGGATGGTGCTGAAGATAGCTCCTATTCAAGAGAGCTGATTGTTAAATTTTCACCGCGAGCATTTATACCTTGGAAATCAGGCCAATATTACAAATCAGGGCTTGATTTATTGTTTCATCAATTGTCCATGGCTTTTTTTTTTTCCACTTTTTTCACTTGCAACCCTTTTGGTGCTTCTTAAACTGTGGGTCACCGTCCCATTACTCTAGACTTAAAGTGATAGAAAAAATGGCAACAATGCAGACTAAGCTGAAAAGCGTCTTGTGCGTACATTCCTCCCTCTCCCCCACCCCAATTCAGTTGTAAAATATCTTCTCTACCAGCACACCTCTGGCTCTATTCAATCTATCTAGGAGGGGAGTGTTAGAAAAGACAGAACATAGCAGTTAATTAGAGGTATATTGCATGAAAGATAGGAAGAACTCTAAGATGAACCCAAAGTTCTCTGAACATGAGAGACTGGAAGAATTGTGGTTTTACCTGAGCTTTTCTTGATGTTCTTCTCTAATGGGCCATATTCCACAGCTACTAGGGTGGCTCCATTAACTCCCTTTTTCCTCCCCTCCTCTGTCTCTCTCCCAGTGCCTTCGGTCATTGTTGTTCAGCTGTGTCCAGCTCTTAGTGACCCCATTTGAGGTTTTCTTGGCAAAGATACCAGAGTGGTTTGTCATTTCTTTCTTCAGCTCATCTTACAGATGAGAAAGCTGAGGCAAATAGGGTTAAGTGACTTGTCTAGGGTCACACAACTAGTAAGTTTCTGAGGCCAGATTTGAACTCAAAAAGATGAGTCTTCCTGACTTCAGGTCTAGTACTCTATCCACTGAGCCACTTAGCTGCCATGTATACATACATACATACATACATATACACACATATACATATACACATACATGCATACATATGTGTATATATATTTGGATGCAGAAGACCTGAGAATGAATCCCAGTTCTGCCACTTAGTGCCTGGAGCAAATAATTTCACTTCCCTGAATCTCAGTTTCCTCACTTGTGAAATGAAGGGACTGGATTTACCACTAATATCCTATATGGCTCTAAAATACAATGATATAGGACATATTAGTCTTTCCAGCACAATATCTCTAATAGATGTGCTTAGAACACATAGATGAGGGGAAGTTTTCTGAGGAAAGTTATCCTTTTGGAGTTGGATTATAACCCACTAAATAGTGGATATTAATTCACTAACTTGGATTATAAAATCTAATGAACGAGCTATTGGACTTGATATGTCAGCTAGTTTTACTGAGCTATTTCTTAAAAATTTATTTTTTATTTTATTTTAAAAATTTTTTGTTTCGTGGAGGGGGAAGGCAGGGCAATTGGGGTTAAGTGACTTGCCCAAGGTCACACGGCTAGTAAGTGTTGTGTGTCTGAGGCCGAATTTGAACTCAGGTCCTCCTGACTCCAGGGCTGGTACTCTATTCACTGTGCCACCTACTCTCCCCCTGAGCTATTTTTTTCTTCCTTTTTAATTCTTTGTTATAAGGGACAGTTCTCTGGGTGGGGGAAGGGAAGTGATTTATTAGAAAATGAAGCTGATGTAAAAGCAAAAGCTATAAGTAAAATTAAAAGCAAAAAGATCCATTGCCCAATGAACCTCACTAAAATCAAGATTGCTCCAGAGGTTTTCATTTTCTGAATGATCTGGGCCTATATTTACTTCCATAACTCAAGGATCTGTGATTTTTTTTTTATCAATGTGGATATGCCTTGTACAAATACAGATGACAACTTCTCTACACCTTAGTAAAACAGTCCTTGTGAATTGCTTTAGTTGAAAAAATTTATGACCTGCTAGCCAATCCTCTGCTGGTGAACTTTTCCCAACTTAGGTGTAATTTGTAGGATAACAGACTTGTCCTTGAAGCCTTTCCAACTTCATAGGACTTATCAAAGATTATGTTTTTCTGGTATAACTCTTAAGAACCTAAGGTCATCATCTCCCCACAATAAGACATCAGAGGACTTTAGTGAAGGTTGAGCTTTACAGGGCCATAAACTAGATCAGAAATTATGATTTCATCAGTGTAAGTAGCCAAAGCATTAAGAGACTTTCTCTGCTAATGCAGATCAGTGCCTTCTTGACAATTTACAGTCTTAGAGAGTTTCCAGGGGGTAGTGAGAGGCTGTCATCTGCCCAGGGTCACACTGTCAGTATGGGCCAATATGTGTACCAGTCACAATTTAACCTTCCTCCCTCTTCTTGACTCAGAGACCACTTTCTACTCACCACTCTGCTCTAGCTCTCTGAACAATAAACACAGGCCAAAAAAGGAGCCCCTTAACATTTACCATGCATTAATTAAAAATGTTAGGCTACTTCTTTTCACTTAAATTTGTCAAGGGTGTGAGTAACCTCTTTTGTTTCACTCCCCCCAAAGAGCTTGAAGCAAAATAATAAAATTAACAACTACACAGACAAAATCATAAAGCATATAATTAAAAGGGCTGAGACAAAACCAATTTATAAGAGTTAGCTCACCAATTTAAATAGCTACTTGCACTTGTCCTATAATTTACTTGTCCTAAATACTGTTATTTTACTTTTCTGGACATTAGGTAACACAGAAAAAGACTCTAAAAGCATTTCAATCATCCTGTCATGCTATTATTATTATTCTTTATTTTTAAATAGACCCATCCCTAAGCCTCTTAAAGCATGTGTAGAGAACAATATATATATATAGCTATCAGGGAAGTGTTCCAATCCAGTGACCTACTATATACATATACATATATATGTGTATATATATATATATACATACACACATATGTACATATATATACCTACGTACATAGGTATATATACATACACACATGCATATGTGTGTATATATATCTCTCATAATCTAATGCAATGCATACAGGAAGGATCATAGGAATTAGAGCTAAAAGGAATGAAATAGACTCTTTTTTACAAATAAGAAAACTGAGGTCTCAAGAAGATGGAGTCAAAAAGTACTTAGAGCCAGAATATGAATATAGATCCTAAATCCGGTATTAGTTTTACTTGACAATGTATACCATACCATCATAGTGGATGTTAGACGTACTTGGGGTTTACAGGCTAGATTTCTTTATACAGGACCATGCCTTAAATCCAAATTACTCTGGCTCTCACAGATTGGCCAATAATAGGTCCCAACCCAAGCCTCACTTGGTCTTTGTTTGGGCTCAGATGGCTCAGAGTAAGTGTAAGTAGCAATTGTTTCTCTTCTGGCCAGAAACCCTGAGAGTCTTTCCCTCCCAGATTGGTGGGTTGTTGATTTTGTTTTTTTTTTTTGACTAAGTAAAAGTGGCCATTCTCTCTCTGCTTCATCTCTTACTTATTAGCCTTAATCACTGAATGGGTGTTGTCTCAGTCAAACAGAGACTTGGGACAGACCTTAACTTAAAAAGGCTGACGTCTCCCACTGCATTTGAGGCCATCTCTAGCTGACCTGATCTATATCTGGCCACTTGATCCAGATGGTTCCAGAGGAGAAAGAGAAGCTGGTGATTTTGCACAGCCCTCCCTCACTTAAATCCAATTCACTTGCATCACCTTCCTGATGACATGGTCCTCTTCAAAAACAAAGGACAAACAACAACAATAGGAATGTTAAATGCATATATAAAATGTATCAACAGATCTGTCATATATTTCAGACATGTCTCTTACCAGTGGCCACTCTATTTGCATGGTTATAGAAACTTTCCTTTTCTCCCTTATGCTACATATGGGATTTTTGTCACCTCTCCTTGATATGATAGATACCATGGCATGGAATTTACCCTCTTTGCCCTTCTCCCTTTGCACCAGGGTTGGTGTGCAAATGTGCAATGACCTAGTAAGTACTTTCTTCTTTTTACTTTCATCATTTCATCTCTGATCCTCTGTCCTTCTTCCATATCACTATCTTCCCAACTCTCAGACCAAATTTTCCTCATCCCAAAGGTCCTTTCACTCTAGGCTCCTATGATGACATACTCAGTATGGCTCTCCTTTGTAGAAAAAAAAAGACACTGCAGCAATGATTTGAAGTTTCCAACAAAATGGAGATGAATCTTACTTTTCTCCTTTGCATGGTCAATTCCATGCAGCAATATTTACTCATTCAACCAATCAGTAGTTATTATGT
>CM053583.1:275366394-275426238 GCA_028627135.1 Pseudochirops cupreus | reverse complement strand
TGTGACTTTGGGCAAGTCACTTAACCCCAATTGCCCTCCAAAAAGCAAAAAAAAAAAAAATTCTTTTGATAACTGAATTTTGGTATAATTGTTGTCCTTTGTAATTAATCCTATATTTTATTTTATGCATTTAAAAATCTTGTTCACAGAAGGGGTCCACAGGTTTCACCAAACTACTGAAAGGGTCCATGACCAAAAAAAAAAATGCCATTCAGAATTCCTGGTATAGGGTATCAACTATCTTTCCAGTCTCCAAGATTCTAGACCTAGAGTCTTTCTTGATTCCTCACTTTCTCTAACTCTAAATCCCATATTTAGCCAAGTGCCAATTTTTTGTGATTATTCCTCTGCAATATTTTTCAAATCAGTCTTTTCTTTTTACTAACTCAGCCACCACTCCCATCAGTCTACCTGACTGGAGTCTCCTCCAACTCCAATGCATTTTTTTCCTCCACATAGCTGCCAAATTGATAATCCAAAATCACAGTTCTAATCGTGTCACTCATCTCAGTGTTCATACTGTGATGGCTCCCTATTCCCTTAATGTGAAATACAAGCTCTTCCATTCAGTATTTCAGGATCTTTATTACCTAACCCCAACTTAATTTTTCAGGCTTATTTATTAGCATCATTTCCCTTCACACACTCTCTAGTTCAGCCAGACAGACCTGTCTTTTTGCTGTTCCTCAAACATGGCGTTCCATTTTTTTTTATTTCCATGCCTTTTGCACTGTCTAGAATGCACTTGCTCTGTGTCTTAGAATATACCTAATTCCCTTCAAAACTCAGCTCAAGGGCCACCTCCTTTATGAGACCTCTCCTGGTTCACTTGTCCTCCAACTACTAGTGCATCCCCTTAAAATTGCCTTGTATTTGTTTGTATATACTTTTTAAAAACATGCTTAGGTGTACACATATTCTCTCAACCCAATAAAATGTTAAGTTTTTGAGGGGCAGGACTTGTATTTTTGCTGTGCCTCACAAACTCTGGCACATGGACTTAATGTATGCTTTTATTAAGCCCCTACTGATTAGTAATAAATTATGTTAAATAATAATTAATAATTCCTTTTGGTTGATTGATATTAAGTTTATTAAGTGATTCCAAGTACCTCAATACTAATTTGCTGGGGTATATTTTTAGGAAAGCAATCCAGTTGTAGTCCTTGAATGAATAAATTCTTGAATATTTTTGAAAAAGTAAATGAACTCTGGTTGTCTAGTGTGAGAGAACTCACAAAAATACTCCAGTTTTTAAAAAGGTACCCGTATAGTTGGCACATGAAATATGGTTGTCACATTATTAGCAACAAATGAAAGACTGATGACTTTGGGAAACTAGATTAATGAAGTTCATATGGTAGAATATTGATTTTCTGTAGAGATGGTTTTACTTATTTAGGTTACTTTACAAAGTAAACCTTCATGAAACATGGTGGTGAAGATGCTGTCCTTGGAGTTAGGAAGACTTGGGTTCAGGTGTTACCTCTGATATTAAGTTGTGCGATACCTGACCCATCAGGACTCTCAGTACTCCTGGGTAACTCTGAGGCTTTAAATTACAGACGAGTAATTCAGAGGAGGGAATTTTCACACAGTAGGGATCATAGGTGCAAACCTGTAAGCAAACAAAAAAGGGAAGAATGGAGATAATTTTTTGAGAATTTATGTGAACTTTTCTAAGATGCTGTTCTACTAGGCACAAGGATGCGTGTCTACAATCCTTGTTTTTCTTGGGGAGGCTGTAGTTGGAAAATCTCTGCAGCTCAGGAGTTCCCCTCCAAAGAGGGGAGAACCAGCTCAGATCAGAACTGAAGCAGGTCAGAGCTTCCTCGTCAATCAGGGTCAGATTGGCTGCTGAGTGTCTGCTGCATTTCCAAACCTGGGTGAGCTAAGGACACTCCGTCTCTGCCTTCTTCCCCTACCCCCTCCTTCAAATGATACTGTTTTGTATATCATTAACACCAGGTGCTATGGGTTCGTTTTTGTTTTTTTAATTTAAGCCTTCCTCCTACCCCATTTTGGAACCTATGTCTGGGGAAATTTTTATTTTTGATTTATTCTAAGAAGGGAGTCTGGAGTGAGATGAAGTATTGCTGTGTCTGTTTTGCTGGAGAAAGTGATGGGAAGATGCATTATTCATTTAGAGTTTAAATAATGTACCAGTCCTGTGTGTTGTATGTCCTTTTAGGCCTTCCGTATCTGGTCAGCACCACGGACATTTTACACAGCCTTTTGATAAAATGCTTTCTGCTAATTCCTTCTCCACTCTTCCCCTCCCCCAGTGAAACTTTTATGCATTTTGGGAGCCTACCAACTTTCCCATCTTTTTTCCATCCACTTATCTCTCACAGACCCACCTTGTTTCCAGCTTTGGCATAGAAGAAGGCTGTTCTAATGAAGTCCAAGAGTGTTGTTGCTGTTATTGGTTTGTTTTTTTCTCTGTCCTTGGGCCCTTCACATGACTCAAGTTAAGCCTATTGGTTTCTCTTGCAAAGCTGCATTGTTTCCTGACTAATGCAAAATAACTCACTGGCTTTTATTCCTCAGTACAACTCCAGATGAGCTTCTTTTCATGGTTTTGCCTTACTTTCGGTCAGGTCTGTTAAGTGTCTGAGTGTGTTTTAGGGTTGTGGAGAAATGTGTGTTTTGGCCTCAAGGGTGAAGGAAGCAGGGTGAATTCAACTTACAAAAGTACTTTGAGATTTCCCAGAAGTAGCACTGGTAACATTGGTTTGTTCCTTTTCTTCTAGTGTTTTACAGCACAGATTCTTAGTCTGGGGGTCTGCGAACTTTTAAAAAATAATATATTTTGATAAGTATTTCATATGATTGCTTTACTTTGTAATTCTGTGTATTTTATTTTATACTTTTAAATATATCATGCTGACGAGGGGTCCTGTCAGGAGTTTTTGTTTGTTTCAGAGGAAGCTAGATCACACAGTGAATAGTTCTGGATGTGGGCATCAAGAAGACTTGAATTAAGATGCAACCTCAAATACTTATGTCACTGTGTGACTCTGGGCAAGTCACCTCTCCTCTGTCTGCCTCAATTTCCTCAACTCTACTTCTCTAGGGTTGTTTTGAGGATAGAATTAAATAGTATTTTTTGAAGTATTTTGTTTAATTTGCTGTATGAATACTAGTTATCATTATTATTAAGGAAAGGAGAAAGGAATTGTATCTTGTATTTGATGACATTGAAATTAGAAGGGTTTGAATTTTGTTTGCAAATCTATGAAAAAATGGTGGAATGCAGAAAACATTAGATTTTAATTCAGAGGGCCTGGGCTTCAATTCTTGTTCTACTACTTATTACTTAAGTGATGTCGGGTAAATTACTTAATCTTTCTCAACCTTAATTTTTTCATTTGTAAAATAGGGAAGTTGGTCCATTGGCAAGGTCTCTTCCAGCTCTACATATAATTATATGAATTATGGTACAATCTAGCAGGCATTTAAAATGTGCTATCTTTGGGAAAATGTTCTTTCCAATTGGGGAACCTCCTTATTACTGATAGAGGACTCCTTTTCTTCTGAGATCAAAAAAGGGGGAGATGGCAGCTTGTGATTAGGAGGGGGCTAGGGCTTCCATGATAGCAGCTTTGGAATGGGCAGGGGTATTGGGCTATAGTGGGGAAAATTTGAGAGTCAGAAGACAGTAGATCCTAGTAAAATTTTGCCATAAACACGTCATTTCAGTTCATTGGGCCTTTTAAAAAATCATGTACAACACAAATAAGTCAGACTAGATGACATCTAAAGTCATGAGCTATTAGAATTAGAGAATTTTAGGGGACTTTCGAGGCTCTCTATGGTCCAATCTCCTTATTTAATTTTAAAGGAAATCCAGACTCAGAAAGATCAAGTGACTGGTGCAAGATCATAGAATAACTCAAATGTTTATTAAGTGCCACTACAGGCTATGCTCACAGATATTATGAGCTAGGGGTGGGATTTGAATTTAGATAATTTCTTTCTCTTAACAAGATTCATTGTGTAGAATGAAGTTATTTTGGATTTTTTACCTTGAACCTATGTCCCTGGGGGTTACTAAGTCAAGATAATTTGAGTCTGGCATTTTAAAGAAATCCAATATTTAGTCTTTTGTTCCCAGAGTGAATTGTTGTGTTTTTAAACACTTGTTTGATAAGTTAGGAACGCTAGTGAAATAAAGGTTAAATAAGTTTGTTTATAAAAGTGCATGGAAATCTAAGTCCTGTAGAAACAGACTTAACATGTATAATAGTAAGACTAAGCAATTGTCTTCCGAGTTACAAATCTAGATTTTTTTCCAGTTAAGATAAAAAGTGTAAATATTCCAAGGAGCCCTTAATGCTGTTTTCATTAAGATGTTTTGTATCATTTAATGAAAGCGGTCAAATGATGACCAAAAAGCATCTTTCTATTTTGTGTTTATGTCTTGTGACCTTGGTAAGCAATTGGGGGATAATGTAAAAAGCTGGCTTAGAGATGGGAATATAGAGAACTTTCTCTTTTTTTTCATTTTTTAATCTTTCTGACCTCCCACACATCTTTCTACAGATGAAATGGAAAGAGATTGGATTTTTATCAAGTATTTTGTGCATGTAATTACTGATCAGTACACTCTAATCTAACTTAACATTTGGTAGTGGTGCCTATTCTAGTTCTGGTTTCTATTCTCAGATTTTGAAGTTAATAAACTAAAATATCATTAGATATTTTTTTAAAAATTAATTTTGATAGAATATCTTAACAGTGGATTTTTGTTATTGTTTGTTTTTTGGCTTCAGAATTTCCAGAAATCCCTTTTCGAAACAATTACCCTGCCACAGTAACTTAATTTGATTTTTTTTTCCTCCTCTGCGATCTTTAACATTGTTACAAATCTTCTAGAAAAGAAATCTTCTAGAAAAAGAAAGTGGTTAAGTAGCTTACTGAAAATAGGTATACTTTAATTTTAAAGCATTTAAAAAATATTCCTGAGATCTCCTTAGAGAAAAAAATTAGTAAAGGTAGAATAGCATCTATTCCAATTGGCAGTTATAATTAGGTCCAGAGCTAAAATTTCAAAAAAACCGTTTCTCTCCATAGCAGCTAATGAAATTTAGCTGATAGGCAGGGAGTTGGCTAAACCCAAATGTGCTAGAAATCCACTGACAGAAGCACTGTTTTATCTTTTTTCCCTCCAAGACCCAAGCAATCAGCCTGTGCTAACAATGGCCACACAAATAGTTCACAGTGGTTGATACAATAGACAAAGAGTTTATTGTTTCGAGAGTTGAAAATAGAGCAGAAGCAAGGCTTCTTAAGGTTGTTGTTCAAATTAACCTCTTTGGCAGAATCTCTATTTTTGATGTTTAAGGTGACTATAAATATTTTGAAACCCCAGAAAGGGAAGTATGCAGCTTCTTTTGCTTATTTTTCCTAGTGAGACGTCTTTTTATTTCCTGGACAGCATCCTCAAACTTTATGACCAAATTATCTATGAAGGTCTGATTGAGCTAATGTCTCATTCAAAGTGGTGGCCTGTAGAAGAGTACTTGAAATTCTGTTATCATCCTCATTAAACATTAACTTTTAGATCCCCAATTAGTGATTAGGTTCTTTTTATAGGATTTTGTTCTGCTTTGTAACATGTAGGTGGTTACCTTTTTCCCCCTTCAAACATGAGTTCACAGCACTCACTTTAAAGATAATCCAAACCCACCCAAATTTCCAAGCATTCTGCTTATGATTTACTTATACAGGAAATATAAATTAGCAATGTTTGTTCTATTTATTATTGTTACGTATTCATTTCTTCAAATAAAATCTCTTGTCTATTACTAGAAATAGCATAGAATTGTTAATGTGGAAAAAAATGTAACTTGGATGAATAGGGAACCTCAGAGCTACAATCTGTTGTTACTCTGAATTGTTTTACATTGTAATAGGTGGATTAAATATAAATGTTGAACTGACTGGATTGTTATTCCAGCAATGAATTATTTCTTCCTCTCCTAACCCTCAATTAAAAAAAAAAGACATAATCCCCTTAATTCATAGCCATAGAGAGTAGCTAGGCTTATTCTGGTTTTATATGTGGGACAATGTTTTATTCAATGATGTGAAAAATAACAGCATTCCAGTTCCAAAGAAACAGAAAGTGTAGCTCCAATATATACAGTCTAAAGCTAGCGATAATTAATGGGATTTCTCCTTCCTTCCTTTTCTGACTAAACTCAATTGAAGATATGTGTGTGTGTGTGTGTGTATATGTATATATCAGTTGGAAGCCACTTCCAGACCAAGGATTTTCCTAGGTCCTCTGCAAATATATTTAAGGTAGTTCTTTGTCATTGGGGCAACTCCATACTACAGTAGATAGAGCACTAGGCTTGGAATCAGGAAGACCTGAGTTCAACTTCAGCCTCGGACACTTAGTAGGTGGGGTCACTAAGAGTTGGACATGACGGAAATAACTGCACAACAACAAAAATAAATAATCACTTCAACATGTGGTGAGAAAAGGATGATTTAGTTAGTCCTCAGTACTACTTAGTAACTTTAAACAACCACAGAATCTGAGTTTAAGAACAGGGCTCTAGACTATGGCTATTTCAGGAATTTGGAGTTTAGTCATGAAGACCTACTGGCTTTGTAAGAAAAGATTCATATTCTTTCAGGGTATCCTTTATAAGAAGTCTTACGCATTCAAGAAGGAAAAACAAAATTGCTCATCTTCTCTCCAAGCACTAATTTTAGCCTAATTCTTTAAGATCAAATCTTGAACTGTTTTTCATAAATTAGACAGAGAATATCAGTATAGCAGACTGCATCAAGGCAAGCCAATTCACTTTCCTTTCCAGTGGTCCCATTCTATAGCTAATATAGCTATAGCTAACTAACATTTACTAGTACTCTAAGTTTTGCAAAGTGCCTTTGCATCTCATCATCTCATTCTCCTAACAACCCTGGGGAGTAAGTGTTATGATTATCCCCACTTTACAGATGAAGAAATTGAGGAAAGCATAGGTTAAGTGACTTACCCACAATTAAGCGAGTGTCTGAGGTCACATTTGACCTCGTCTTCCTTACTCCCAGTCCAATGCCCTATCCAGACCCAGTTGCCTTTAGTTAAACCTCCGTAAGTAAAATGCATTGAGAATGACTTGAACATCTCTTAGTGCTTTAGTGTTTGTTCTATAATGTGCATAGAGTGTTTTATAAACCCCAAAGCACTATATACAAACCAGCTGTTATTATTAATTCCTGATGACCAAAAATGCAACTTTCATAAATTTTCAGAGTAGTTTAATAGATGCTTACTCTTTCATTTTCCATCAATCCTTAATTTTCACCCTGTTCTGCCATTAGAAAAACCTATGATTATATGATTAATAATTAATATTAATCATTAATAATTCACTTGCAATAAAAGGATTTTGTTTTAAAGGTTGTCATCCTTTGCTTTAACAAAACAAACCCAATGTGATTTTTTTTATTTTAAAAAACTAGTGAAAAGATTTTTCAAGTAATTCAAACAAATTTTGTGATTGTATTGGAATTGAACAATCAACAAATGTTTATGAAACACCTAATACCTGCCAGGCACCGTCCTGGGCCTAGCTGGGGACATAACAAGGAATGAAACCATCCCTACTTACAAGATATGGTCTTTGACACGTTCAAATAGTGATTTTTAAAAATGAAATTATCTTATGAAATATGGGGGGAAATGTTTTAAAAATAATTTTGTTAAACTTTTTCAGACTTAGATTTTGACTATATTCATTCTTATACATTTTAGAACTTAATAACTGAGTCTTTCTTGAATTATATGGCAAGATAAATGTATGAGGGTGGGGGTGGGGATTGGATTTTATTTTTAGGAGCTTAAATATTATAGCCAGGGTCCCCAAAATCTGAACAGTATATGTTACTGCATATCACAGGAAAGGTAATTATATGAGTCCTTTCTGAGAAGAATTTTTCTGTCAATCTTCAGCACTACTTATAACTTTTTTTTTCAGTTGGTATGATATGCTTCCATAGTCTTTTCTTAACAATAGAAATTATAAGAATTAGCACTACCCAGCATTAGTGGTAAAAACTAGTTATATTTGCCTTTTCTCTTGTCATTACGATCAGTAATATATTTCAGAAGAAAGAGTTTTAGAGTTGGAAGGTTGATTTCATCAATCAGTTGATTGCCCCAAAATAATCCACACTAGATGTCCAATATATGACCACCCAGACTTTTCTTAAATCTCCAGTGAATGAAATCCATGTCTTTAGCCCAGCATGAACACTTTGCTAATCTACACAAAGCGAATTTAATGTTCTGCCTTTGTATAAAGATGATACTACAGAGATTTATATATTTTATATTTTATGTATTTTATAGAGAGAGTTTATAGCAATAGGACAGTTGCTTTGGGTCAGTCAGCTTTGGTGGTAGTAGCAAGACTGTTTG
This sequence comes from Pseudochirops cupreus, assembly GCA_028627135.1. Lineage (NCBI taxonomy): Eukaryota > Metazoa > Chordata > Mammalia > Diprotodontia > Pseudocheiridae > Pseudochirops > Pseudochirops cupreus. The sequence continues at coordinate 275,417,798 of CM053583.1, read as the reverse complement.
CCATGCATTAGCATGAAATAACCTCTTGAGGGCCTCAGCTTGCTCAGCTGAGGAGTAAACATATAAAATGGTATTTTTGAAAAGGGTGATGAGGTAATATATGTGGAAGTATTTGGTAGCCTTTATTTTGGTGAATCTCCGACTTCATTGGGCATCTTTTTTCTGTACCTTTTTATCAGTTCTTACTCCTCTCTGCTCAATGCATTCCTTGTAGCACTGAATCTCTCTGTTTTGCATTTTCTGTTTCCCTCTGTCTTCACTCAATCTCAGTGCATCATTGGCCTACTTCCCTTTTCTGGTCCCAAGTGGCCTCAGTTCATCTAAATGACTTCTACAGTGAAAGTCATCTCTGGGTAAATACATCACAAACTAGAGACAGCCCAGTGGATAGAATTTGAGCTTGGAGTGAAGAAGACCTGAGTTCAAGTATTTCCTTAGACATATTGCTGTGTGACCTGAGACAAGTCACTTAATCCCTCTTAACCTCAGTTTCCCCATCAATTAAATAGAGATAATAATTATACCTACCCTAGAGGATTGTTGTGAAGATAAAATGAGATAACATGTAAAGTCCTTTGCAAATCTGTATTACTTATGCCCACCATGCATCTTTCCATTGCTTTTGTATCAGTTGGAATCTATAATTCTATAGAAATGCAAGGAATTATTTGTAGGAATGGTTAAAACAGTTTCTTTGACTAAAGTTCAGTTTCTCTCTGTATAAAAATCTGAATTGGCTTATCTAGGGCCCTGATGTCAGCCTCAGTATTATGAACCATCAGGAAACACCCTTGAGTCACATTCTTTGTTTCAGGTGAGACTCTTTTTCAATCCCTTGCACAAAAGAACAGAATCACTTATTTCTCCTTAGGCTACCTCACTAGGAAGGTATGACCTCAGAGACGACTGAAGAGAGGAGGGAGGAGTAAGGAAGATCATGAATCACATATTACCAATTAGTTGCTGGTGATCTAACCCTTAGTGCCAACCATAAATGGACACTTAAAAGTCAGTCTCATTATTAGTTTTTTAAAAATCTATAATAGCTCACATTTCTAAATATTAGTGAGGCAGCTTTCTTAAACTCTGTGAGATACATAATATGGATATTATCCTTATTTTGCAAGGGAGGGATTAGATGACTTCTCCAGAGTCACATAGCTAGTATAGCAGAGCTAGAATCTGAACCTAGTTTCTTCATTCCAAATTCAGTTTTTCTTCCACTAACTGGAATTGACCTTAAAGAGCATCTAGTACAGTCCCTCCCCTACCCCACCCCCTTTAAAAAATGAAGAAAACTAATACCTAGAGAGATTTAGTGGCTTACCCAAAGACATGACTAAGTTATGGAATCTGGCATGGAACCCATAGCTCCTTTCTTCCTGTCTTCCTGATTGATGCTTCTAGCTCCTAAACACATGTGTCAACAAGCATCTCTTATGTTAAGGCACCGGGGCTCCAAAAATAGAACCATCATTGTATTCAGGTTGCTTATAAATTCTCATGGCAGATATAACAGGTACACACATATGTAGAGTACAAGGTGATTTGAGGAAAGACAGAGCACTGAGGGGGTGAAGGGAGGTGACGGCTAAATGAGGGTCCAGTCCAATTGACATTCTTTCTGGCTTCTTATACATGACACTCTATCTCCCATCACTGTGCCTTTGTGCTACCTGTCTCCTATGGCTGAAATATATTCCTTCCTCACCTCAAGACTCAGCTTCAGCATCACTTACCTTTCAACCAAGCAGCAAGGTTTTATTAAATGCTCACTGTGGATGTGTCAGAAGTTGTGCTGGAGATACCCCACCTCACCCTAAAGTGAGAGTATCTGCCCTGAAGAGCTTATGTTCTAATGGGGGAGGCATGAAACCCTAGATCTGTTAGGAAAAGGAACAGTACCTTTCCCACCTACCATAGCAGTTACCTAACCTTAGTGTAATATAGGTTCAGTTTCAGTGCTAGTGCCATCTGCCTATGGTACTTCCTCACAAGTAGAGATACTGGAAAACTCCCAATTTGTTTATGACATGAATTTAAATAAGCTCCTCTCCACATATTCTGGGTATGATGAGTCCAGTTTTGAACTTAGGAAGACCTGGGTTTGTGCCCAGCCACCAACTTTTACTAGCTCTTTGATCACGAACAGGTCATTTGATCTCTCTGCACTTGAGCTTCCTTATCTGTAAAATGATCATAACACCTATAACATAGAATTACTATGAGACTCACATGAGATCATATACATAAAGTGCTTTGTAAATCTTTTAAGTGCTCTGCATGCTGCTAAAGGTCTTACTAAAGGTCTACTCCTGTCTCATCGCTGTATAAAGTTGAGTTCAGGTTTTTCAGGGCTATGCCCACAGAGTGAAAGCTATGGCAAATCCTCTCAAGCTGGAGGGGAAAAATCTACATAGAAACATTGTAAGATCAGCTAAGACCTTTTGGAAAATGTCAAATGGCGGAAGCCTGAACGTGAGTAAGCAACATGAACCATAAATTAAGGTGTGGATGGGTCTGCAACCTGTTGATGGAGAAATATGCAATGATGAAATCACAGGTGTTTTGAATTATAGAAGTATATTGATCTCATCTGGCTTAAGTATTCAGGGATAGAAGCTCTGATTTCCTCAGCAAAGGGACCCAGTCTGTCTATGACTTCTGTGGATAAGTCCTAGAGAAGCATAGAATGGTTAAGGGACTTGCCCAAGGTCACAAAGCCAGTCAGTGTAAGATTTGAATCTAAGTTTTACTGACTCCAAGCCCCAGGATGCATCTCTCCTTTTCTTAGGTGCTTTTAGAACAACTAGAGAATGCTACTTCATTGATATTTCTAGCAAATTCAGAGCACGTCTACTTTACAATAGTCAGTCCCATAATTACAAACATTATCTTTGCCAGTGGGGAGGGAAGAAGGAAGAGGAAAAATTAGAAATTTGGCTCAGAAAGAAGATTCTGAACACTTAGAACTTAGAGGAACTGAAAGGAAGACAGAGGTACACCTGCTGAAAAATCTTGTTGTTACTCGGGCTGTTTTTTCTTTTTCTTTTATTATACTTAATTGAAATTTAACCAATTAGACAAGGGCTCTTGGGACATAGGTTATTTTGTATCATAATGATCTGTGTTTATGTCTCATCCTTCTACTCCTGTGACCTCCATGAATTCAATGGAGTTTATTTTTTTTTCTCCTTCAGTCAGTTGGTTTCCCTAAACTTTGTATCTCTCTCAGGGCTTACTTTATAAATATATATTTATTGAGTTAGATTTAAGGTGCGAATCATTCACAGCTTAGTATGAATTAGTTTGATCAGCACTTCCTCCTCCTCATCCTTCTATACCCACATACCCAGAGAGAGAGAGAGAGAGACAGACTTAGTAGTCTAAGGCAGCTAGGTGGCTCACTGGATACAGTGTTGGCCTTGGGCACCTATCACCCTGGAAAAGTCACTTAAACCCCTTAACTTTGGTTTTCTCATCTGTAAAATAAGGATAATATAGGATAGGCTTCCTGGGATTGTTATGAAGATATAATGAGATATTTGTAAGGTGCTTTGCAAGTTTTGTTTTTAATTAGCAATGCTGATTGTATATGGGAACTTTAGTATGGGAAAATCAGGTAAGTCGTATTGGAACATCATGGATCATGCAACATTTTGGGGAAAAGGACAGAATGAAAATGCCAAAGCTTCAGATAGAGGGAAGCTTGAGGGCACTAGGTATTTGAGAATTTTGTCAAGAACTGCTCCTGTGTCCAGAAAAATGAGAAGAAAGCACTTTCTTTTGCCTGCTCTACTGCATGGACCCCATGTTTCTAGGCTTCATAAGTCAGATGATTAAATAGACCTTTGTGAGCTAGCATGAGCAATAACAATTTATAACGTTGTTTCTCTGAGGAAGATTTTTCTTTTTTGAAGATGTGTTTTGATTGAAAGACAACACACTGAATAAACTTCGGGAGCAAAATTTGAAAGTTACGGTGTCTCCAAACAGGAATGTCAGTATCCAGCCATATAAATTGAAGCTCTGTGTTTTGAAATAAGCATAATTTTGTTATGTTTGTAATTTTTTAAAATTGATTTCCTTTAATTAAACAGTTTCCAGGGACCCCTCACATGCCAGAAATCAATCAGCAAACCTTTATTAAGCACCTTTTATATGCTAGGGCATTGTACTAGTACTGGAGATACAAAAGAGTCAAAAGAGAGCCCCTGCTCCCAAAGAATTTACAATTTAATGGGTAGAACTCTCCTGTGTAACAAGTATAATTAAGCAAAATAAATCAATAATTGGCTGCATCTGAAAATATCTTCCTAATTTCATACCTTGAGTCATCCCACTTTTCTCCTTGTATGCATATTTCACGTTCAGTTTTATGACTTCAGAAATTGGTCCAGGCATCGGTCAGTGTTGCAAAGTCTTTGAGTACTATTTTCCTTTTTATTCTTGCAATTATCAGGTAACTATTCTCCTAGCTCCACTTACTATATTCTGCTTCATTCTGCGTCTGTTTTCCCAAATTTCTCCAAATCCTTTATTTTCTCTTCTTAAGGTACAATAATATTTCATTATATTCACTTGCCATAATTTGTTTAGTCATTCTCCAATCTTTACATATTTACTTTCTTTCTTGTCCATTGCTATTATAAAAAATACTACTAAAACTAAAATTTTTGCTTGTATACCCATTTGCAGATTGCCCTTTTGCTCTGTCTCTAACGGTATTTGCTTAGCAATAGTGTCATTTTGAGTTGTAGGGTCTTTATGATATAATGCTTTTTTGCTTATAATTACAAGTTTTGTCCAAAACAGTTAAATTTTCATCTCTACCAACAGTATAATTATGGGACTGTTTTTCCTAAAACGTTGTTTTAATTTCCTTTTCGCTTATTATTGGTGATGTGGAGAACATTCTTTCATATTACTCAGGATAGTTTGCAGTTCATTTGAAACTGCATGTTCTGTCTTTGACTACTTACCTACAGGGGAATGGCTCTTATTCTTATATATTTATATAAACTATATATTTTGGATAACAAACCTTTATCATAGTAATAGTTAATAACTAGCACTTATATAGTACATACTATGTGCCAGGCATTGTGCTAAGCACTATACAAGTATTTTATCCTCATATCAACCCTGGGAGATGGGTGCTATTACTATTATTACCATTTTTATAGTTGAGGAAACAGAAGTTAAGTAACTTGTCCAAAGTATTGCAGCTAGAAAGTGTTTGAGGTCATATTTGAACTCAGGTCTTCCTGACTCCAGGTTTAGTGCTCTATGCATTGTGCCATCTAGTTGCAAGATATCAGATATTTGCTGCAGATTATTCTCATTTAACTCATTCTCTTCTGGATGCATTATGCATTGGTATTTTTAAATTCAAAAATCTTTCTACTTATATGAAAAACCAAGATTTTCTATAATTTTTGATTACCTTAAGATTACCCTTAAATAGTTTTTCCTTAGGGGCAGCTAGGTGGTACGGTGAATAGAACACCAGCCCTGGAGTCAGGAGGACCTGAGTTCAAATCCAGCCTCAGACCACTTAACACTTACTAGCTGTGAGACCTTGGGCAAGTCACTTACTGCCAATTGCTCTGCATTCTCCCCTCAAAAAAAAAAAGCAAAAAAACCCTCTGATTTTCCTTAGCCATAATTGTAACAAGGTACCCCCTTTCATTTGCCTCTAATTTTTCCTTGTGATAGAAACTTTTAAATGTAGATCATGTATCCATTTGGAGTTCATTGTGGTATATGATGTCAAAAACTAATTTCAGCCAGACTGTGTTTCTGTTCATGCAGTCATTTATCCAGTAAGGAGTCCTTTTGTCAGGAGTTGATGTCACAGGGTGTATTAAATATTAGATTACGAGGTTACCATCACTTTGTGTCTTGTTTGCCTAACCTATTCCATTGATCAACTTTTCTATTTTGAAAATCAGCATCAAATGAAAGTGATTAGTGCTTCCTAGTATAGATTGATATCTATAGCACTAGGTACCCTTCATTCCCGCTCTCTTCTTCCCCTCTCTGTTTTCCCTGCCCCCATTATTTATTTTTAGATTCTTCACCACTAGGGAAATTTTCTTATTCTTTGACTTGTTCTAAAAAAATACCCCCTTAGTAGTTTAATTGGTATGACACTAAGTATCTAAATTAATTTGGGTTGTTCAGCTTTTTTTTTTAATTGTATTACCACGGCCAGAGTGAACAATTAACATTTCTCTAATCACCTGTCTTCCTTTATTTCTGTGGAGCTGGGGTTTCTTTTGAGTTTGGTTTTTTTTTAGCATTTCTTATGTGGCTACTTGGTAGTTTGACTCCCAGATATTTTGTGCAATTTATAATTATTTCGAATGAAATGTCTTTTTCCTATCATGTTGGGTTTTGTTAGTAATATACAGAAAAGCTGATGATTTTAAGGGTTTATATCATATTCAATTACTTAAAGTCACTATTCCAGTCATTTTAATTTTTAAAAATTTATTTATTTACTTTTAGTTTACAACATTCAGTTCCCACAATCCCTTCAGTTTCAGATTTTCTCCCCCTCCCTCTTCTTCCCCCTCCCAGCAGTCATTTTTAAAAGAAGTTTTTATTGATGCCTTTTTTACACTACTACAGTTTTCCCACTTCATCCTTTCGCTTCCTAAAACCATATAAAATACTGTTTTGAAAGAGAAAAAGAAAAAAAAGAAAAATCAGCATAATTCATCAATAAATTTTTAGAAAGGGAAAATATGTACAGTATTCCACATTCCTCTGTACAGGGGAGGAGTGGGAATATATTCTCATATCAGTTCTTTGGAGCCACTTTTGAATTATTAATTTTTGATTTGTTTCTTGGTATTAGTGGGTTTTTTCCATGTATATTGCTGTAGTTATTGCATATATTGTTTTCTTGGCTCTCCTTACTTCACTTTTCATCAGTTCCTGTAGATCTTTCCTTTTATCTCTATCACATTCATCATTTCTCTCAACACAGTAATATTGCATTATTTTGACTTACCACAATTTGCTCTATTATTCCCCCACAGATGGCCATCTACTTTGTTTCCAATTCTTTGCTATCACAAAAAGTACTACTATAACCATTTTGGTGTATATGAAGACTTTCTTCTTATCAATTGTCTCCTTGGAGTATAAACCCTAGTCATGGAATCTCTGTGTCAATAGACATTTTAGTTACTTTATTTGTGTAATTCCAAATTGCTTTTCAAACATTTTTTTCATTGGTATTCTAGTGTTCTTTAAGGAAACCATGATCATTTCTAAATAGAAATGATAAATTATCTTCTTGCCTATGCTTATTACTTCCATATTTTTTTTAATCTTATTGCTATAGCTATTATTTCTAGAACTTTTATTAATAACAGTAACTATGGACAGCTATGCTTTCCTACTCAAGATCATGGTCCTCTTGAAATCTTCAGGGACCCTAGATTAAGAAATGAGATCTATTTTTTTTAAAGCGGGGCTCTTTATACCTGGGGCCGAAGTATAGGTGTTTTGTATACAATGGCCCACCTAAGAGTACTGAAAAATGAAATGGGAGAGGAGAAAACTTGTGTCTATGGTAAGGTATGTCCACCACAACAATAACGCACTGAAAATTTGATGAAGGCAAGCAGTAATTTTTAGTGTCTTGCCTCCCTAATTTTATACATGATAGGCGCTCAATGAATGAATTTTAAAAGCCAAATCAAAGGCTGACAATTTGTTAAAAAATGAGGTGCCAAGTCTTGAGTCTTTTTTTTTTCTGTCCTTGAAGAGTCCTGTGTGTGAGAGGAGCATTTGTTTGAACATGGTAACTGTTACTGTGATGGCAACAGCAGTGAATAGTTTCTTGAAACCTGAAGAAGCTGCATAGATAGGGGATAGTCTAATCTTTCACTTAGTCTTAAAATCCTTCAGATCACCTGTAAGCAGAGGATGTTCTAGTTAGGAGTTCACTTTGTTGACTGTGCTTCTGTATAATTGGTTTCCTTTGGAATCCTATGTGGTTCATTTTATGCTTTTAAAAACATTTCCTGAGGGGAAGGTGAGGCTGGTGGATCTCTTTGAGTTTAGGACACAGACTGCCAAAGGGACCCATGACATAAAAAGAAACCTTGCTCTAAAAGTTATTTTCTGAGGAATTCTTCAATTAAACAATTATATAAAAAGCTTTTTTTTAAAAATGCCACCACAAAAATTAGAAGAGGAGTTCTTTAAAGAGAATTTGGTTTTCCCAAGAGAAAGAATATGGGATTATAACTCCACTTACGATAAAAATTTTATTAGGGGTTTCTAATTGTTAGCTGAGAGCCTCTTCTTTCTTAAAGACAAAAGCAAAAGATGATTGGAGATACAGTGGGGTTTTGAACTTCTGAATAAAAGAAGTAAGAGCTCATGATCTGAACAACCTGCATTTTTTTCTCAGCAAGGTAGGAGGCAAGATTTCTTCCATTTGGGCAGGGCTGCTGAGTTGCTGTGTTTCAAAGCTATTCTTTGCTTAACTTCCAAACAATTGTTCGTTTCCTGCATGGGGAAAGCTTAGGATGATCATAAATGAAACTTCAGAATTTTGTAAAGCTGTTTTCTGTTTTAACAATCTGAAGAAATATTACAGTACACATGACTGTACTCATCTGTCTGTGTCCCTGACTTAGATAAAATGTTTTGGATCACAATATTTGCAAATGGCTTGTACAAAATGTGCTTATGATATGATTTTAATTTTATGTCAAAATTGATGTGGTTTGAGAGAATAAGGAAAATTTGGCTTTTTATAAATTAACACTCTTTTAGCTCTGTAGTTCAGTTTAGCATGGCAACTATTCAGTTTTTTTTAAACTTGGTAAAAATATGTATTAAACAATGTGAGTGCACCTGTCTCAGTTGACTTCTCTCCTGGGTGATGAGAGGTTGGAATGACCTTCCTCAAGTTCATAGTATGTGTCTGTTTCTGTTCCATAATCTCTGTTTCCACTTGTGTGACTTTGGGCAAGTCACTTAACCCCAACTGCCCTCTAAAAAAACCAAAACAAACAAACAAAAAAAGAAATGGAGAATTCACATCTTGTCCAAACTGCAGAGACCATAGTAGTGTATTAGTTAAAAATCAGGTTTGTGTATAATGCACTAAATAGAAGTATTATAGCTGATCCACTGTTCCTAGAGTTGCTCAGACTATTACGTGGGTTTTTCCCACCTTGAACTTTATTATTTCTCCTTTTTAAATTTAATTTTTAAATTCCAAATTTAAATAACACACATACCAAAAGAACATGTCCATATGCAAACTAGAACAGAAAAATATTATTTAATCATCTCTTATCCCTTTATTTTACCTGGAACTTTTGGCTAAGCTTTGTGAGACCTTTTTACATTTTTTTCAAATTGGGCAAACGGGAAGCCATTTTCCTCCCTTTTTTAGATGTGAAGATTTCTGATCTTGGAAAAACAAGAAATTTTGAGATTATTGTATAGTGTTTTCCCTTCCATAGATTTTTTTTTAACTTCAACTTTTAGGGATCTGGATTTTGAAATCAGAAGAACTCCAGTAGGCATTTTCTAGGCATGTAACCATGGACAAATAAATTTAACCTTTCTTGAGTTCTATTTTTCATTTAAAAAATATGGCCAATACTCATACTTGGTGGTTGTGAGGAAAATACAGTAGCACCATTTTATATGTGAGTAGTTCTTGCCAGCATGCATTCTGGAATATCTGTGATTAATTACTTAGCTATTTTTACATTTGCTGAACTAGTTCATTGGATAATAGTTGAACAAACCTTTCCTTAGAGTAACAGGAGTTTGCATTGTACTCTTATCTACAGCCCTTCAAAAAAAAATAAACCTTGGGTAAAACTATACTTGTGTCTAAGATGTTGAATCTTATATCTTACCAGATATTTTTGAGCTAGAAACAAAAAATACTCAGGCAGGTTAGAGTTCTTTTGTTGTCTGTTCAGTTCATCCTTGCTCTCATTTACTCCATTCATTTACAGTGATTTTTCCATTTTGTATTAATTTCTTAGAAATGCATGCTAAATATTCCCCTAACTAGTTTTAATATTATCCCCAAGCAAAGTTTCCTTAACTTAATATGGTATTGAGTGGCTAGTACCTCTTTGATCTCTATTTACACATTCTCTCTCTCTTTCCCTCTCCCTCTCTTCTCTCCCTTCTTCCCTCCCTCCCCCACTCTCATTCCCTCTCTCCTTGGATCCCTCCTCCCTTACTTGTGGTGGTGAAGTAACCACCTTTAGGAATACCTGAAAACTTCAGCTTTTCTTAAGGTTGCCTAATGTCAGCTTGAGTGTCCCTCTTAGGCTAATTAATATTCTTGGAGCAGGTCTTCCTTTTTAAAGCTAAACTCCTCTCCTGGTATTCAAACTGGCCCCACTCAACCTGCTGGAGCTTAATTCTGTTCCTTAAACCTCAGTTTCCTATCTCCGGAAAAGACTGCACTGATCCCTTGCCTTGGCTTTTTCAACCATCTGTATACTCTCCCCACATCTCCACCTATCCAGATCCTGCCTATCCTTTAAGATCTAGACAACTCAAACTCTATCTCATCATCATCACCATCATCACAATAACAGTGTGAGGGATGAGTTATCCAAACCCTCCCTAGCCCACTCAAGCCCCACCTCCTCCACCACAGAAATAATGCTTTTTGATAGGTGGGGAAAAGGGAAGGATAGAGAGGTTAAATGACTTACCAGAATATGGCATCTGAGATGAATACCTGAACCTAAGGCCTTCCTGACACAGTGTCTTAAAAGCATAAGATATATGTATAGAGAACTGGCCAACTGAATCAGTAAAATCTAAGTTTGTCTTCCCTCTGATAAATTTACTTAACTCGTCAGTGCAACTCTCAGACTGTAGCCAGTCTGCATTGGCACAGAGTTTACTCATTGGATTCATTCTCTATGCCAATGAAGTAGCCAGTTGGTGTATTTTTTTTAAAGGTTGGTATAGCCTTAAGTTTACAAGTTTAAACAGATATTAACATATATTCTCCTTTATGATTTTCCAGCCATCCTTTGAAGTAGGCAGACTAGAAGCAGGTTAGGATTTAATGGAAAGAACATTCCACTTGAAACCTGAATGGGGATAGTAATTTTTCTACTACCTATAGTATGAGGATTAAATAATAATACCTGGCAACATACAGCCAGCCCCATCCCCCACAAAATGGGATGTGTGTGTGTGTGTGTGTGTGTGTGTGTGTGTGTGTGTGTGTGTGTGTGTGTGTGTAGGTTTAGCATGAAGATTAAAAAGTGCCTTACCCATGTTTTCATTTGATCCTTAAACAGCTCAGTGAAATAGATATGGGCCAGAATATTCTCATTTTACAGATGAGGAAATAGAGCCTCAGGGAGGTCACTGACTGGACCATTGGTCACATAGTCCTATCGATAGAGGCAGAACTCAAAACCCACGTTTCTGCTGACTTCTGCTGTTCTTTCTGTTTGTATTAATGGAGTAAAACTTCAGTTTATAAAACTCTCATTACCTTGCTCTTTAGAATTAAATGAAATAATGAGAGTTTTATAAACTGAAGTTTTATACCCACTATCAATACGAATCGGATGAGGATATATAAACTCCCTGTAACAATGCCTGTCTTTACTTTCTCTGCGCTTTATAGTCTTAGTGATTTACCTGGGGCACTGAACCTTGCCCAGGGTCAAATAGATAATGCGTTGCAAAAGTAAGACTAGAGACCAGACCTTTCTGGCACAAAGTCCAGCTCTCTATCCACTACACCTTATTAATAAAGTCCATCAAGGAATATAATGCTAATAGTTCAACATTAATATAGCACTTTAATCCACAATGTTTCTTAACCTGGAGTCTGTGAACTTGTTTTTAATACTTTGTTAACTAAATTTCAATATACTTGCTTTCCATTGTAATCTTGTAGCATTTTATTTTAGACATTTAAAAACATTCTTTTTTTTTTCTTTTTGGAGGGGGGAAGGCAGGGCAGTTGGGGTTAAGTGACTTGTCCAAAGCCACACAGCTAGTTTTTTTGTGCTAAGTGTCTGAGGTCAAATTTGAACTCAGGTCCTCCTGACTCCAGGGCTAGTACTCTACTCACTGCTCCACCTAGCTGCTCCTAAAAACATTCTGAGAAGGGATCTATAGCCTTGACTACCTTGGATGTGTCATAAATTTTGTCACAAAACAAAGTGATCAATAACGCCACAAAGGATAAAGACCCCTGCTTCAAGGTATACAAAGCAGTTGTTAGTGTGAGTGTGTCGTCTCTTACAGATAAGGAAGCCATAGCGCAGAGGGGCTAATGATTTGCTTTAGAGTCCAAAGCCAGGATTTAACCTAGCTCCCTGATGTTTGAGTCTCGTGCTCCCGGCTTCCAAACTTCTTTATTACTCTCTGATGGGCACTACCATCCTCGTAGTCACCCAGGCTTAAAACCTAGGTGCCATCCTCAGCTCCACACCCTCTCTCATCCCATGTGGCCACTCTGTTGCCAAGACCTGTCAATTTTACCTTTTGAACATCTCTGGCATACACCCCCTTCTCTTCTGGCACTGCTGCCACCTTGGTTCAGGGCCCTCATCACCTCATGCCTAAGCTATTACAGTAACCTGGGGGAAGAGAATGCTGTGTGCCAGCCACTGTGCTGAGCCCTTTAGAGATCTTTATAAGACACTGTCTCCTGACTGGGCATTTTCCCTGGCTGTCATCCATGCATGGAATGTTCTTCCTCTTCCTCCCTGCCTCCTCTCTGCCCTGGCTTCCTTAAAAGAAACCTTTCCTGTTTACCCTAAATCCTAATGTTTTCCCTTTGTTGTTTATCTCCAGTTTATACTGTCCATGTCTTCTTGTTTGTGCACACTTGTTTGCATGTTGTGTCCTCTGTTAGACTAAGAGCTCCTTGAGAGGAAGGAGTGTCTTCTATCTTTCTCTGTATCCCCAGCTCCTGGCACATAGTGAGTGTTTAATAATATTTATTGACCGATTATTTCTACTGTACAATACTGCAGCATCCTAGCGCATTCATTAATTTCCCTCAATTTACACTTTTCTTGCAAAACTTAACTCCTAGACAATTATAAGGGAAGTTTGTTTTTTTTTAAACTGGAAATTGTCAGATTAATTTCTTTTTCTCAAACATTTATGTTCCAGAGAATCAATCAATCAACCTCTCTCTCTCTCCCCCTCCCTCCCTCTTTTTCTCTCTCTCTCTCCCCCTCCCTCTCTCTCTCTCTCTTCCCCTCCCTCCCTGTCTCTCTCTCTCTCCCCGTCTCTCTCCCTGTCTCTCCCTGTCTCTCTCTCTCTCTCTCTCTCTCTCTCTCTCTAGCTCTTCTTAAATATTCTTGCGTTACTCTGCCATCTAGTGGAAATGTAAATTGGCTACTATACATTATTTGCTGCACTTGATACAATGTTGATAGAGGGGGGAAAAGAAAGGGAAATAGAAGAGACTTTTAAATTTTTTAACATTGGAATCGGATTCTCTCTGGCCTTTTCATCTGAAAAGTATTTGGTGTTAAAATCAATTTTTATGCTTTCAGTTAGTCTGTGTCATTAATAAGTAAAGCCAATTTTTAGCAGTTACCAGATTGCTCTTTAATTATTTTAGGTAGGTAGATTTACTTTCCCAATTTCACCTGCCCTTGAACTTGAAACAGGAAACCTCACCTTTCCCCTTCCTGCCTCTGTCCTGGTACTCCTCCTGTTAGTGAGTCAACAACTCAGTGTGACTGAGAATTTGTTCTTGACCTTTTGTGAATTTTCAGTGGAAGGTTTTGCAATTATTCAACATCACATGAAATGAATCCATTTAGTGACTGACATCTCATGTTGTTGGTGTATGATAAAAACCACATCAGTATTAGCTAGGTGGTCACTTTACTTCTTAGCTCTCAAGATTAATAGCTGAATATAAAATTATAATTTTTTAGTAAGTTGCTAGCTAATTTTTATGTACTAGCAGTGTTATTTCTTACCCTTTTATTGGTGTACCACTGTAGATCTAACATGTTCTTAATTTATATTTTTAATGAAAGCATAGAATCATTAAAATAAAAAACACTTTAACATAGACATTCTATTTAACATTCTGTTTAAGTAGAACATATTTTCTGAACAGATAATATTCATAATTTGAGAAATCAAATTGTATTTTCTCCCTGTGCCATCCTTGAGAGTTTTGTGTTCTTTAAAGTAGCAGGGTACAGCATGTTGGTACTGTGTATGTGTAATAGTGTATGTCTAGCAAGTCTGAAGTTAGGGCTTCCTGGTTAGAAACTTTTGAAAAACAAAAGGCATGACTTTTCCACATGACTCTAGAAATCTCTGATCTATTTAAAGATCCAGATATGTTTCATTTTAAGATAAGTTATAGTAAGGCTTTTTGTTTTGTTTTAATGTCAGTTATTTCCAGGTATACTCCATTGTCATCTCCCCCAGTGGATCCTATACTATAACAAAGAAAAACAGTTAAATAGTGGTCTGACAGTATATACAGCATTCTGCACCTAAAATTACTCCCTTCCCTTCCAAAAGGACAGAAAAAAATATGTTGAATTATTTGTTCTTTAGGACCAAGAATGGGCATTACAGTTATTCAGCACTTGGCTTTCATTGACGTTATAGTAGCCATATATTTAGGTGGTATTTTGGTTCTGTTCACTTTGTATTCATTCTGACTAGTGATTCCATGCTTCTCTGACTTTCTTATAGTCATCACATAGTATGATACTATTCCATTACATATATGATGCATATTAATAGGTATCCAGTTTGTTTCTAGATTTGTGCTACTATAAAAATAATGCTGTTATAAATAATGTATTTTGGTGTGCATGGAACCTCTTTATCTGTTCGTTCATTCATTCATTCATTCAAGTTATTTATTTATTTATTGGTCTGACCAAAGTATTCTCACTGGGTCAAAGCATATGAACAATTTAATGACTTTCTTTGAATAATTATAATTTTCAAAAAGGTTGGGTCAGTTCATAGCTCCATCAATGGTGTATTAAGTGTGTCAGTCTTAAGACAGTTTCTCCAATATTCACTACTTCTGTCTTTGCCAGTTTGAAGGGTGTGAATTAATTCTTCCCAGTGCTCATCTCCTGTTTCACCTTTTGAGAATGTGGAATTGACTCTAAAAGGCAGGGAAATGGATGGAAATTGTGTTTTAAAATTAGAATCTCCTGTACATTGCACAGAAGGCAAGCAAACTAATGTTTACACATTGTTACGGTAACAGTCTTAATGATCTTATTATATTTAATTTTCATATTTTTGAGATGCATTAAGAAAATTCATTTTTTTTCTTCAAGTATTCCTGTTAAATCTATATCTTCCTTACAACTGCCAAAGAAATTTTCCTGAAACATAGCTGTAACTGTATCACCCCTGCTCAGCGAACTCCAGCTGCTCCCTCCCTATCACCTCTAGAATCAGATAAAAATTCATTTGTCATTTAAAGCTCTTCACAACCTACATTTCTAGCCTTATTAAATAATACTCCCCTTTACACACTCTATATTGTATCCAAAAGGTGTATTGTTCTCAATACACTGCATTCCAGTCCCCATTTGTATGAGGGGTAAGATGTGTGTTCCCGATCTGTTCTTGTCTGTCAATGTCTCTTATCTCAAAAATCACTCTCTAACTTGTCTCCAAGATTTGCCACTGATTTCTTTACTTTTCTTTTTTTTTTCTTTTTCTTTTTTTTTTTTTTTTGGAGAGGGGAAGGCAGGGCAATTGGGGCTAAGTGACTTGCCCAAGTAAGTGTTAAGTGTCTGAGGTCACATTTGAACTCAGGTCCTCCTGACTCCAGGGCCACTGATTTACTCACTGCACCACCTAGCCACCCCTTACCACTGATTTGTATCTCATTATACTTACTATTCCAGTATTTTGCATTTAGTGAGTACACAAATTTATTCTTTTAAACTGACTTAGGAAAGTGAAAGAAATCTGGGAGGAATATTAGACAACAGAGTCAGGATCCTGCCAGATCTCAACCAGCTAAACTAGTAAAACATTTTGAGGGTTGAGCAGATAGAGAGTCCTAATGCCTTCTTCTAATCAAGAGTGGCTGTGAGAGTTGGACTTTAAGGAAAGCTAAGTGCCACAGAACTGATGCTTTTGAATTGTGGTATTGGAGAAGACTTTTGAGAGTTTCTTGGACAGCAATGAGATCAAATCAGTTATGCTTTAAGAAATTAACTCTAAACTATTCATTGGAAGTACAAATTCTGAAGCTGAAGCTTAAAGACTTTGGCCACATGATAAGAAGACAGGACTCATTAGAAAAGACTGATGTTGTGAAAGATTGAAGGCAAAAAGAGAAGGGAAAGCAGAGGAATGAATGGATAGATAGTATCATGGAAGCCATGAACATGAACTTGGACAGACTTTGAAAGATAGTAAACAACAGAAGGATCTGGTGTGTTATTGTCCATAGGGTCATGAAGAGTCAAACATGACTGAGCAACAAATCAAGATTGGCAGCTCATTTATAATTTATAATTTTTTACTTTCACTTAGGTCAGTGGTTCTCAAAGTATAGTCTGCGGACCCCTGGGAGTCCCAAAATGCTTTCAGAGTGTCTGTTAGGTCAAAATGATTTTCATATTAATATGAAAGCATTTAATTTCCAACATAGTAAATATTCATTGATATAAACCACATTAAACAAAAGCTCTTTGAGATCTTCAATAATTTTTATATGAAAGAGTTCTAAGACTAGGATAACATACTACGTTCCTAGGTTTGGGAGAGGTTAAGTGATTTCCTCAAGATCCCTTGCATAAATATGCAGTCCTCTATTTGGTTGTTGAGTGAAGGGAGCAGTGTGATTAGGCAACAGTTCTTACAGAACAAAAATTTCTAGGTTTGTAGTAGCTCAGTATAAATCAAAAGTGTGTTACAGCAGGAAAAATGACTAATACAATTTTAGACTGTATTAGTGGAGGCAAAGTGTTCTAAAAGGTAGCCTGCTGATTTTAAACAACAATAAAACCTATTTAATTGCAATCTTCTATATTATTAGGGTTAAGGATTACACCTGTGCTCTCACTGATAGGTAGCATCCCTAGATGAGGATATTTGCTCTACAAATACAGGTCTTCATCTTCTCTGAAACTTATCATCTTACTTGCATAGAGGACACTGAAAGTTTGTGTCTTAGAGTCACAACAGAAGTGGGACTTGAACTTCTAGGCTCAGAGGCCAGCTTTCCTCTACACCATGACCGCCATATTGATAAAGTCCAACAAATAATATAATACAGCTCAGTGTGTGTGTGTCTGTGTATGTATGTCTATGTTATTTTAAGGCCTACAAATCAATTTCTTCACAATAACCCTATTGAGTAGGTGGCCTAAGTATATTATTCCCATTTTATAGATAAGGAAACAGTGGTACAGAGAAAGCAGCAAAGTGACCAAGTGTGCATGAGAAATTGGATTTGTCCTGTTTGAGTGGAAGTTTCAGAGAGGAAGATTTAGACTGGTTTCAGGGTCACATGGTGTCTTAATTGGGATTTAACCTAGGTCTTCTGGTTCAAAGCCCAGTGCTCTCTCTAGAGTGCTACATTTCAAATCTTAGTTTGTTTATGAATAAATTGGAGTACTATTGAGTTGTGGGAGCCACAGTTTATGAAGGGCATTGATAAACTGGAGTATATCCAGAGAATAACCTCCAGGATAAAGAGAGGACAGGAGACTGGGCTATATGACTCTGAATTGAAGGAACTGGGAATATTTATCCTGGAATAGGGAAGAACTGGTGGTGGAGACTTGATATTTATCTTTAAGTATCTGAAAGGTTATCATGTGGAAAAGAAACTGAATTTGTTCTGTTTGGGTGGGAATTTCAGAGAGGAAGATTTCAGGGGAAAACTTCCTTGCAATTAGAACTTCTCAGTAGTACAATGGGCTGCCTTAGGAAGTTTTTCCTTTCACTGGAGGATCTTAAGTAGAGACTGATAATTACTTGGTGATGATATGTAGTGGGTATTCTGATTCAAGCCTATGTTAAACTAGCTGTCCTTTGAGTTCAATCTATTTCAACTCTGAAATTCTGTGCCTCTAAAAACTGTTTAATTCTGAACAGCAGCATCTCCTGCCTCCAATTTTTAGAATCTGAATAGTACCAGGAATGTTGAATATTGAATAATATTCAGTAATATTGAATGGGGACTTTGTTAACATGCCCTTGCAATGTTAACTCTCAGATGTAGAAATTAACTTCTACCTCACTTTGAGAATTTGAACACATCAATGACTTCTAAAGGGAAAAAGCAGACCTTAGGCCAACCTCATATGTTTTCATAGAATCCAATTTACTATGGTTTAGTCACTCACCTTAAGTACAAATATAACAAAGTGTGGGATTTGGGTTACATTTTTTAAGAACTTTCTCTCCTTAACCCAATATGAAAGTGATCTCTTCTGCCTGTAATCTTTTTAATGCAGCAGGATACAGAGGAAAGAGCACTTGACTACCTCTGATGCTTACTACCTGTGGAACCCAAATGGAGTTGCAACTAATTAGACATAACTAAAATGACTGAGCAAAAACCCTAGGGCAACTAACTCTGTGAGCTTTGCTTTTCTCATTTGTATAATGAATGATGATTCCTATATATATATATATATATATAGATAGATAGATAGATAGATAGATAAAGGGATTTTATATATTGTAGTACCAATGCAATATTCACAGTGCTGATGGTGACTGTAAATATGCTGGCATAGTTCTCAAGCACAAAATATAACAGACTGTCCATATAGAAGACAGAAGCAAAATATTTATTCAGACACCAGAAAACCAAATCCCAACATCAGAAAGAAGTTAATAAGCCATAGTACAGCATGAAGTCACACCATCCTTTAGCCTTCCCACAAACACTCACAAGTCTAGCTGTCTCCCTGGGTGCATCCTCTTTCTCCCACCATCTAGCTGCTCTGACTCCCAGCTTCCTGTGGGCTCTGTTCCACCCTTCAGCAAACTCCTCCCACTACAGGCTCCATGTGATTACATTCACCCTTTTAGGGGGCAGGGAAAAATCTTCAAATCAGGGAAGGTCTCCCAATTCCTTTAGGCTTATTAAGGGGCAGGGAAGATCTTCAAATTCCCATTCCCATACATATATGTATATCCTAAGATTCCCTCCAGCTCTAGATCTCTATCTTATGATCCTGTTGATCCTAGTTTAAATTTTATTATCATTTATCAGTGTATATGTTTCATATATACCACTGGCCTGTCAGTTCCTTTAACACAGGCATTTAACTTCATCTTTTAAAACACTGCACCTAATATTAATGTGTCATATGTAATGATAATTATCTGTTATATTTAACAGTATTTTCCTCAGCAAATTAAAAAAAAATAAATATTATTTTCTTTTGGAGTCTGAATTTTCTCCCTCCCATTTCCCTTCTGCTTTCATCTCCACCCTACAATTGAGAAAACAAGAAAAATAAAACCCATTACAAACATATATGGTCATGTCAAACAAATTCTCACATTGGCCAAAAAAAAAAAAAAAAAGACCCATAAACCTTAATCGGCACTCTTCAATACATCACCTCCCCATCTGGATGTGTGCAGGATGTTTCATCTGGAGTTCTTTAGAATTCTGTTGGTCATTTTGCCAATCAAGGTTGCTAAGTCTTTTAGCAATTTTTAACTATAGCCTGTCTGAGAATACATTCTCTCAAAAAGTCTTATATAACAAATACAACTATAAATTCTCTTTAATAACATATTTTTCAAGATATTGTTGCGGATGATTGGAGGTGGGCTAGATTTTTTTTTTTTTGGCAATGGTGGTCTTGATGACTACCCCAGTGCCAGCAATAGAAAATAACGAGGGTCGGGGCAGCTAGCTGGTGCAGTGAATAGAGCACCGGCTCTGGAGTCAGGAGGACCTGAGTTCAAATCCAGCCTCAGACACTTAACACTTATTAGCTGTGTCACCCTGAGTAAGTCACTTAACCCCAATTGCCCTGCCTTCCCCCCTCCAAAAAGACAAAAAAAAAATAATGAGGGATTTCAGTGGTCTACCAGCCAGAGTGATGAAAAGTAGAAAGCACCTGTAGAATGATGAGGTTTGGTGATTAAGTTGTACAGTGTGCCAACTGAAAATGTAATTAGCCTAAAACGAATGGAGTGGAAAGGTATCCTATGATAGAGATCTGTACACAAATGGTAAGGGATCAAGTGTTTGCTATATTGGGGGAAGAGCTGTGCTTGACTTGTTTTCAGATTAGGGTGGAAAGGTTAAAGGGCAGTTGTCAAACTATAGCTTATAAAGAAAGCTGTGATGGGGATTATGTGGAAGTAACCAAATATCAGTTTTCTCCTTATTCCTCCCCCCCCCCAAAAAAAAACCAATCACCCCATGGAACTGTTTAATCCAAACATTCTTTTGGCACTCCTCAAACAACCTGCAAATAAAGATATAAAAATATATGTGCTCCTAAAGGTGTATGGCATATTCCAAAAAATGGATTTTCAGTTGAAAGAACCCATGTTCGAATCTTGGCTATGTTGCTACCCGTATGACTTTAGGCAAGTCACTTCTCCCCTCTGAGATTGTTCCTTCATGTTTAAAAAAGGTTGGACTAGATAATCTCCAAGGTTGTTTCCAGCTCTAAATTCTATGATCCTATGGTATTTTTCTAAATCTTTCCTCAGATTAGCTGTAATCCTGAAAATCCATAGACACAAATATCCACATCCTCTAAAAGTGATGTCAATTCAGGGGGAACATAGATGGATGTGATAAAAATGAAAATGTATCCTTTTACATATTTAAAAAGTTGTGAGGGGTTCCCAGGATCAACATGTTCTTTAACTTGATAGAATACTGTAAATCTTTTAGGGGAATTTATGGAACCTATTTCTTAAGATGGAGAATGGATTTCCAGACACGTTGATTAATGATTTTTGGAAAGTGGTATAAAGTTGTAAAGAACTGGCTTTTTAAGAAAAATTATAAGGGGAAAGAAGAGAGAATAAAGACTTAATTTAGTGTTGGGGTTGGTAGAGTAGTTCAAGAGATTGGCATTAAGAAACTATAAAATGGAGCAGTTGTTGTTTGTCTTTCATTCTTGAAGAAGACCATGATATCAGGGATGTGATGCCATGATGTGCAAGTGAATCAGATTTAAGTGAGGAAGGGCTGTGCAAAGCTACCAGCCTCACTTACTCCTCTGGAGCCATGTGTGTCCAGTGGTGAGATATAGATCCAGATGACTGGAGAAAGCCCTGGATGCAATGTGAGACCTTGGCTTTTTAAGCTATCACCTCCAAAAAGGAAAACAGAAATTGTAAACTCCCTAATTGGATTTTAAAGTCCTTAAGAATAAGAATTCTATATCTTATTTCTCTTTGTATCCTTAGTCTCTTGGTTTCACAGAGTATAGAAGTATCAACAGCTTCTAATAGGCATAACAACATTGGAAAAATGATTAAATTTATGCTGTGTGACTCCAGAAGGCAAAACTAGGACCAGGGGGTGGCCGACTTCTGTTCAGTATACTGTCTATAAATAGTGTGTATTTGAATATTTGTTTTCTATAAACAAAATTAAACAACAGAGTATTAAGTCGGCTTCCATTTTGGTTAGGGGGTGTGGAAATTTTGAAGAGCTGTCCACTTTATCAAAATGAGATTCTGCCAGTATCTGTTTTACATACTAATTCTGCTCACATGAAGTGTGAATGAATTAATGAACACTTTGAACTTAATCATCATGTTGTTATTTACCCCCTTGGTATGAAGAATGGTAGTTGGTAGTTATTTGGGGAAACATGTAATAGGTACTTTTTATAGTGATCATACACAGCCTTATTTTAAAATCTGAATCTTTATTATGTTAATTGTGTGTGGAATGAAAAAAATTTATTTCAAAACCAGTAATTACATAGGAGAGTGCTTTGGTTTGTTAATGACTAGTTTACTGCAAGGAGGAGTGGGGAGCAGGTTTATGAAAAGAAACCTTGGGTCAGTGCCCTGAAACTGAGTAAGTAGTTGTCAGAATCACTCTCATTTCTAAAAGGAGAAGAAGACCTCCAGCATGTTGGGTAGGTCCCCTCTGGGGGATTTATAGAAAGAAATGGATCAGAATGGGAAGGCATTCTGAGGGAGTCCCTCTATCCATTTCATCACCACCTACCAATACATTCTCTACTTGAGCGTTCCTATTTATTTTCTGCCTACACTGGGAAAATGCATTTCTCATTGAATATATCTCACAGATATGCTTCCAATTTAGCGATTATGATTAGTAATTCACCTAAACGCTAACCTCAATTTCACTGACCCAGCCTATGGCAAACCAACGAAAGTTCATGCAGACATTCACAAAAGCAATATTTGAAAAAAAAATTTTGGCCTAGTCTAAGAGCTAAGCAGGCAAGCATTATTTGTAGTTTCTCTATGGAATGTACCAGGTAAAGTGAATGCTCAAGAATACTTAGTGCTTTTAGGACCCTCTTTGATATGTAAGAGAGAGAATCAGAATGTTCTCAGTGCTTAGCATTCTCAGTGCCCATAATTTTCTGAGAATTAAGGAATAATTGACTTGGAAAATGTTATTTTTAGAGGATTCACAGGAGAAAGATTACAAATTGAGAGTCAAGAGTAAATCAAAGGAACTGGGATTATTTTAATGTAGAGATGACAAAGTGTAGGTGTGACAAGTATAGAGAGAGACTTTGGAAAGATTGAGACTATCTGAAGTTATGGAGGGATCCTTCTAAGATCTATCATCTATGAATATAACCAAATCGTTTAGAAAAATACAACTATGAGGCAGCTTGGTGGCCCATTATATAAAAACACACTGAACTTAGAATCAGGAAAACCTGAGTTCAATTCCTAACTCAGATACTTATTTGGTAAGGGACTTTACACAAGTCACGCTGTTTGCCTGAGTTTCTTCATCTGCAAAACTGGGATAATACTAGCACTAACCTCTCAGTGTGGATGTGAAGATTAAATGAGATAATATTTGTAAAAGTATTTTGAACCTTAAAAGGGCTTGAATAAATGCTATTTATAGGTTTCTCTCCGCTACGAGTGGCTTTATAGATCTATTTTTCTTAGACATTAAAAACTGGAAAAGACTAAATTTACCATCCCTTTACCTTCAGTTCCTTTTCCTATCAAGAGAGAAATATATTTAAACTATAAACTGTCTAGTCAGGTTATTTTCCTTAAAGTCCCTTGGGTCTTATGTTAAAGAAAAAAGTCTAAGGAGAAGCCATTCAGTAACTTCATCATGGGGAAAACAATAGAATTTCCCTTTTAACTGACTTGGGTAAAGTTTGTAGTAAAGGTGATATAAAGAAAGCTGGGATGTTATTTCAGCAGTGTGTTATCAAGCTATGATACTTTTATGTACCCATCCATATTCAGGGCTATGCCTAATCCTGAAATTAACTGAAATTAACCTTTCCTTCCAACAATGGTGGGGACACTTGTCATTTCTCTCCAGCTCTTTTCTTTCTAGATTGCATGTAGCCCACTAAAAAATTTTATTACAACATTAACCCATGATGACCATGTTAAAATTAAATTATTATCTTTTTAAGATTAGTAATATTTTAGATCAGTAGAACTTGGAAAATACTCTAGTAACTTATATCATTATAACATTAACCTATAATGTAGATGTTACAGTTGTTGATTATACTGTAATGTAACTAGTTTTACACTAGTTACATTTTAGATTACTATGATTTGGAAAACCACTGTTAACTCACCAACCAACCAACACATCGATAAGCCATTTCTTATACCTTACACAGATGGCCAATTCCTTTTACTTAAAAAACACAAACAAACCAAGTATGTGTTGGTTTTCTGCTTTATAGGGTCACTAAAGTAATTACTAATGAAAATATTTGAATTGTAAAAGCTTTTCCTCCACCAAGATTATTAAAATAATAATACAACTGGGGAGAATATCATTTCCAGAAACAATCACTCTGTCTCTTTCCAGACCTCAGGATGATACCTCATTAATTTTATTCTGACTGTTGTGGTTTAAACACAGAGTTGCCAAAAACTGTTTCAGTGGGGGCTTTGCCCACCCAGAAACTGTTGGAGTTTCATGATGTGTTGTGGTGGAACTGTTTCAAAGAATTTAGAGTCAAACCATCTCTAATCCAAGTATAGGCATTTATTGAGATTGACACCTCTCATGAAGCAGGCTAAATTCCAAGAGGAACCAGCAGCTTCAGAGAAACAGATGGATTTTTATAGGGTAAAGATGCAATTATATTATCAAAATTTACATACAATAGAGGAATATGATTAATATTAGAAAGGCAAGAGGAGTTTAAGGGATTAGGTAATGGAAAAGGGGTCCCATCTATGATTTGGTGGTTAAACATTCTAGTCATGCTGCCCTCCAACTGGCTGGCTATTGTTGTCCTGTCTGGTCAAGACAGATAGGTATTGTGGTGCTCTGTTTCTATGGGAATGGGACTGGGGGCAGTGACTAGATAGAGGCAGTAGCTGGGGTCCCATTACATGAACACACTTGTTGTTCTAGTGCAGTGGTTCTCAACCTTCCTAATGCCACGACCCTTTAATACTTGTATGTAGGCATATCTGCTTGTGGGTGGACCCGCCTGGAGACGGATAGAGGAGCGATGTCTTGGTACTTAAGACCATTGGAAATATGTATTTTCTGATGGTCTTAGGTGACCATGTTAAACCCCCAAAGGGGTCGCGATCCACAGGTTGAGAACCACTGCTCTAGAGAGCAGTGAGGTGTATATGAAGTTAGGACATTGGGGGGGGGGTGGCTAGGTAGGTACAGTGGACCTGCTATTAAGTGGACCCTGTAATGAAGTTAGGATACTCGGGCTGGTGGCTTTATTAGGATCCCATTATGATCTTTTATGCTTTGAGATTTTTTTTTTGAACTTAATTTTCTTTCAGTATGTGAAATAAACTAATCCTGTTCCCTCGAAGCTGAATCCTAGTTGTGTCAGTTTTTAAGGTGATTTTTTTTTTGTTTCCCAGTCTTGAGGATAGACTCTATTAGGGTTATCCATTTAAAAAAAAACAAAACTGAATGAGGCAGCTAAGTGGCAGAGTGAATAAAAACTGGCCCTGGAGTCAGGAGGACCTGAGTTCCAATCCAGCCTCAGACACTTAACACTTACTAGCCATGTGACCTTAGGCAAATCACTTAACCCCAATTGCCCTGCCTTTCCCCCTCAAAAAATCCTGAAATGGACCTGAATAACTGGTGGTTTTTAATATCAGCAAAAACTTCTGTTTTATCATTATTTCAGGCATGTTTGGAATTCCTACAAACCCTGGGAAATCTGGGGCTTCTGGGCATCATATACAAATTTGGGAGATACAACAATGAATGTTGTATAGAACACTATGCTAGGTGTTAGAGGATAGAGTTTACATAATAACAAATTTAATGCTACCTGACCCTAATAGTCTACTAGGGAATTATGGTGCCTACATGCATAATTATGGCACATAATCAGAACATTCAATATTACAGGATACAGAGATAATTGTGGTATTTGCCATTTCATTCAACCATCACAAATCCTTTTAATGTAATTCTTTCCCCTATTATAAATTGTAGTAGTTAACCAGATTGTTTTCTCTTTTTTTACAAGTGTGATTTCTTAGGGCATTAGGGACCTCCTCTGCTATATGTAAGGATGTGTTGATGTGTGACATGACAGGATTTGTAGGGTATGTAGGCCAATATTTATTAGAATTACATAACATTGTGAAGTGGTAGAAACTGATGAAAAGACCTGGACCAGGGGACTCCCCTAACAGCTGATTTCCAGCAACAATGAAGACAGCTGAAGCTCTACATAGGATGTGGATCCATGCCATTAAAAAGTTGGGAATTTTGAAAGAATATGTGAGTTCTTTATATATATATAAAAGTTCTTCTCTACCCCTTTATTGGGAGAGAAGATAAAAAGAAAAAATCCTGAGCAGTTATTTCTGATTTTCATGTAGCTTTCAATAACATTTTGAAACTTAGTTAATAATGTTTTCAAATTCTTTTTAAAAAAAGTTATCAGATAATCCATGCATATGAATCAAAGGCTGATCTTTTCAGTACATTGGTTTCCCTGAGACTGAAAATGTCACTCTGTGATAGCTTTTTCCTGCATGTAGTTCAAACACTGTCATTTATGAAATGCTTGTTTGTCATTAGGAATTTACTTTTGATGGATATCAGTATTATTGCTTTCATTGTACTGTAGTCGTAAGAATTTTTTTCTATGCATATTTGTTACTAGAACATGAAAATTTATCCACCTGTATCTTTCTATGTACACAAAATATATGTAGTCATCCATGTAAATACATGAGTGGTAATTTGGGGTTGGGGATTCTGTCGTTCTCAATCCTAGTTCTTCATATGAGGGGTAGAAATATTTTTAGGGACTTTTGTCCATTAATCTGTCAGCATTGGTTAGTATCTCATTCACTAGGAAGCAGCAGTATATGTTAAAGGGCTTAATATTTGTTGAGGGAGATAGAGGACAATACGAATTTTCTGTTAGCACTTTACCGGTGACCTTTCAAGGTGATTTATCTTACATTCGATGTCATACTTGTCCAAGTAAATTAGTTAATCAAAAGCATGTATACATATAAATAATGGTGCAGTGGGTTCAAATCAAGTCATTTCACTTCTCTCAGACTTAAGTTTCCTCATTTGTAAAATGAGGGCGTTGTATGTAGCTTCCTTCAGTAGCCTCTAATGCTCCTTCCAGTTCTAAATCTATGATCCCATTACTTTTACCCATTCCATATAATTCTTTCCTTCCCACACTTTCTCTTTCTCAATGTATCCCATCAGAGAAGACATATTCATTTCTGGAGGAATGAGAGATTTTTTTCAGATTATTTTCCATCAAATCAGTTTATATCTTGTAGGTACCTGATTGCTTACTTTTTGTTTGCCTCATTAGAATGTAAGTTCCTTAAGGGTGGAGAATGTTTTTGCCTTTAATTATACCCCTTGGTATATGGAAGGGGTTAATAAGTGCTCCAAGCAACCTCAAAAGGTAGTTCAGTTGCTGACCCACAGGACCTTCTGGGAGGGTAGCTTGTTTAGAACATTTCTGCATCCTCATCCTTACTCAAATCCCAAACTTGGGAGGCTCCCTCATATTGCCTCTTTTTCATTCTGTTTTTTTATTTTGCAAAGCTTGAACCAGTAAGAAATATTTGATTGGGTTGGGAACCAATGTTTCTCAACACTCCACCTCCCTTATTTCACACACAATATTTATTTCTAGTTCCTTTAGCTATGTGAATAGCTACTGACAGTGATTAAATTCTACATTCATTTATTTACCAGAATTTATGGAGTGCCTGTTTTGAGAAAAACACTTGTGCTAGGCTTTGAAGGAGATATAAAGGACATGACCCTGTACCTGCCCCTCATGGAGCCTAAGGATTAATAGGAAGATAGTCTACTATTTCCATGTTCAATTTTCTCTGTACATATTGCCCTTTAAAAAAATCAGCTTTGAGCTTTGTAAATGTTTTGAGCACAAGAAATATTTCTTTTTTGTATCTCCAGTGTCTATCATAGTGCCTGGCACATAGTCTTCCCTCTTATTGTACCTTTAAAGTTTATAAATATTATCTTATTTTCCCCCCCTCACAACAACTTTGGGAGGTGCTATTATTATCTCCATTTTACAGATGAAGAAACTGAGGCAGACAGATTAAGTACCTTGCTTAGTGTCACATAACTAGTGTCTGAGGCTGAATTTGAACTCCATTGTGCCACCTTCCCTGTAATCACCATAGTAGGTACCTGATTTTTTGAGTTGTTGCTTCCTTGCTCAAAAATCTGTTTGCTGGCACTCCTCATTGTATAATAAAATACAACCTATGTTCTTGGTGTTTAAGACCCTTTGTCCCCTGGCTTCCACATTCCTTTCCAGACATATCTCATGTTCTTCCCATTCATGAACTTTTGTGTTCCTGGCAAATTGTGTATTCCCCAAATTTAACACTCCATCTTCCATCCCATACAAATGTGCAAGACTGAAAAGCATTCCCTTCTCTCATCTCTGGGAAAGGGAAAGGAAAGGAGAAGGGATAAACATTTACCCAGCCACTGTGTGTACACAGGTACCATGCTAAATTTTTTTTTAACGAATATCTCTCAGTCTCAGGCGCCATTGCATTTTCCTTATCTCCCTCGTTGATCATGTTCTTTTCCTCCGCAATTTTCTTAAGACTGTATTTATTTATATATGTATTGAATCTCCTCACCCAAGATAAATTTCTTGAAGTCAGAAATGTCTTTTTCATCTCTGGCATTCAGCACTGTTGAATTAAATAGCCCCCCGTTGCTGCAGATTGCAACCATAAATCTTGTATAAAGACCCCATGCACTGGAATCCTTGCACTGATTCTTTTGTACTTCGTGGACACCATAATGCAACATTTAGGACTATCCCTCACTCTTACTATATTCTTTCTGTGTCTTTCTGCCTCCTTTTGGGTCACCTGTAATTATAATTTTTCTGTAGTTGTATTATTTTGTTATTTGTCAAATATATAGCTTCAACAAGGCAGTATGGTGGTTAAAGATAGACTTTTGCAGTAGCACATAATAATTGCTTAATAAATATTTATGTATTGATTTTTCTATCATCCCCAAAGAAGTGTAAAATAAAACATTTAGTTAAAAATTGCCATTTTTTTCTTCTACTTTCGCAACAGCTGCTATAAATAGTAGCTTGAGAGAGAAATATATTCTTCCTGTAGTCCTGCATTTAAATCTCTCCAAAACCCCTAAGCAGCTGGCCTGGCTACCAGACTCAGAATATTAATAGCAAATCTGTGACCTTCAGTCACAGATGCAGTTTTGCTTAGATTCACTTTAGATATATCACATGTAGACTGTTCCACGGTCTGATTCGAAGAGCCTGGGATCTAGTCTTTGTTTGTCACTGATCACTTCTGGGACCTTCAACAAAATTCTGAGTTAGAGTTTAGCAAATTTTACCTCTGAAATGAAGATTTTTACCTACTCTATAAAAGACTATGAAAAGTTTTCTATTTCATAAGAGAAAAAGATGCCACATAAATTCAAGACACAATGCTGACTTTAGAAGTACAGTATATGACAATCTTCTTAGCCTGGTAGTTCATTCATTGCTATGATAGCCTGAGAGCTGAAAGGGACTTCAGAAATAATCTAATTGAACCCATCCATTTGACTGAGGAAGAAACAATGGCAGACTGCAAATGCACTCCTTGCTCATCTCTTCTTGGAATCAGTGGCTTCTTTTGAGGCCAGTTCAGGTGCCACTCCTGCATGATGTCTTTCCTTCCTGATTCCCCCTAATTGTTGGTGTTTGTGCTACTAGAATGGACGGAATTTTTATTTGTGAATTCTTAGAGGGCAGAGACACAGTTAATATGAAGAACACAATGCTCAGAAAGTGGGCTCTGTTTAGCGTTTTGTATTTTTGACCTTAGCACCAAGCACAAATCCTTTGAACATAGTAGTACTTAATCAATATTTATTGAATTGAATTGAATTATTTTTTCATGTAATCATTTCTATCTCCAGTTTACTAATTGCAAATTTGAAATAATGACATTAGCCACATACCTGGTATGATAGTTTTGAGGAATAAATAAATTTTTAAAACATTTACTAAGAACATTTATTTTTTTGTTTGGCTAATATTCTTTTTTTTTTTTTTTTGGAAATTTTCATTCTGTAAATATTTTTTCTCTTGAGCACAAGAAATATTTCTTTTCTATATCTTCCGTGCCTGTCACAGTGCCTGGCACATAATCTTCTCCCTCATTATAACTTTAAAGGTTACAAAGCTCTTTATGAATATTATCTTATTTTTTCTCACTCACAACCACTTTGGGAGATGGGTGATATAATTATCTCCAGTATTTTGTGTTTGGGAATTTTGTTACCACACAAGAGCTAGTTACTCCACACGTTATTAAACTGAATTCAATAATTCAAGAAATTCAATTGAATTTATGATTTATTTTTCCTCAAAGCTCGAAGGGGATCAAATCTGAGCCCTACTGTTATTAACATAATTTAAAATTATCAGTGCCTTTTATCTTTACACGATTTGTTTCTGGATATGCCCCACCCAGTACGCTTTCCTTTGAAACAAAGGAACTGTTGAGCTAAGCCTGGGTATGAGAACACATACAACATCCTTCATCCACAGTGCTGACCTTTCCCCTAGGCAAGAAGGGGAAATGGGCTTCTTGATTTCTTCTCAACCAGGATTGGGCAGAATGTCATTATGATTAACCAGTTATTGAATTGTCATTTTTACTCAAAAATCTCTCCAGCGACATTCCTCATGGTTTACATGACAAATTACAAGCACTCCTGTTCCTAGCATTTAAGACGCTTTAGTGTCTAATGTGTCTACTGACTGGCTGCATTGTATTAGCTGGGTGGGAAGATTAACAAAGTTTAGATGAGACTTGGTCTCTGCCCTCTTACCTTGTCAAAGTCCTTTCCCTTCTTAGAGTTGGGGTGCGTTGTCCTGGAAGAAGGTTTAACTGGGATAGTGGCAAAAGGAGTACCAAGCCTATAAAATTAGAATTCTGTCTGTCTGGAGCTGGGGGAAGAGCTCTGGAAAGCTTAAGGAGACTTCCTCCAGTTGGACTGATTTAAAGAATAGAGCTCCACTCATTGCTAGAGGAGCCTTTTTTTTTTTAAGTTTCTATTTTACTTACCATACTTATTTTCTCAACCTCCATTCCCCATCTATAAAATGTACATGATAATATCTCTATTGCTTACTGCACAGGGTTTTGTGGAGATAAAGCATGGTGTAAACGTCCAATATTATTTAAGAAGAAATCTTAGTGAGCTAACAGGAAAAAAATAAACAACCTATAACCTTGGCTATCTCTTGCTCTCAAGTTGAACTAAGGCTTCCTTAGCCCTTGCCTTAGCTTTCCAATTGATCCCTGTGAATTATGTCTTTTCCTGGTCCCCAATACTGGGCATCCCTGGATTGCTTTTCAATGATGAGGTGCAGGCTCTGGGAGCCCCCTTGAGCTCACCTTCCATTATCATAGCGAGTAAAAGGTTTTTTCTAGATTAGGTAAAGCTGGATGGTGGTCAGTTTAGTTTTTAAAGTCTCAAAAGCTTTCACCTGGTGGTCTGGGCCCCACTCTAGACAGAATGAGTCCAGGCCTTGAGTAGCCATTAATGACTGCAGTCCCTTCCAGGCCTTGGGTTTAATTGGATATAGACCAAGATGGGGGGACACTTTAGGATCTAAGAGTCAAAAACAAATGCTGGGATGGCAAAAGTAGCTTACCCAGGAATTTCCTGATCCCAAACAATTGACTCACCTATCTCCCACCCTCCTGAGGGAACATGGGGAGATCTTGGGAGGCTTAATTAAAGAAAATTGGCTTCCCAATTTCACCAACAGGTCGCTTCCCAACAAGGGGACAGGATAAGAGAGTATAAGGAAGGAGGGTTCAAACAACAGATCCTGAAGTAGGCAGAGGACTGGGTCTGTTTGGAGACAGTCCCTTAATTTCCCCTTCCATGCCCCTGATCTGAGTGGTCAAGGGGAGGGCAGAACCAATTGGTTAGAATAGAGAACTTAGCCATAATAAAGTGGGTAACCTTACCTTCAGCTGTAATGCTTGCCCAGAGTTCAGTTAGAGATGGAGAAAGTGGGAGCACTGCCAAGCCCCGTGCTCCCCTTCACTCCAAGTCTTGAGAAGGCTGGAGGACGGGTATACTGGAAGGTGGCTCTACCACTTTTCCAACCTTGGGGACAATCCTTCCTCCAATGTCCCTCCTGGTCAGATGGGCATGGTTCTAGAGGCGTCAGTTCCTGGTGCTCCCTCTGGGGGGGGCGTTCCTTGGACCAGTGACTCTCCTTGTTGCATCAAAAGCAGGTTTTCCCACTGCCCAAGTGACTGGGCTTCCTTCAAAGGGGTGGCCTGGGGCGGGGGTTCCTGGCCATGGCAGCAGCCAGGAATCGAGCATGTGTTCCGTCTGTGGTTCGTTCCCTGAGTTCTTTCTCCTCTGCTTCAACTAGGTCCCTGTTGTTAAAAACTCCAGAGGCTGTGTCTAGTAATTGGGCCTGAGGTGTTTGGGATTCCATTGCCAGTTTCTGTAGTTTCCTCATAATATCTGGGGTAGACTGATTAATGAAATACATGTTAAGGATTGCTGCCCCTTCTATAGAGTCAGGATCTAAATTCGTATACCTTTTAATAGCTTGTACCAGTCAGTCTTGGAAAACAGCAGGATTTTCCCTTTGTCTGTGTCTTAGATTCGACTGGCAAGGGGAAAGGGCAGCTGGCACCTGAGGAGGGAAAAGGGTCAGAAGAGGAGATACCCCTAAGACTGCTGTGGGGGTAGGGCCTGGGGCCTGAGTGGGTGTTGCCTCAGGAGGAGGGGCCAAAGAGGGAGGCACCTCAGCTAGAAAGGTGGTTGGGACCTGAGCAGGAGTCCCTGAGGGGGGAAGGGCTGAGGCCAAGCCATAGGAAGGGGGTCATTTAATTGGTCCCTGTTGCCCCTTTGTTGAGGGGTTCTAGCTTAAAGCATTTCACAGTCTTTCCTGAATTGAGAAAGTTCAAAGAAGTCCATTAGGTAGGCAACTTTGATCCATCTTCCTTTTCTGCCACAGTATAATTCTAACTTCAAGAGAATATTATCTTTTAAAGTCCCCAAAACAGGCCACAATTCAGGGTTCTCTAAGTGATACCTAGGCCAAACAGTGTTGCAAAAAAACACCAACTTTTCCATTTTAAATTCTCCAAAGAAACTAAATTTTTCCCAGTGTTGTAAAAGACAACCCAAAGGCGAACTTTCTGGAGCTATAGGCGTACTGGAAGTCCCTTCTTCCATAAGGGAAGGTTTGGGAGTAAGCCTCGAAAAACAAACAAAACAAAACCCACAAAAAAGTACCTGAAGTTTTCCCAGTTCCCTAGCGCCAAGAGAATTGAAAGAATTTGGCTTACACTTCCTGATGGGACATCTGTCCTTGTCCTCCGTTTTTCAGAAGCTGTGCCCATGTCCATGTTCTCCAACATAACCAAACAGGACCGAGAACCTGAGAGGTCAGGCTGAGTACTAGACAGCCTCCTAGCTGTCTGACCTAATAGGACCTGAGAGGTCAGGCCCACAAAAAACAACACACACACACACACACACCTCCAAGGTACTTGGAGAACAAGAAGGCAATGCAATAGGGAAAGAGAGAGGCTTACGTACCTTCCAGTTCAGGTGGGAGAAGACCTTGAGATTAGCAGTGTTTCTGGTATCAGAGAATCATAAAAATGATGTGGTTAGGGGTATGCAAGACCCCAAAATACTAACATACCATGTCCTGCCGAATGAATTCAACTCAAGTCTTCTCTCAGCCAAAGAAAAGTAAAGTTTCTTAAAAGTTCGCCATATTGGGTAGACTCTTAAGGAGCATAGGTGTCTGTGACACTTGCATTGGGCAAGCTGGTGGGAGAGAGCAAGCCTATGCTAGGTCATTCTATGGGCACTCACACACATGGGGGCAAGAAAGGGTCTTATGTACAGAAAGGTTGTGGGAGGAATCTGGGGGTGGTCTGGAGGAGGAGTTTGGGGAGGGTCTCCAAGGAGGAGTCAGATGAGGTCAGACTCTAGTAATAAGTTTGGGGAGGGTCTTCAGGAGTCAGATGAGGTCAGATTCCAGTAATGAGTGATTGAGGGTGGGAAGTTGCTGGATGCTACCTGGGAGCCACAACTTAAGGCCCATGGCCTCAGGCAAATGCCTTATATGGGAAGATTCAAGGAGAGCTCAAGAGGGCTCCCAGAGCCTGCATCTCATCACCAATACTAGGCATCCCTGGATTGCTTTTCATGGTTGGGAAAACACCAGCTTGGTAGTACACTGCCTCCATAACCAGCCAGCTATCAAGCACCAAAGAAACATTCCTCTTCTCCCTCTCCAGTCAAAAGAATTGAGAAATGGCTGTCAATCCACTTGCTTTCATGCTAATTAAATGAGGCCTTTAGGCTCTAGGGCAAAATATCTATGTATTTCCTCATTGGTTAAAAGTTTGGTTATCTCTGTTAGGGGGAATTAATCCTCTTTATGACAAATCGAATTCAATTGCCCAGCTGGGAGCACAGAAATAATTAAAGGGCACTGAGATTTTATCATGGAAGAGCCTTGGATTATATATAAATAGGCTTCTAAAACTGGGACTGTTTATTTTACCTTTGGCCTCATTGTTTTAGAATATTATTGATTGCTTGTGTGGTTTACTTAATTTGGTTGGATGAAATGGTAAAGAAGTCCAGAGCTGTCTTGCTGTTTATTTTTTAAAATACTGACAATAATTGACATTTTAATAATGCTTTAAGATTCCCAAAAGTCTTTGTTATCCATTGTCTTATGTGGATCTCACTGCCTTTAGGGGCTTGTTATCCCTATTTTACTGAAAAAAGGTGGCTCTGCCTCTGAGCACAGTTGGGTGAGTTGTACCCTTTCACCCAGCGGTGAGATGTGAATCTAGAGAAATCACCGTGACTGCAGATCTGTAATTTCCTCCAGTATTTTGTCTTTGGAAATTCTGTTACCACAGTAGAGCTAGTCCTGGAATAATACAGCCATTCTAGTAGATTATTCCACACGTTATTTAATTGAGCAGATTAAAAAAAATTCTACTAATTTAAATATCATTACATTATTTTGTAAATATAACAGATTTTAATCAGAGATGAAATGGGTAAATGAGAAACAAATTCTTGTTTCTTTTCTAATTTAACTGATTTCCTTCACTCAAACCCCACACTGATCCTCTCTGTCTCTGTTTGCCTGCTTTAAGAAAGTATGTGCTTTGGCTTGATTTTGAAGCCTGTGTTTCAATTACCATGGTGCTTTGAAAAGCGAACAATGAAAAGCCTGCCGGCCTGAAAGGCACTGGGGGTGGGGAAAAGTCCTCATAGGAAATTCACAGAAAGTGCTTCTGGTCATTTAAAAATGTTTTGTCTTCTTTGAAGATCCATGGGGTAAGAGGGACTGACTGTGTTTTCTGGTGCTGACAGGGGAATGGTTGTCATTTTTTCTATAAACAGCCACACTGTTGCCACTCTGTTTCTGCTCCTATTTTTTGTGGACACAGATCTCCCTTTGTCCTTCT
Source organism: Pseudochirops cupreus (assembly GCA_028627135.1). Classification (NCBI taxonomy): domain Eukaryota; kingdom Metazoa; phylum Chordata; class Mammalia; order Diprotodontia; family Pseudocheiridae; genus Pseudochirops; species Pseudochirops cupreus. Next base: position 275,382,596 of record CM053583.1, on the reverse strand, counting down.
GATTCAGGCAAGCATAAAAGAGATTTCCTAATTACTACCATGAACTATTGAGTATTTGGTTACTGGAAACCAGGGAGATAGCCTGGATGAAAGAAATTGTTAACACTCTTCCTTCCAAAAACCCTTCTGTTCTATTTGTTTTCCCAGAACTGCTAACAAGCCGTAAAGTTCGGGGTCATCTTTTATTCTTACTTTGGCCATGTCAGGTTAACAAAGGAAATTATGAAATGTGTGCAGTGGGGTGGGGAACTAGGGTAGGGAGTCTGGAAACCTGGGTTCTGATGTCTTAGTGGTCAGGCTGTTATTTCCTAGTTGTGTGACCTTGGGTCTATAATTTGAGTTTCCATTTTCTTATCTGCTTTTGAAGGCAAATGATCTTTTAGTCTGGAGAACATAGAACAAAAGACACTGATTTTTTTTTAAAAAACATGACTTCAAGATTTTATTTACCAAAAGAATAGCTTAACTGGTTCCTAGGTGTTGAGATTCTGTGAGTGTGTGTTGATATGATTATGAACTCTCATTTCATCTCATGAACAACTCAGTCTCAGTACTCATCCTGTTATGCTTTCTGTCTAATTGGTTTTGTTTATTATATTATAGGCTCCAGGCATGGAAGAGCTGATATGGGAGCAGTATACTGTGACCTTGCAAAAGGTAAGTGTGTTTTCTATCTTTCAAATATTGAGGGAAGGGGGAAGGAAACAATCATTTATTAAGTGTCTAATGTACCAGGAACTGTGCTAAAAAATTATTATCTGATCCTGACAACAACCCTCTGAGGTAGGTGATACTATTCCTATTTTAGAGTTGAGGAAACTGAGGCAGACAGGTTCAGTGATTTGCCCAGGATCACACAGCTAGTAAGTGTCTGAGGTCAAATTTGAACTCAGGTTCCCCTGACTCCAGGTCTGGTGCTCTATTCACTGTGCCACCTAGCCACCCTGGAATGTTGTTTTCAAAACTATAATATTAACTCTATTCGTGTGTATGTATGGTTTCAACAACAACAATAAAAGAAACCAAACTCATAATTAATGTTATTAAGAGTAGTAAAGCATTTTAAGGGCCTGCTAATACAAAATTGCTATAAAGAAAGGTAAGTTACACAAGTTTTTGACAACATAGAGATTGAATATTTTTTTTACCTTCAAACAACAAAATTATGCATCATTTTTAGAGATCTAATCTTTAATCTATTCACTTTCCAGCAAGACTGGGTCAAACACAATTAAAATGTTTTGAGGGATATATAGGAAAGGAGAGAACTTGGGAAAAGATAGTAATTTCTGGCATCCCTCTTATAGGTTCATAGGACATTCCCCCAAAAGTTCTAAGTCCAAACTAAATTAAAGAGTACTTACCTAGGATTCAGGAAATTTGGGTTTGAATGATAAAGAGATTTTGGATTTTCAATGTATATGTAATGTAATACATTTCATGTAAATTCATGTAATAATGTAATATATTTCATGTAATACATTTACATAGTAAATGTAACACTATGAAATGTAAAAAAAAAATGAATACATCGATTCATTTTTTAGCTTCATGACTGCCCTGTAAAACTAGGCAAAGCAGCATTTTTATAAATAACAGAATTGAAGCTCAAAAAAGCAGTGATTGACCCAGTACAGTATCTCATAGTCACTGGCAGAGCTGACTAGAATAACCTGGGCTTTCCTGACTCTGGCTCCTGCTTTTCTTTGCCTCCTACAGCATGGCTCTTGCTTACCAGGTTAAGTAATTCATTTGACCCCTCTCTGGGTCTTAATTTCTTCCTCTGTAAAATGAAGGGGCTAGAAGATAATATAATTTAGCTCTGATATCTTATCTCTTGCTGAACTATATTTCATCTATTCATTCAGTTCACTCAGGACTTTAATAAATCTCAAAAGATTCCTTCCAGCTCTACAATTCTATAATTCTCAGTTAAGATTAAAAGCATAGTCAGGATACTATATTTTTTCCACTCTTTGATTCATTGCCTAATTTTGAATTTCTTTAGCATTTAACAAATGGTCTGTATACTCCATTATTTTGGACTTGTTCACGTATTACTATGGAATTGTTTCCTAAGATCCCCACTGTATGTCTATAGATCTTGTGTTCCTTCCACATTAATTCCTTAAGAAGTACTATGAAGCCTTCTACAATCTCCATGCTTTTGCATGTAAGCTGTCCCCATTCCTGTAATTAATTAACTGCAGTAACTTTTCAGTTTAAGTACTATCACATGCCTTTCCTGATCTCCCAAACTGCTAGTGTCCCCCCGTTCTCTTGTATTTACTTTATATACAGTTTCATATATTTATCGATCTCTCTCTATATACTCATTTGTGTGTACGTGTGAGTGTATGCACACACAGAGGGAGCCTGACATATTGGATGGAGTTGGGAATACCCAAGTCCAAATCTGACCTATGCCATATACTATGTGTATGGCGAAAACAGAAGCAAGTGACGGAATCTTTCATTGCCCCCAGGCAATAAATTGCAGGGCTGGTGCCATCTGCATTAGTAGAGAAAGTATCTCACCATCTGCTTCATATAGCAGTGAAGTCAAGCTTCTCCAGATATCTTGTATATAGTTAGGTACGTACATACTGTTCCACCTGATAGAATGTGAGTTCCTGGAGGGTTGGGACTGTTTCTATTTGTTTTTATATCCCTAATGAACAGCCTGGCACATAGAAAATGCTTAATTCTGACTGATAAATTTTTTCCCAATAATGTAGTTTCCTTTTTCAGTCATGGAACTATGAATTGTATACAACACTAGGTGTAATAAAGGACTACTTTAAGGTCCATGCCTGCTATTTTTCAGTATCAACCAAAAATAAAAAATTATTTTTCAGTCAAATCAATAGTCATATATTTGGTAACATGTTGTTGTTCAGTCATTTTTCAGTCGTATATGACTCTTTGTGACCCAACTTGGGGTTTTCTTGGCAAAGATACTGGAGTAGTTTGCCATTTTCTTCTCCAGCTTATTTTACAGATGAGGAAACTGAGGCAAACAAGATTAAGTGACTTGTCCAGAGTCACACAGGTAGTAACTGTGTCTGAGGCCAGATTTGAATTTGAGAAGATGAGTCTAGGTTCAGTGATCTATCCATTGCACCACCTAGTGCCTCAAGCTGTTAGGAAAAAAACAACATAACTTCATATTTTTATTAGTGATTTGTGATCTGCTGGTTCTGCATTCTCTTTAGTTGCTTTTTAATTCCCAGAATTCAATCTAACAAATACAGGAGAGTATTCTTAATTTTTCCTTTTTTCTTTTGGAGACAAGGTTTTCCATGTTGGATTAGGCCTAATCAAATACTATACTAAAATATATTTTGAAACATAGATAAGTAGAGATCTGTGAATAATGGAATTGGAGTGAATTAAAGATTTTGTCACAGAGCTCTGGACACCTCATAGGTGTAATCAAATTTACATATGCTTCCTATGCCTAAGAGGGTGGTTAAAAAGTTGTACTTCATTATATATGGTTATTTTATAGAATTTCAAAAATAGATTTGTAGTCTATAAGCATTATAGTTTTTCTTTTGTCTTTAGGAAATCACTTGCCATTATTGATTTAAATGGAAGCACTTTATAATTTTAAAGATTGCAGAACATCTATTTTATTGGTCCAAATATAGCCTGTATTTTTCTTCCAGTTTAGCCTTGTATAAATTCAGAGTATGACCAACAATCAATTTTATTTTTTAGAAGATATGTGTGTATATATGTATACACACATGTACATATATGTATGTGCACAACACACACATAACATACATATACACACATGTTCTTTTTTCTTTGAAAGAGATCTAGTTCTGGGAGAACAAAAGGTCAAGAATGTCAAGGGAATCAATGGAAGAAGAAGAGGAAGGCAGCCTAGTAGTACCAGATTTCAAACTGTATTACAAAGCAGTAATCATCAAAAATAATCTGGTACTGGCTAAGAAATAGAGTAATTGATTAGTAGAATAAGTACACCATGTACAGAGGTAAATGACCTTAGTACCTAGTGCTTGATACACCTAAAGATCCAAGATTTGGGGGTAAGAACTCATTATTCATCAAAAACTGCTAAGAAAACTGTAAATTATTCTGGAAGAAACTAGGCATAGACCAATATCTCAAATTATATACCAAGATAAGGTCAAAATGGGTTCATGATTTAGATATAAAGTATCATATAAATAAAGTAGGAAAGCATGAAAAAAATTACCTGTCATATCTATGGATAAGAGATGCTTTTATGACCAAATGAGACCACAAGGTAAAAATGAGTAATTTTGATTACATGAAATTAAAAAGGTTTTGCACATAAAAACAACAAAGTCAAAATTTAAAAAGCAGGAAACTGGGAAACGAATTTTATGTCAAGTTTCTCTGATAAAGGTCTCAATTTCTCAAATATTTAGGGAATAGAGCCAAATTTATGGAAAAATTAAAGAGCCATTCCCCAATTGATAAATGATTAAAGGATATGAACAAGCAGTTTTCGGAAGAAGAAATCAAAGTTATCAACAGTCACTTGAAAAAAATGCTTTAAATCAGTAATAGAAAAATGCCAAATTAAAACAACTGAAGTACCACCTTACACCTATCAGATTGGCTAACATGACAGAAAAGGAAAATAACATGCTGGATAGGATGTGGAAAAATCAGTACATTACTTCCCTGTTGGAGTTGTGAACTGGTCCAGTCATTTTGGAAAAAAAAATTTTGAACTATGCTCAAAGGTCTATAAAACTGCATACCCTTTGACCCAGCCATGCTACTACCTAAATCTGTACCCCAGAGATCAAAGTAAAAGGGAAAGGACCTATATATGCATAGAAAGCATAGATCAACTCAGATGGAAATCTTTCTGTTTCAGGCCAGTGTGACTCAAACAGATGCCTTTTCCATTCCTACCAAAATAGTCACATTAGTGCTAAATAACACCGTGTATCTTCTGCTAGCTTAGATCAATTTCCTGGTCTATATTATCATTTTTCCCTCTAAAAGTTGGGATCATTTAAATGACGATTTTGAAATTTGAATCCTGCCTGCCAACTGTGGCATACTTTTTGACTTGTCCCCTGACAATTGGTTTTACCTTTATTCATACTGAAATATGAATATTCTACATGGAATGAATTTCTGCTTACTTTAATCATTCACTTTTCCCTCATCATAAAAGGATTCCAAAAGAGGATTTGGTATTGCTGTGTCTGGGGGAAGAGACAACCCACACTTTGAAAATGGTGAAACATCAATTGTCATCTCAGATGTACTTCCTGGTGGACCTGCAGACGGACTACTTCAGTAAGTGTGTTTGTTTTTTCTTCTCCTGCAGATTTCTCTACAGATAAGAAGGTTCTGATTTGATTGATTTTGACCTTGTGTATAATTATTTTAAATTAGATCTCTTTTTAGAATTTAAAATGAGCCCAGGACATGGGAAAATGCACAACCCTTACTAGCAATGAAATAAATAGCAAATGAAAATAAGTCTTACATTTTCATCCAATATCTTTTAAACTAGAAAAGATAAATGTAAAAAGTTCAGTCTTAGTGGGGCTGTGGTGTAACAGGCACAAAGACATTGCTCTTAGTATGGTAAATCTTTGTGGATCACACTTTGGAGAGTGTCTACTCGCCGTCTGTAAAATTATGAGATTGTATTCAACTGCCTCAAAAATTCTTTCCTATCATCCTATGTCTGATGAAAATGTAACAAAAACTACAAAACCATTCATATATTCTTTAACCCATTGATTCCACTTTTGGTATTTGTCCCCAAGAAATTAAATTTTTGAAGGGGGTAGGGTAATGTGTGTAAAAGCTATTCCTATCAGTACTATTTATAATGGGGTGGGGGAAGAGGAATTGGGAATTGGGAATCACAACGGGGAAGTGAACAAGCAAACTATACTATATTAATCAGATGGAACACCACATAAATATTAAAAATGAAATGTACTCTGTCAATATATGTGAAGCTTTGGGTGAAAATATAATATGTATGCAGTGATTACAACTGTCTAAAATAGATCCAAAGATAATTTGGAATGATTAGAAGTTTAGAGCAAAGGTTTTTAACCTTTTTTTGTGTCATGAACCCCTTCTCAGAAATTTTTAAGTGTATAAAATAAAATGGCTAGTATTATAAAGGAAAACCATTATATTGAAATAAAGTTATCTATCTGTCCATCTATCTATCTATCTATGTTAAGAAACCTTGGTTGAAAATTCTGTATATGAAGTAACCTGGCATTATAGATAGAGAGGTAGTCTCAGAGTCAGGAAGACCCCAGTTCAAATCTTACTTTTAACACTGGGCCAGCCTCTAAACTTCTTGGTACTCAAAGACTTCTTAGCACTCAACACAATTAGTTGCAAAGAAGGCAGGGCATGTTTCCTCACTCATGGAGTTGGTTAAACCAGTGAAATCACAAGTCCAACCCCTATCTATTTATTTTCCTGTGTGCTTTTGGAAGGGAATTCAGAATGGATTCCAAAACATTGTTCTCTGAACTCTGTGTTTGGACACATCTTAAATCAAAAGACCATGTCATCATGGAGAAATATTTGGATGGGGAATAAGCAAACAGAAGTCTTTGGTCTTATGAGATATGATGGAGAGGAACAAACAATAAAACCTCCCTTTTATTTTCATTTTCTCCCTTCTTTCTCCTTAATAACCTCCTCTCAAATTTCTTTTTCTCTCTGTTTTAAAATATGCATGAATTTTACATAGAGAACCTTTATTGAAGTGACTAAGCTAAATTTCTTCTTGAGAATAAGCAGTAAGAACCATTTATTCTGAATGTTCTGGAGCATTAGTTTACTAAATGTTGCTATCCTTATTGAAAAATAAGAGTGCGATGTTAAATGGTTCCTAATGTTTTCTCTAGTTACAGGTTCTGCCTTTAGAGAATTCAGTTATGGAGATTTTTTAAAAGCCATTTTTGTAGTGGTCTTTGGACAGCTCTATAGTTCTGGGGGTTTTTTTTTTTTTGCAGGGGAGTAAGGGCAGGAAAGTAACTTAAGTCATTTGATTAGGTTCTACTAAAAACCAGTGAGATATCAATTTAGCAATCTTGCATTCATAATAAAGCAAGGTTCTCAAATTTGATTTTTGGGATAATCTAGGACAAGTATCCTTCACCTTTTTTGCATCATGGATGCCTTTGATAGTCTGGTGAAGTCTCTGGATTCTTTCTCTACTCTACATAATGTCTTAAAAATGCATAAAATAAAATACATAAGATTACAAAAGAAACATTACATTGGAATACTGTTAACAAAATATACATTTTATTTTTTGAAAGCTAATATATTTCAGGTTAAGAACTTCTGGGGCTAAGCTCTCTTAATCTACCAAAAAAATGTTTTTGTTTTCTCTTGCTTTCCAGAAAATAGATATATAAGGACCAAAGTTTTTCTTAACAACCCAGTCCTTGTAGGGTATCAATTTAATGCTACCTGGTCTGGATGTGGAGGGAGAAGGATGACCAGAACCTCTGCCCCTAACTTGTGACCATTTCATTTTCTGGCACCCAGCCTAAAACCTAGGTCATTAGCACCATCTCCTGGATGTCTCTGGCTGCCAATCTTCCTCTGCTTTTCTTCCACCCAAACTCCAGCAGGATGCAAGTTTTCTTTACTCTCTTTCTTTTCCAGGTTGCCTGATCTTCACACACAAACTTTTTTGTATTTTCAAGGGGAATTGATTACCAAGCAGTATAAGGAAAACATTTTTCTAAAGGAGAGAAGGGCATTTAATAACAGACAGAAGGATGTATTGTTTTAGAGACTGTATTCTTAGAATATTTTCCTAAAGCTGAGTATCTTAAATTGTTTTTCTTAATTTTTTTTCTTCCTTCTTAGTCTTGACCTTGGCTTAGTTACAATGAATTTGTCATGGCTTTAGCTAGCCAGGCTATATCTTAACCCGCTGGATCTTTTTGAAGGTGATAGATTAGGAGCCTTTTGTAGGTACTGTGAGAAAGGTACATACTGTTTTCCCATAGTACTACTTCAGCTCATTCATTCCCAGGATACCTCACATTGCTCATGGCTTGTGAAAGTCTCTGGATCTACTCCCTCCCCTTAAGGGAGAGACTCTTCCCAAAGGTATCCCGTTGTCTGCCTTTTTATACCTCACCCTGTTCCTAAGGCTTTCTGTGCTGTGACCTTTGAAAGCTAATGTTTCTTGTACTTCTTCCCATCTCTGTTCTGGTGGGTCTGCCTGAAACGTATTTCAATAATTAGATCTTTTTGGTCACTTGGCTCTAGATGGTCAAATCACTGCTGCCTCTACCCTACCTTGCTCTTGGAGACTTAATGCTAAAGCCCATGCCAAACCACTGATTCTGTATCATGAATTCCTACCCCAGACTTTGTAGTTTTTAGCCTCTCAGATCTCTCCCTAGTCCCGTACTCTGTGACTGAATTGATACATATCCTGGAGCTAAACAATATTAAGAACCTTTTCTTCTTCCCCTCTAGGTATCTAACCTCTTTCACTATTTTAAGGGAAGGAATCACTAGGCTCCTCCCCGCTGGGATGACTCCCAAAGACCATGCTTTTTACTATATACCAATGAAAACTACATTGATATAAAACAGTATCACCATATCTTGATAATTGGAGAAAGCATTCAACCTATTATGGTTGAAATTATTTCAAATGGATATGACCTTTCAAACTCAGTGGAGTTGTAATTTATTTGTTTGTAAAATATAACATTGAGTATCAGTCATTGAACGTTTAAAATTGCTTTATGCTTAGGATTGATCTAGAATTATTTTAAGTGAGAAGTTTATCACAATTCATTTTATATTTTTGTTTATAGAGAAAATGACAGAGTGGTTATGGTTAATGGCACCCCCATGGAGGATGTACCCCATTCGTTTGCTGTTCAGCAGTTGAGAAAAAGTGGGAAGATAGCTGCTATTGTAAGCCATGGATTCACATTCGGTTTTATTTCAATAGCTTTTTGTTTCTGTGCCCAGAAGAAAATTACCACTTTTAACTGTCTGAAGGAATTACATAATCCAGAATCCAATTGCTTTTGTGTTTTTAATACTGTTTTTTGTATGTGTGTATGTGTGTGTGTGTGCTTTGAGTTTTTGAGTGGGTAGAGTGATTTTTAATTAAAGGACAGAATGGAGGAGACTTCTGGGAGGTTTTTTGTCTCTCTCTTTTTCCCCCCTCCCCCCGCCCCATCTCCCTTAAGCTTCTAATTTGTCAAAACATATCATTCTAGGTTCAATAACAACTTGTTTTTTTTTTAAATGAAATAGCTTGTGAAAAGGTTAAAGTATACTGCAAGAGCAAAAATAAAATAGGATAGAGGATTTTAAGACATTTAAAAAGGGTTATACATATTTAAGGGGTTTATTATGATAAATAACTTTTGAAGGAAAAAATAAGCTTACTTGAATAACAAAGCATGATGGCACAGGTCTGTAGCAGCAAGCACCCTAGCATACCCAGGATGGCTGCTAGCACAGGTTCTTTGATCTGCTTTTCTAGAGGAAAGCAGCTCAAAAGTGGTTAACAGTTTTACGTTAATCAAACATATATAATTTACCTAGTTCAAAGGTAAAAATCAGCACCCTGCACTACAGAGAATACAAACAAGTTATAAGCAGACAAAAAATACAGATAGAGAAAATAACACAACTCAACAGACCAACAGCCAGGGCTTCTAGCTGTCTGACTATTACATACCTGCATAGTTAGTTACCAGACAGAGAAGCACCAACATCTGGGTTTTCAAATCCCCAGGGCTCAATGGCTGCCCAGAGTCTCATCTGACCAAATCGTACAACTCTTCCCAGAATGAGCCCCAAAGCAAAACTTCCCCTCAGAGTATATATAGCCTTCTCCAGAGTCAGAGAACATCACAACCCTCTTGACCCCCTGCCTAATTACAAAATAACAAGATGTGGGCATTCCTGAGAAACAAGCTTCTCCTGTGGGCGCTGCTCTACCCTTCAGCAAACTCCTCCTACCACAGACTCCATGTGACCACATTCAGCCTATTAGCAGGCAGAGTGTATTTTCAAAGCAGGGAAGGTCTTCAAATTCCCTTAAGCTTATTAAGGGGCAAGGAAGATCTTCAAATTACCATTACAGGGTCCTTTACCAATAGTGAACTGGATATGTGTGCTAGTAAGCTAAGGGATAGGCTTTGTTTTATTTCTCTAAAATTGTACAAAAGTTTATTTTTCTTTCTTTACATTCACACAACTAACAGTCCTTAATTCCCCACCCCTATCACACCTCCTATTCACACTCTGATGGAACCCTTGTATCTGTAGGACTATAGTTAAGTAGAACAAATGAGCACAATGATCATATCTGACAATATAAACCTTGTTTTGTACCTATAGTCCATCATCTCTGCCAAAGACAAGGGTTTTTGTTGCATGTGTTTTTTTTTCTTTGTTACAAGTGCCCAGCTTTCTCATGATAAGCAAAATCATATATAAAAAAAAGCAAAATTAAGTATTTTACCAATCTCTTTGATGTACAATGCTAAAGTTCTAAAGAAATGCCACAAAATTAATGTGAAATATCAATGAGAAAAAAGAATTTTAAATAATTAAATAAATGTGCATATAAACATCAAGCATGTATCTTTTATCTTTACCAGTCTGGAAACATTTGAAGGAAAGAGATGATTCTATGTTGTTAATTCTGTATTTATTAGAAAAAAGTAAGTAATAGTCTTGGGGCAGCTAGGTGGCAAAGTGAAGAGTGCTGGCCCTGGAGTCAGGAGGATCTGAGTTCAAATCTGGCCTCAGACACTTCACATACTTACCAGCTAGCTGTGTGACCTTGGGCAAGTCACTTAACCCCAACTGCCTTGCCTTCCCCCCTCAAAAAAAAAAAAGCGAGTCTTATTTAATAGAAAAAAGTGAATGTTTCACAGTATCTGTGAGTTTTCAAATTTAGCTTTGAGTGGAAGCTGATTCTAGTAGGGATGGTATTTTTACGATTATACTGCATTTTCATTGCAAGTGTTTGTTTCAACAGGTTGTCAAGAGACCCCGCAAAGTGCAGCTCGCTCCTCTAAGGGGAAGCCCTTCCATAGATCCAGATGATCAGGCTTTCCATGTAATGGATGACCAGGCAGAATTTGATGGCAGAAGTGCCCGCAGTGGGTACAGTGAGAGGAGTTGGCACAGTGGCAATGGAGGACATAGCCGCAGTTGGGAAAATAGCCCTGAAAGAAGACTTCCCCATGACCAACCTCGTGGCCGAGAAAGGAGCTATACCCGGGAACGGAGTCGGGGCCGGAGTCTGGAGAGAGGTTTAGATCAGGACTATAGGAGAGACAGGAGCCAAGGCCGAAGCATTGACCGTGATGATAGTTATGATCGTGGCTATCGAAGAGATTACAGTCCATCTGCAGAGTATAGCCAGAGGCATCCAACTGATGTTAGATATGAGATGAGGAAAAGCCACAGTCGAGATCAACTACATTCCCGAAGTCCCACTCCTGAGATTCGGCGTCGGCCAGATCACATGGAGCAGCATGACATGGAAAGACCCATTGATGTTCTTTTGACAAAAAGTAAACCCAATGAAGGTAGTGATGATTTATTACATACAAATCCCTTCTGAAAAATTATGACATTAAAATGTTGTCTTTTTAGAGATAAAAGTCCAAAGACACATTCCTTTTAAAAAGGAAATGGCTCCATAAAGAGGTCAGCGGATAGGGCATAAAGAGAGAGAATGGTTTGCGTACAGGTTATAGATTCATAGAGTTTAGAACCAGAAAGGACTTATTATCTAGTCCAACCCTCTTATTTTACAGATGAGGACACTACATCCCAGAATGGTGAGGTAAGTTGTCTAAAGTCACACAGGTAGTAAGCAGGGGAGCCAGGATTTGAACTTAGCTTTCCTGAATCCAAATGCTGTGTGTGTCCTTCTGATTTAAGCAAGCAAAGGGTTATGATTACACAGGTTTGTTTTACCACTTGTTTCTTACCACTTCTCCTCTATTTCTCTTCCATGTCTCTGACTGTCCAAATTAAGAAAGAAATAAGTAGTTGGTGAGGGGAGAGGTCTATATTATTTATCCCAGAATAGGTTGTTTTGTTTTAGAAGCTGCTATAAAAGCTACCAGTCTTTATAAGTGGCTGGATTTATCCTCCTTAGAAAAAAACATTTTTTTTAAAAGACCTCTTCTGTCACTCACACAAATGTCTTTCTAATGTTCTTTTGAAAGAAATCTCTTTGACAGCTTACAGAGAAAGGGCCAGAGGGGAAATTTTCATGGTTGCGCACGCACACACACAGACACACACACTCCAATAGTCCTCCCCATCAGTGATTATTTCCCCATAGATACTCCTCTCAAAACTTATACGTAAAAGAAAAATAGCATTCAATACACAGAGACTCTGTTTATATGCCACTTATATTAAAAAGCATATCTAAGTCATAAAGTTAGGTATGTCTACTATAAAAGCCACTAGGGTTTATTTCTTTTTTATAAGCACGAGACAAAGACTCTTTATTCACATGGGCCAAAATAGCCAATCACTTATCCAGACACCTTCTTGGTTGATTCTAAGGTGCCCAGAATTAGACTGATGTAGCTCCAGGTTAGCCTCTCCATGGCTTCTGGTATTCTCTGTAACAAAGCTTATAGGGGGTCTTGTTTGTCTCTATCTGTGCCCCATTTTAGCATGGCTTATTTTGGCTTTGCAAGAAAGAAGGTTAAATTCTTTTTTTTTTTAAGAAGGTTAAATTCTTTATCCTTATAACACCAAAAAAGATATAGCTTGATTTGTGTTTAAATCTAATAGTGTTCAAAGGACAAATCACATCAGTTAGTTCTGGTATATTTTTGAGGGTGGGGTGGGGTGTTGTTTTGTTCTAAATAAAAGAGTGTTGAGGGTCTAGTTATATAACTGTGTAAAAATGGTTGACTGAGGGCTTGTTCAGGAATGTTATTTTCTGGAACTGAACTTAGAGTGTCACATTACTAAGTGAAAGCTAAGAACTCTCTTTTCACTAGGCTCTTTTGTTAGCACTGTACTTGAAAAGTTCAGTGTAGGGGAGTGTGAAGCTCTTAGCTATTCACCATGGCAAGGAACAAAGCAACCACCCTTCCTTACCCTGATGAATGAAGAACTTTAAAAAGGTGTGAGAAAAAGAATAAGGGAATTCACTGTTATTATAAGGGCACTGTTCAGTGCTGACTTGTCTCCAGTAGGTCATGCCACCAGCTTAAATTTCACCTTACAGAACTTCCCACTTATACCCTACTCCAGTGAACCTAGAGAAAAATTCCCTCAGCTTTTAAGCATCACTGACTTCTCTAAGATACCCATTATTTCTCTTGGTTTGTTCTGTCCTCATTCCATGGATGATGTTCCTTTTTCTTTTCCCATATTTCAGCCTGGTACACTTGTGGTTTAAGTATCATTTTTCTCTACCTTCAGAATAAGAGAAATAACACTTAGCTATGTTGAAACTTATTTTCGGAAAAAATATTAAACTAAGAGCTACCAAAAATCAATCTCTACAAATGGCTAGATTCTGCATTTGATACAGGAAAGCATGTTATTATACACTTAAGGCCACACAGCATTACTCAACTGACAGTTACCAAAATCTACTTAATTTGCCCTCAAAAAATATTTCCAAGCCACTGAATCAGAATTGGAATCCTTTCTGATTCAGTGGAAATCCAGTCCTTTCCACATTTGAACAGCAATCTTTTCTACAGTATCACCAGCAAGTAGAGAACTCATCGCCTCTTGAGGTAATTCTACTTTGGGGCAAATTTTGCTCTTAGGAATTTTTTCTTTCTTCTAATAAACCTACCTCTCTGCCACTTCTAAGCACCTTGCCCTCCCCCCCCACTTCCTCTGAGACATTTATCCCTGTGGCTATGGACAAGTCATTTAACTCTCTCAGTACCTCCCCCCGCCCCAGAAGCTCTTCAAGCTCTCAAAAGTTATAGATGAGTTACCAGTCTGCAATAGTGGAGGTAATTTACACGTGAGGGGTTCTCCACACTGATAAAGTCATCAATACGAACCAGAAAAAAGTAAAACAGTCCATTGTTCTAGGTTGTTGACATCTTTTAGGGTCCTGGTTCTCTTGTCCTTTTTTCCCTCCTCCTTTTTCTTAAGTTAGTAAACAAATAAATCTGTGTACTTATTCTCTGTGTTAACTTTAGCCACTGTAGCAAAGTGGAAAGGAAATAGAAAAATGCTACATTTAGTACTGAATGAGTTCAAGCATCAGCAAAGGAGCTCCAACACTTGAATAAAATTTCGTTTGCATAAGAGCATGGAGGAATGTAACAAAAAAAATTATGTACCTATTTTGTCTCTGATTTAAAAAAAAAAAACAACACCGGGGCAGCTAGGTTACATAGTGAATAGAGCACTGGCCCTGGAGTTCAGAAGGATCTGAGTTCAAATTTGGTCTCAGACACTTAATACTTACTAGCTTACTTGTCCTTGGGCAAGTCACTTAACCCCAATTGCCCTGCCTTTCCCCCCTCCAAAAACCAAAACAAAACGACACCAAATATAAATCCTAGCTCTGCTGCTTATTACTAATGTGACTTTGGGCAGTTCCTTCTACTTTGGCCTCCACTTTTTCTTCAACTATAAAATCATAATCTCCTAGGTTCCTTCCAATTCAAAATTCTATGATCCTACTTTCCTGATGCTTCATTGAATAACTATTGTATGCTTATCTTAAATAAGAAGAAAAAGGTAGTCATAATTGTGATAATTGAACCTGAATAGAGAACTCCTTCTGACTAATGATGATGCTTGAACAATAGGGTTCCTCCTCTTAGAAGTCTTCATCAGTATTTTTTGTGTATTAGGTATCGTTATAATCACATTTGGTTCAATTTCTGATGACCAATGGGCTTGGGACTGTGGATACAACTGCCTTAAAGTGTGGAGGGGCTTGCATTCTACTGGCAAGAAAAAACATACACAAATAGGTGGCATCTAGGTAGCATCATTCACAGATGTCAGACATGTGGTCCACAAGTCACATGCATTCCTAAATGAGATCTGGACCAAATTAAAATGTAATTGGGAAATATATAACAAAACAAATTTTAAGAACAATAAAACTTAGATGATATTAATAGGTGGTTTTCTAAGTCAATATGTGGTCCATGGAAGGATTCTAATGTATAGGGGTTTTTGTTTTGTTTTGTTTTGCTTTTTGGAGAAGGCAAGGGTTAAGTGACTTGCCCAAGGCTAGTAAGTGTTAAGTGTCTGAGGCCAAATTTGAACTCAGACCCTCTTGGCTCCAGGGCCAGTGCTCTATTCACTGAGCCATCTAGCCGCTCCCCTAACGTATAGGTTTAGTGACCTAGTCTCTATTTGAGTTGGATATCACTGGTATAGGGGAGAGAGTGCTTGTCTTGGAGTGAAGAAGACCAGAGTTCAAATTCTCTTCAGAGACTTACTAGCTAAGTGACCCTGGGTAAGTCAATTTCTGTCAGCCTTTGTTTCTTCTTGGGTAAAGTGAGGCTAAAAATTGCACTTACCTCAAAGGGTTAAGAGAATTAAATCAGGGGGTGGCTCAGTGAATAGAGCACTGGCACTGGAGTCAGGAGGACCTGAGTTCAAATCCAGCCTCAGACACTTAACACAAAAACTAGCCGTGTTACCTTGGGCAAGTCACTTAACCCTCATTGCCCTACCTTCCCTCCTGCAAAAAGCAAAAAAAAATAAAAGAGAATTAAATCAGATGATACATATAAAGCATTTTGCAAATTCAAAACAACTATGTAAATGGAAACTGTTGCTATTAAATAAATTCAAAGGAGTTTTTTTGTTGTTTTATTTTCTTGGTTCAGTTGAATACTTAAAGCTAGGTGATCAGGAAAGGCCTCATGTAAGGGCAGCTGGGTGAAGTGGATAGAGTCCTGGGCCTGAAGTCAGGAAGACTCATCATCTTTGTGAGCTCAAATCTGACCTCATCACTTATTAGCTGTGTGACCCTGGACAAGTCATTTAACCCTCTTTCCCTCAGTTTCCTCAGTTGTGAAATGAATTGGAAAAGGAAACAGCAAACCACTCCAGTATCTTTGCCAAGAAATCCCCAAAACGGGGTCATCAAGAGTCATATAAAACTGAAATGAGTAAAAAGCAACAAAAGGAGATGACATTTCAGCTGAGCCTTGGAGGAA
>CM053583.1:275341926-275366294 GCA_028627135.1 Pseudochirops cupreus | reverse complement strand
TGACTTGCTCAAGATCACATGGCTAGTGTTAAGTGTTTGAGGCCGGATTTGAATTCACCACCTAAGCTGCCCCAGAAGTAATAAGTCTTTACTCTCAAGTCCTCTACTCCCTTCCCCCAGTATATTCCCAACACTTATAATAGTAATAGTAAAAGGAGGTTTTAAAAAAAAATAATTAGGAATTTAACATTTAAAGGACTGTAACATATACATTCTATCACAAGCTTCTCTTCTGATCCCCACTTTTTTACACTTTAAAGTTCAGAAAGCTTACATTTTTCAGTAATTGCAAAATTTTCAGTTGTAGTACAACAAAAATCAGATGTTGTAAATGCAACGTTTTATCCAGAATCTGTTTTATTTTTTTATTACAAGAATGAAAATTCAAGGTAATTTTTTTTAAACATTAAAATAACATTTTGAAAGTTGGCTGTATAGAGCTTTAAATACAAGATGGTTGACTTTTGACATTTAAAAAAAATTCTTTGCATTACTCATATAAATAACATGTATCATTAGTAATTCAGCAAGTCTTTCAGTATCAGTTCAAACCCACTAACAAAAAAACAATTTAAAGAACTAAAATACCCACTTTTTATTTTCTCCAAATGATTATATGAGTTATAACTTTATAGGTTCCTTAACACCATTTTATTAAGATAACCTTAGATGTTCGGGGGAGTGGGGTGCAATGTAGCTGGAGAGACCAGGAAAAGGATTCATGCAGAAGTGATGCTTAACCAGAATCTTAAAGAAAACCAGAGATTCCAAAAGTTAATGTAAGCAACAAAAAGTTAAACTATTATAACATAGCTTAACTTTTCTTCCTTTCTTTGCTTCTACTGAAATTCAGTCTTACAGTTTGGCTTTTCAAATGACACCATGATCAACCTAACAAATTTCAAATATAAAAATTAAATTGTGTGGCGTATGAATTGAATGCTTAAAAGCGTGCATAACGTATTAATGTGCCTCTAGGAATTACTTTGATCTTTAATTTTAAGAGAATGGTTTACATACCAGGTATTCTGGAAGGGTGAATAATGGCTTTGAAAATGTATTTTTACCCACTTATCTGGACTAATTCAGACTTTCCATAAAATGTAATGGCACATATGTTTTTGCTTTCTAGAATATGGTCTCCGACTTGGGAGTCAGATTTTCATAAAAGAAATGACTAGAACTGGTCTGGCCTCTAAAGATGGCAATCTTCATGAAGGGGACATAATTCTTAAGGTAGGTATGGGTAGAAGATTGTGAAACTGCTATATGCTGTTAGGACCCCTGCATTTTCTGTTTACATTTCCTTTTTCTGTTAGAAGACAGTCATTCCTCTGCTTGATTGAGTGACTGCATATTTGTTTCAAGAAAGTTGTTTTTCTTTTTTTTCTGTGGGTTGGGGAGTCGGAGGAAGAGAACATATATTGCTGTTAATGTTTTGAAAATAGAGACATGTGCGGAGTTACAGATGTAAGATGGTACATGCATTTTCACTGTATTATTGGTCTTACATATTTGTTTTTGCTTTATTACAAGAGACCTTGCATGAAATGGGAGTTATCTATCGATGCCATAATGAAAACACAAACTGTCAATAAAAGTGTTCTAAAAAATAAGTAAAATTTTGGGGTGAGCAGAAGCAGGAGAGGGAATCTTATAGTTTTCTCTGAAAAAGACATTAGGAACAATTGAATTTCCAAGCATTTTATTAAAAGACTTTTAAAATGGGTTGTGTCATTTCCACCCACAAGGTAAGTACTTTCTCTTTTCCCTTTGATACTGTGAAAGCTTGTATTGCCTATAAGGAGAGAGAGAAAAATTAGGAAAAATAAATTTAGATATAATTCATTGAAATAATTTTGTTTGTGAATTAAACCACTTAAGTCATCTCACAGATTCAGATCAACCATATTTTTGTCTTCAGTTTAAGGGTATGAACAAGCAAACCACAGTTTAAAAAGACTATAAATGCTTTTATGGTGCTGTTTGAGGATAATTAATTTTAAAGCTGGGCCTAAGTCTCATTGAATCTTATACTTGTGTTTGAATATTTGACAAATCTGCTGGATTTGGCAAAATAATCAGCTTTTTTCTGATGAATATTTACACTGCTCATGATTTTGTTCATAGATCAATGGCACTGTAACAGAAAATATGTCTTTAGCTGATGCCCGAAAACTTATAGAGAAATCAAGAGGGAAACTCCAGCTGGTGGTCTTGAGAGACAGCAAACAGACTCTAATCAATATACCTTCATTACACGACAGTGACTCAGAAGTAGAAGGTAAGATAGCATGTAGGCTAACATAAGGTGAGTTTACTTTAAGGAATTATACTGTTTTCTTTGTCTTTGCTTACTTTCATATAACCATCCAGAAAAAGAAGGATATAGACATAAATTCAAGGAATAATTAGAAAATTCCATTTCATATTTAAATGTTTATGCTTTAATTTCAAAAGGTTAGTAATGATTAGTTTGACTAATCCTTTATCATTTGGTCACAGATGTTTTCATTTGAAAGTGTCTACTGAGCTATCTCTCTCTCTCTCTCTCTCTCTTTCTCTCTCTCTCTCTCTCTCTCTCTCTCTCTCTCTCTCTCTGTCTTTCTTTCTCTCTCTTAGCAAACTGAAACATACTTGTAAAATTCCAGGGGGAGATATTTTAGACTAATGGCCTGTAATCAGGCAGAACTTGTTCCTGAATAAAAGATTATCCCTTTTAAATTTTACATAATAAAACTTGGGAATTTTCTAAGCAGTCTTCCTTTTTATAATTTGTGGCATTCAGCAAACATATTGAGTGTAAGGCCAAGCTGAAAGGGATGAAATAAAAGTAGAGTTCTGTCCTTGTGTTCAACAACCTTGAAATAGGAGGAAATTAAGTCTTTTGCATGAATAGGTATAATTTTTTAAAAATTTATTTGAGTATACTCTAACTTTAAGAAACTGGGGAGGGGGTGTCAGGGTTAGATGACTTTCCCCATGGTCACATAGCTAGTAAGTGTCTGAGGCTGGATTTGAACTCAGGTCCTCCTGACTCCAGGGCTAGTGCTCTATCCACTATGACACCTAGCTGCTCCAATAAATAATTATAATTTTTAAAATTTATAGTATGAGAAGAACAAAGTCCTAGTTCAAAGGAAGGAGATATCAAGCTTGGCTCATTGTTGGGGGATGGTAGTAGAGCAGAACCTGGGTTCTGGGAAAGGCTTCCTGGTAGAAAGGGCCTTTGTATTGGGCCTTGAAGTATATGGGCAAGTTATTCTAGGTCTAGATAATTGCATAAGCAAAGGTAGGGAGGTAGGAAAATGTAGGGGGAACATTTATTGAACAGTTGAGTGATCCAGATTCTCTGGCACCTAGAGTGTATGAATTGTAATAATATGAAATAAGACTGGAAGTATAAAATGGGGCAAGATCATAGAGGACGCCAGAATAAGAAATTCGGGTTTTTATTTAGTGCCTACTAGAGGGCCCTTAAAGATTGTAAGCAGCAGAATAGCATATCTAGAGGGTACATTAGGAAATTTTGAACTTCCGAAGAAGTGAATGGGATGGACCAGAGCAACTAAAGGCAAAAAAAAAAAACCCCTAAAGATAAATTTGGAAGTTAGTCTAAGTAGGAACTAAGTCTGACTTTAACTAGAGTGGTAGAAGTGGAATTAGTAAGGTCATAGATGAAAAAGATAATATGGAGGTGGAATTAATAATACAACTTGGTGATATGGAAGAGGAAGAAGGTTAAGAATGAATGATAGCCTCAGGGTTTTGAGGCTGGGTGACAGGAATCGTGGTGCTATTAACATAAAGCAGTGAACTCGGGAAGAAGAAAAGGAGGATCAGATTTTGTGGAAAATAGTTGTGATGTACTGGGAAGAATTGTACCTAGTGTCAGGAGACTTGGGTTCTGGTCCTCAATTTGCTACCAGCTACCCATATAGACTGTATTTTGTTAGGTTATGGGTTTTTTCTCACTAATCAGAATGAGGACATTGGGCTAAATTATCTCTAAAGTTCTGTTGTTTTTTTAATTATTAAACTATGAGTTTCATTTGGGGGCTTATTGAGTTAGAGGTGTTGAGAAGTTTGTCATATTATTGGAAATCTAAGTCGGGCTTGAGGAGAAGGTTAGAGCTAAAAATGAAGATTTGAAATCCTTCTGCACAGAGGTGATGATTAAGGCCATGCCCATAAAGAAGAGTGTAAAATAGCTGTAATTATTTTTATAGCTACTTCTTTACCTATGATAATCTCTTTGATTCTTACAGAATCCCAGTGAGGTATTATTATCCCAAATTTTCAGATGAGGAAACTGAGGCTGAGAGATCCAGTGACTGGCCCAGAGTTACACAATGTCTGAGGCAGGATTCAAACTCTAAGTCACTATCCTCCTTAGCTGCCTGACAGCTAAAAGAAAGAAAGGAGAGGAAGAAAAAAAAGAATCCAAACTGGTTACCTACCATTTGTGTGGGCAGCACTTTTTATCTTAGTAAAAGAGTAGTTAAAGGATAAGTAGGCAGTCTGGAAATTATTTGGAAATAATTCACTAGAATTGCCTCATACTAGGACATTAGACAACCAAGCCTCTTTTTTAAAAGTAATAAAGCATTGTTCAAGTCAAGTTTCTACATAACACAAGACAGGATTTGAATCTAGCTATAACATAGAATTAAACATATATGGTGTTTCCTACTTGTTTAGCTCTTTTTTTTCCCATGGAAAAACTAAAATATGAATTTCTTAAGTCCTTAAATACCTTTATGATAGGCAGCAGTCTGTTATCATAAAATTAAAAAACTTTTGATTTTCATGTAGGCTACATGAAACTATTTTCATGTTAATCCTACATATTTTATGTATTTAAGAATATTAATCTGAGAAGAGGCCATAGGTTTCAGCAGATTGTCAAAGGGTTCCATGACACAAAATAGGTTAAGAATTCCTGCTGTCTTCAATTAATATAATAAAGTTGTAGGGGAGATTACACAAGAATGAGACCTGGACCCCATTTTCAAAGAACTATTTAGGGGGAAGAAATGTACATCTGAGACAACACTAGGGTGCAACTTCACAAAGGAGTTTTGGTTAGTAATTTTAGAAGATGCTTGAAATTCTAAAACTGGTTCCTCTTTCTTAATTTTACTAATGTTTTCCTTTAAAACTCACTTCTTTTCTTGAGAAATAATAGAATACCATCTATTCCCTGCCTCTTCCCTTTTTCATGTTTTATGCCTAGAGACTCTTAGAATTTCAATTAAATATTGTAATAATGGTTTTTTTTACTTCAAAAACTAGATATTTCAGAAATAGAATCAAATCGATCATTTTCTCCAGATGAGAGGAGACTCCATGGTTCTGATTTTGATTATCATTCCTCAAATGAAAAGCTGAAAGAGAGGACAAAGTAAGATGGTCCCTTTTATTTATTGCTGTTAGCTTGTATTTCACTCACATTTTAAGAGCATGCATAATTTACAAATAATTTTTTTTTTCCATATAACTTCAAGGGAGGATACACCAACTAGACTTTCCAAGATGGGAGCAACACCCACACCATTTAAATCCACTGGTGATACTGTTACAGCTGTTGTCCCAGAATACAATAAGGAACCCAGATACCAAGAAGATCTCCCAGGTAAGGATTTAATTTAATTTTTAAAAAAGTAAAAATAAATGGGGGTTTAAAAAGAAACCCGTTAAAAATCTTTTCTTCAAAGTATTTCGGCTCATACATGAACACCATTTTCTCTTAATAATTCTTCTCTTTCTCTCCCCCATTTTTCTTGATGATGCTAATCTTCTTCCCAGTTACCCAGACTCCAAACCCCAAAGTCATCTTTGACTCCTTCCCTCTCTCTTGTCCTCCATATCCAGTCAGTTTTGTAAGTTTTTTGTAGGTTCTATCTGCACAATCCCTTGCAATTAATTCCTTCTTCCACTTAATACCATTATACGTTAGGTCCTTAACAGTTCCCAAACTATATTAAAATAGCCAGGTGACCAATCTCCCTGCCTTTAGTCCATAGGTTCCCAAAGTGGATGATACTGCCCCCTGGGGGGTGCTGAATAAAAAATAACAGGGCAGGAAAAGCATAAGGAAAGAAGAAAATATTTTTTTAAGTTTCAGAATTTATTTATTTTCAGCTTTCAACATTCATTTCCCTAAGATTTTGAGTTTCAGATTTTCTCCCCATCTCTCCCCTACCCCCCATCCCAAGATGGCGAGCACACTGATTACTCCTTCCCCCGGTCTGCCCTTTCTTATATTCCCTCCCCCTCCAATTGTTCTCCTTCCCCTTTCCCCCTTACTTTCTTGTAAGGCAAGCAAGATGGACCAGAAAAGATTAAAATTTTGAAAAACCATTCATACATGTTTCATCTGTTGCTTGCCTTCCTTCAGCAGAATGAAAGTGATTTCTTCTTCAGATTTTCCTGAAGCACTTTGTCAGGATTTCTCCCTTGCCCTTTGCCCCTATCTAACCTGTATTATACTTACTTCACTTCATGTTTTATCCATCTCTTTTTAAACTATTTGCTTCTTAAGTTCAGAAATTATAGTTATATCAGTACCTAACTCAGTGACTCGTACATATCAAGTTCTTAGTAAATATTTTGGTGAATCTGAAATAATTTCTTGGTTAATAATGGGCACTTTTTAAAAATTGCAGTTATTCAACCTAAAACAGCACCAAGAACTTTTCTTCGTCCGAGTCCTGAAGATGAAGCAATATATGGGTATGTTCTGATTCTCCCTCCTTCCTTTTTTCTTATTCATAGCTCTGTTCTCTTAACTGGAGTCAAAGGGGGTGGAGGAAGGGGAAGAAAAACACACCCATATATATGTATATGTGAGTATATACATACATAGATATTCATATAGTTGATGGCTTCATGTGTGAAGAAAATCAAGAATTAATTATTAGAAATACAATATTAGGTGAGATAATATTAGAGAGCAGTTAGTTGAGATTGTTGTTGACCATCTGATTGGCATCGTAACTGTGGCATTGATTAGCTAGGTGATCATATGCAGTTCACTTACCCTGTCAGCTTCTATTTTCTCGTCTTGTAAAATGAAAATACGAATATATGTACTACCAACCTGAAGGGCTGGCTTTAAGGAAAGCCCTTTGTAAACTTCAAAAGAGAGATGTTTGCAGGGAACGGCCCCATGATACTATGTAGTCCATGGTAGAGCAAATGTCTGTAACTGAGAGTTGCCTGGGGTTAAGTGACTAGCATCTGGCTAACAATATACCTTAGTTGGCATTAATATAGTGTTTTAAGATTTGCAAAGCACTTTATTCAAGTTATCCCATTTAATTCTCATTATTCTGCTATTCTGTAGTGATGGTACTATTATACTCCCTATTTTTATAAGTGAGAAAAGTCAAGTAACTTGCCTATCAGTACAGCAAAAAAAGATGGTTTATTTTTGGGGCCCCCAAAATATTTCTGCTAAAAGACCTGACACTTAAAACTATTTGCATTTCTGTCTAGAGCAGCACAATCAACAAAATGGCATCTCATTCCAGTTGGGTTGCAGGCCATAACCAGAAGAATAGGCAGCCAGTGTGGGACAGTGAAAAGAACACTACCTTTGGAGTTAAAGGATCCGGGTTCAGATACTTTCTCTGATTCATACTATATCAATGTGACGTTAGACAAGTCATTCAGTCTTTTGGAATTTCATTTTCTTCATCTATAAAATGGCTTTTTGAAGTTCCTTCCTTCTCTAGACTTGTGATCTGAAGATATAAGTGTTAACATAATTGTGCAAAGTCGTTAAAAATATGTTATAATGAGATGAGCTACCAGAAAGAAATGTGAAATCTAATTATGAGAGAAATTTAGAAATGATTATACAGAAGAATACATAGTGAGGATTTAGGGTCCTAGCATCTGTTACTTTTCAGTTCTGTCCTCATCATATAGCTTATGTTTTCCAGGTGCTTTCCTATAATTCTTCATAATTGAGTTATTTTTATTCTATACAATTAAATTGTTCCTGTAGGAGAAAAAACAATCTTAAAACTATGCTATTTAAATCTGTCTTTCCCCACTAATTTGGCATGCTTAGGGAAAAAAAGTGTTACATGTAAAAAGATTTCCCCAATAACTGAACATAAAAGCTTTTTGAAAATTAAAAAAAAATTAAACCATTTTTATAAGCATCTCTCTAAAACATAGAGACTTTCATTGATGATTCAGGGACATCATTCGTTGCACTCAGCCTCTTTTACTGTGAGATTATCTGTCACTTCTGACAGTGCCCACCTCTAGCAAACCTCCTTTCCCCCACTTGCCAATTTTTTGTTGTTCCTTCATTTTTAATCTTCTGGGTTGGGGGGAAAATACACTATAAGAGATAGCCTGTGCAACTCTCTTAGGAGTAAAATATATACATGAACTTTGAATTAATAGAGTTTATGACATCTATGTCAGTTGTTCAAAGGCCCAGTTCTTGGCTGTGTTCCAAATAGTTGAGGTCACTGGATAAGAGCCCTTTGGGTAAGGCATAATTCTATTTTAGGAGTCATTTCTCTGTGATGGTCCCTAGTGCAGCTTGAGGTACAATGACAATATCTGTATTTTATAGATGCGAAAGTTAAATTCATCATGGTCAAGTGATGCCTTTCACTCACTGAAGTGGATTAGAATGCATGTACTTTAAGTTTCCAATCCACTAGTGAGTCCACTAGACCTTACTGTGTTGCTGTGATTACAAAGCTTTATGGCACCATTAGCAGTCTGTGAGGAAGCAAATCTCTGGAAAGATTCCATTTAAATCTCTCTATCAACACTGCTCCCCCTTTATTGGATCTTTTTTTTTCAATCTCTCTCTGTCTATTTCTAGCCCAAACACCAAAATGATAAAATTCAAGAAAGGAGATAGTGTAGGCCTCCGATTGGCTGGTGGAAATGATGTTGGAATATTTGTTGCTGGTATTCAAGAAGGAACTTCAGCAGAACAAGAAGGTCTACAAGAAGGAGACCAAATTCTAAAGGTACACATGGTCACTGTTAGAGCTTTGTCCTTTTTATTGGAATTATTTGAGAGAAATGGAGGGTTTTTTTAAACTTGATTTAGAAGACAGTGACTAGCACAAATTCATAGAAGTATACTAGATGAGGAATTCTCATTGACATCGAATATTGCTTACTAATCGTTCTTTGGATTCTAGTTCTAGATACCATGGAGCTGACAACAGCTTGGGATCAGATTTAGAGAAAAGAATTGATAGTTATCTGAGTCTATATCAGTGGTTCTCAACCTGTGGATCGCGACCCCTTTGGGGGTCAAATGACCCTTTCACAGAATCACCTAAGACCATCAGAAAACATGTATTTCCAATGGTCTTAGGCCTCCAGGTGGGTCTGCCCACATGCCTACATACAAGTGTTAAAAGGTCGTGGCATTAGGAAGGTTGAGAACCACTGCTCTATATACTTAGGAAGACAGCTTTCTATTTCTGACTTTTGGAGAGAACTATAACTATTCAAAAAGTTCATTTTAAAATACTTGTATAAAAGCATTTTTTCTTAAAAAGCAAACTTGAACTCATGTTTCTTTGCGGAAAGGGAGGCACTAGCTTAAATAAACATTTTGTCATAGTAATGGCTCAAGAATTTGATTAAAATCTAATTAATCAGCTATCCATTTAACTAAAAGTTACTGTTACATACTAGGTATAGATGACTAACAGGTTTTTTTTCTCCAAAAAAGATTTATCAGTGTTCCCTATTTTTTTTTTTAACATTGCTGTCACTTCCCGCTGACCCCATCTCTACCAAATAGATCCCTCCCATATATCAAAGAAGTAAAGTCAAACAAAATTAGTCAATAAATTGACTTTTATCTATAATCTTCCACCTCTCTAGTGAGAGGTGATGACCAGTTTTCAAAGAATTAAAATACTAAGAAATGAGAAGTACTAATTTCCTCTTTCTTTGATGATTTAGAAGGTAATAATTCAGGATCTTTCAATGCTTCATCATTATGAAGATCATAACAATTGCATTGCAGATATTCAGAAGTGCTGACTAGTTAGTCAGTCAACAAGTAGATACATGTGTTACTCATAGGGGGTACTCATAGAAGCAAAATGACAGTCATTGCCCTCATGGAGCTTACATTCTAGTGAGGAAAGACAACATTAAAAAAAAAAGTTAAAAGTGGTGGAGTACCTGCTTATGATAGGCAGATCCTTTCTGAAAATGAAGGTTCGGAGAGGAACTCATCAATGGGAGAAAGGGGACATAGGAGGAAATGGATTTTCCAGGGTAAGAAGGATGCAAACGCTGAGGGAATTTGGATCTTAGTTTTTAGAACATTGAATAAACCAGGCTTATCATTTGGATTTCTTATTTTAGGCTGTTATAAAGTCAGTGAATCTCCAGTTTTTATATATGCTTAGTTCTTCATTTCTACTTCTAGCAAATATGAGGGAAAAAGGTGTTAGGAAAATGTCAAAATGACTATAGATTAAGGAGAAAGATTGAGGTAATGGGGGGAGGCTGGACAGGGAGATCAAATCTAATAATTGTCTCTAAAGGAAGAGAATATTAGAATATAAGAACAGGATAGTCTTCTTTTTCCCTTGCTACTGGACCCATTGTGGGAGAAAGAGATACCATTCCTGGAGCAAATGAAAGGCAGACTTTGATCACGAGCTCTGCTAATGCTTTCCACTGAAATAGTAGACTCCCCACTGGTACCAATCAAGATTCCAGAAGGGTAAATTTACAGATGTCTCAAGAGTGAGGTTGAAAAGATAGTACATGACACTAAAAAATACCGTTCAAAATAGTATAGGTATTTGGCACAGTTAAAATAGAACTCAGAATAATAAAAATTTATTAAACAAACAATAACTTTTAACAAATGTACACATGAGAAGAGTGAATATCTGGAATAAGGAGACACCTAAATGATACAATGACCTAGAAATTTGGGGAACATCAGTCATTTTTTTATGCTCCCCAAATCTAAATTCCAGTAACAAACCAAAAAAGTTCATCTGAGGAATACTTGGATCTCTTTGTGTCAGATACCAAAGACACAATGGTTTCTTCAATGTGTGGAAAGTAATAGCATTCAATATTTATACCTAACAAAGTGTTTTGTTTCCCACTGCCGTCCTGGCAATATGGGAGAAGCTGTAGGATCTAACTTTTCCAACTAAGTGCTCCTCTCTAGAGATCAGGAATTAGATGGTCCTTATTTTTATGCTCAATTAAATTTTATATTAGTTACTTTCCACCCCCCAAAAAAAGTACTTAATTCTGCAAAGCAGAATTGCCTTTTGTGCTAGAGAAACAACTAAGTTGAAGTAATGAATTGTAATCTGCAGCTGATATAGAATCCTCTTCAGGCACAGAACGGACATGGATACATTCCTTTGACTACTAAATAACTAATGAAAGAGGATTTTTGTTGGAAAGCGTTATACAATCTAACCTTAAGTATGGAAATGTTGCAGTTGCTTTTCTTGATTTAGTTTTAGAGTTGTTCTACCAGTGCCCATATTGAAAATATGAAGTTAATTGTGTTTTCATACACTAATCTCTTCTGCCCCCAGTTTTCACCTTTTTACTTTTATAAGCTGAATATGGTGAAATGGGATAAGCATGCTTTGGTGATAACAGAGAACTATGCTAGGAGTACAGCAGTTTGGGTTCTGGATTGATGCTGTTGAATTATAGATGGGACAGAGTTTACACTGAAGGTTTTCCTTGTGTTACCAACTTAGAAGTGACCTAGGGAAACTTTGCCTTTTATAATCCTGTTTATGGAGGGGAAACATTTTTAAATACTGAAGAATTTATTTGTTTCATACATAATGTAATTTCATCAAAGGCAAGAGTTACCATGAAGAGAGGTAGCATGACCTTATGGGGGGCAGGGGGAGAGAAGGGGAAGGAGATAAGAGACAAGAAGACTTAACTTTGAATACTGCCTCTGATACATATTAACTGTGTGATCCTAAGGAAATCAGCTTAATCTCTTGGTGCCCTAAGCAACTCTGTAATACTCTAATTTGTAGAATAGTTGCTGATCTGCCTTGGTGAAGGGAATTTCTTTTCTTGGGAAGTTCTTTACATATATAATATCTTCAGTTGAGACCAAAAAAAAGTGGCAAGCAAATATTTATAGCTGGTACCCATGCTAATTTAAAATAATTTTTCTTTCCTTTCTTTACTCAGAATCATTGTATTTGATTGCTCAGTCACTCTTGTTAGAGAGTATGTTGAAAGGTTATGGTGTTCATCATTCTGTCTCCATCCCATGCTACTTTTCCTCATTACCACCACTACCTCACATTTTACTTAATATCATTCTTTCTATTCATTTCTATAAAATTGAAGAGTCTTTACTAGGCATGTAATTTTTTTTCCCATGGCAGACTTGAAAAAAAATTATTTTCAGTATTCCCAACTAGCTTTCAAAATCCAGAACTAAAAATACAAATTGTGTCTTTTTTATTTGATACACATTTAGATTTGACTTGGCACCTAATACTCTGCACCTAGTTTGTGCTGAAAAGAAGATGGTAGTCTTCTATACAGAATTATAGGGAAGGGGCTAGACCTGGGATTTCACTGATGCAAAGGTACTCCCAGTTAAGGAAACTTTGTCTACCAATGTAGATCATTGCTATCTTATGCTTATAAGGCTAAAGGAGTTACTTAGAACACTGCCCGAGGTCACACAATCAGTATGTGTTAGATGTAGAACTTGAATCCAGTGGGTTCTAGGTCAGCTGTCTCACCATAATTTCCTGTATTTTTATATGATTCTATATAGTTGAAAAAAACTTTAAAAGGAATTTGACATAGTAGCATAGCACAACTGGAAAACAAAATACACAGGGGAATGGGACACAGCATTTTCTCTGACCATCCCCCCTACCCCGCCTGGAATTCCCTCCCTCCTGTCTTTCCTGGTTTCCTTCAAGTCCCAGCTAAAATCCCACCTTCTACAAGAAGAATTTCCCTCTTGAACACTAATTCCTTCCCTCATGCCTCCAATTTATCTTGTTTGTGTGTTGTCTCCTCTATTTGACTGGGAGCTCTTTCAAAGCAAGGACTGTCTTCTGCCTTCCTTTGTTTCCCCAGCACTTGACACAGTGCCTGAGATGTAAGAGACACTTAAGGAATGCTTATTGACTGACTGCCATGGGTCAGGTAAAGTTGAAATTTAGGGAAGGGATTGAGAAAGGATTGATGCAGCTGTGGTAGTCAGGCTGCATAGAGCATCATGCTGCAGAGGCTTGGGCAAACATATGAGTAGAAGGTGGCAGACACCAAAACTGGTAAGGAAAAGAATGAAAGAGAGAAATGGAGAATTTAACCTGGGGTTCACAAACCATTTTCAGGGAGTTGAAACTTTGGATGGGAGAAAACTTGTGGGTTTGGTCTTTTAAAAATATTTTTAGTAACCTCTAGCAGAATTTTAGCCTTTCCTTCAGAGGGCCATCTCCAGTTGTCCTGATCTATATTATATCTTGCCAGTGGACTCAGATGGCTCTGGAGGAAAAACTGAGGCAGGTGACTCTGCAGTCCTCCCTCACTCAAATCCAATGCACTTGCATGTCATGACATCACCTCCCTGGTGTCATGATCCTCTTTGAGAATGAAGGACAAACACCGAGAACATCAATAGCCTTTCCTTCAAGCATATTCTGAGAAGGGGTTCACAGGTTTCATAAGACTAAATAAGTCCATGACATAAAAAAAGTTAAGAATCACTGACCTAGGTTTAGCTCTGAGTAAGAGACCCTTGTATTTCTTTTAAAAGGGATTGAAGGAATAATTTATGTCCAAAAAAAATGATCTCTTTGGGGTAGCTAGGTTGCACAGTGAATACAGCACTGGCCCTGGATTCAGGAGGACCTGAATTCAAATCCAGCCACAGACGCTTAACACTTACTAGCTGTGTGACCTTGGGCAAGTCACTTAACCCCAGTTGCCTTCCCCTTCCCCTCCAAAAAGCAAAAAACCAAACAAACAAAAAATGATCTCTTTGCTACTTCTTTCTTTTTGCATTAGGTAAACTCTCAGGATTTCAGAGGCATGGTTCGAGAGGATGCAGTTCTCTATCTTTTAGAAATTCCCAAAGGTGAAATGGTGACTCTTTTAGCTCAGAGCAGAGCAGATGGTAAGAAAATTTTTCTTTATGTTGAGAAAAATGGTTTGATCATCTGTGAGCAGGTTGTTGAGGCCTTAACTTATCAGGGGAAAATGCAGAAAGAATTTTTATCAGTAAAAAGTTTTGGTTGTTAGATAAAATGAAGGGAAATTTGTTCTCTTATGGTAAGAAATAGGCTCATGAAATGTGTAATGAGTCGTGGCGGGGGGTACCTTTGGATGGAAAAAAATTGGGGAAGCACTTGAGTAAAGCTCTGTCTGTATATGTTACTATTATTTCATTAGCAAGGTTTCATTAACTTTAGGGACTTAAAAATAAATACATTTATCAACAGAGAGGCTTCCCTGAGGAGTGGTAACTGAAAGCGTGGTTGGGTCTCCAACTTTTACCTTTAGCAGCAGGGTGGATGCCATTTTTTCAACATAAATTCATTAGTGCTTTTTGTCATAAAGAGGAGGTGTGTCTCAATGGCTTTGAATTGTGGCAGGGTAATGGAGAAAAGGAAAAGGTATTTATCATATTCTTCAATAATGAACTGAACTCTCACGAGAAGATGTCATAGGGACATGGGATAATAGACAGTGAGGGACTCTCATGGTCAGCCAATCTAAAGGATGCTTGTCTTTTTCAGTATACAGGGACATTCTGGCCTGTGGCAGAGGGGACTCATTTTTCATCAGGAGCCACTTTGAATGTGAGAAAGAATCACCTCAGAGCTTAGCATTCACAAGAGGGGAGATTTTCAGAGTAGTGGATACATTATATGATGGCAAGCTGGGTAACTGGCTGGCTGTGAGAATCGGAAATGAGCTGGAGAAAGGCCTAATTCCAAATAAAAGCAGGTATGTGAAATATGACATTAATAAATGCCCCATAAAAGAAAAAATTCCCAAACCCTGGGTCATCTAATCAAATTTATCATGAAGTACCCTATTTTCATCTCTCTCTTATAAATTGGGCTTAAAGATGAAAGGGAACTACAATGGATCCATCAACTCAGTCTTTATGTATGTTTGACATGCACACAACTGTTCCACCTCATGTTGACATTTGAATCATTTCCAAGGCAGTATTTATTCTCTTACTGTACATGGCTGAAACTAAGAGTACATAATGTACATATCTAGAATGAACAGTCCTTATCTGGACTTGAGTTTTATTCAATTCAAATTTCCAGGAAAAGGGCTATGCACCTTTTGTGCACTCAGTAAATACTTGTTGATTCATGGACATTGAGCAGCTCCAGAAAAGTAGAGCTTGGTGGGCAAGTACTTTCTTTTTTTTTTTTAAATTTATTTTAATTGACAATTTTTTTTCTCTTCTCCAATAAGAAAGAAAAAGAAAACCCTTTTAATAAATATACATAGCTAAGCAAAACATATTTCCACAGTGGCCATGTCCAAAAAATGTTTCAATTTGTACCTTGAGGCCTTCACCTCTCTGTGGGTTTATTAGAGGGCAAGAACTTTCTATAGTAGTAATGGCTCAGACTTAAGTAGTTCTTAAAAGCTCTTTATATTGACCAAAGCCAGTCTGCTCTCGAGTAAAAAGCATCCGAGTCTCCATTTACATATATTCTACCAAGTTTTTTTAGCTAGTATATTTTGACTTTTTGTCCTTCCAATCATATCATATCTTTTCTTGGGGCATAAAAGTTATCAAGTTGTCAATTCTGTTAAACTGCTTAGGTTTATAAGTTTTTTTTTTACAAAGATGGCTGCCTGAAAGAAGGCAGACCATCTAGCTTCCATATACCTACTCTAGCAAAAACCCCAAATTTACACCAGACGGAATAATAATTAGAATTCCAATGAGAAACTGAATTAATTATCCTGACAACTGCACAAAAAACCAGCCATGAATCTATGGGAAGTGGGGCAGTCAGCAAATAGCCTCTCAGTGCGACTAGAAATGGGCCAGAGAAATGTGTAGCTGGCTAAGCTCTGTGTCTGGTAACAAAAAGGGAAGGCCCACTAGAGAAAACCTGGGGCAGGGGGTGGTCTAGGGTAAGTAACCTATAGAAGGGACCTTCGAAGCCCTAAAGAGTGCTGTTAATCAGTGTGTCACAGTAGCATTTTGGCAGGGACAACCTAGAGGCTCCAAGGGTCCTGAAGATCAAATACTCTGAACCCCAAAGATTCAGGTAGGACCAGCTGCAGAACATGCACATCAGTACAGGCAGATAGTTGACTGAACTTAGTGGGGTTGACCACCCCATCTAGAATCACAGCAGGAAGCTTACATAAAGCCCCTGTTTCATAATGTAAAGTTGGAAAGATGAGTAAACCAAAGAAGACACCCACCAGAATAAAAATATTATTGTTGATATAAAGAAACCCCCAAAGTAGGAAAGAGTAATTCCCTAGCAACTGCAAGCAGATATTCAAAATGAAAAACAAGGTGAGATTGGGGTTCCATAAAGGACTAAATGAATACCTGTAATAGGTGAAGCAAGTGATTAAAAAAAAAATAAATGAAAGCTCCAAAGGAAAGAATTGAGATGACAAATAACTTAGAAGTATACAATTGTAAACTTTCTTTAGTTTATCTAAATAAGAAAACCTAAGTAATGGTCTCCTTGCAAAACCAGGATAGACCAAACAGAAATCATGAGACCCCCATGAGGTAGCAAGAAGCAATATATATTAAAAGAAAATCAAAAGATTATAAAAACAGAAGAAAATTTAAACTTTGTTATCAAAAACAACTGACCTGGTAAACAGGTCAAATAAAGATGATTTAAGAATCATTTCACTCCATGAAAACAATATTTTAAAAAAAATTAAGTCTAGACATTTCATTTCAAGAATTCATAAATATAAGTTGCTCACTATTTTAGAACCAAAAGACAGAGTACAGATATAAAAAATCCACTGGTCATCTGAAAGAAACCTCCCAAAAGAGAAGTCCCAGGGGATCCCACATTAAAGAAAAAAGTGCTATGAACACCTAGGAAGAAGAAATTCAATTACCAAGGAAATACAGGCAGATTGACACAGAACTTGGCAGCTTCTACTGTGGATTAAAGGAGAGCTTGGAATACAGTATTCTGAAGGACCAAAAAATATATGCTTATAACCAAGAAGTATTTGTCCTGTAAAACTAAGTATAATCTTTCTGGGAGAAGAGAATGTGGTGGGAGATGGGGAGGGGTGGACCTTTAATGGAATAAGAATTTCTAAGCTTTTCTGATGAAAAGATCAAAGCTAAGAAGGAATTTAGAAATACAAGGATCAAGAGAAACCTTAGAAATTTTATTTGAGCAACCAGAAGAAGTTGTATGGTCATGTGGTGCTACTACCATTTTAATAGGAGGAAAACAAGTATGCCTTCAAAACCTGTTGCTTAAAGTGTTATTTTAAGAAGTTAAATTAAAATATCAGAGGTCCTAAAGGAGGTTTTGTTCTGAGGGTATGAGAAGGGGAAAGAGATAAAAATATAAAGGAAATAAATATAGTAATGTAGGAAGGAGGAAGAAGAGGGGAGGAAATCTTTCTATATCTCCTAATTGGGATACATGGAATTATACAAAAATGGAAGAAAGGAGGAAAGTGAATACCAAATGGACCTCACTTATCCGAAATGGACAAAGTGAGGTTGAACAAACTCATGGTTTGGTACAGAAGTAAAACAAACTCATCAAGGCATCAATCAGGGATCATTTGTGGGGGAAGGTTAGTAAGAAGGAATAGCTGGAAGCAAAACACTTCCTGAACCTAAAGGAGAGAGGATTAAAAGAGAAGAAAAAGAAAAGAACTAGAATCTAAGAGCCCATCAATGGGGGAATGGCTCAACAAATTTTGGTATTGGAATGTAATAGAATACTATTGATTCATAAGGAATTACCAAAGATATGATTTCAAAGAATCATGGACCATATGAACTGATGCAGTGTGAACCAGAACCAGAAAAATTCCTTTTACCAGATCATGGTAAAGAACTAGCTATGTCTCCAAAACATATATGATGAAATATGTTACCTCCTGACAGATGGTGGACTGAGATGCAGAAGAGACATTTTTGTCATAACCATGTGGGCTCATCTTGACTGATCTTGTTCAATACAAGGATTATTATTTTTTTCTTTGTCTGTTTTTGATTTGGAAGAAAAGGGAGGTAGCAATGATGATGCTAAAAAAAAACCTGTTTTAAAATACACAGAAGGGAATAAAAAGAAGTTCAGAAAGATGTGGAGACCAGGAAAACAGTTTTGAAAGTAATATGTGACATTTATTTTATACTTTTTAGAAAAGCAAGTCTTATGAAATGGGGATTTGCATTTTCATATCAGTCCTCTTTTTTGTATTTTTGGAAATGCCCTTTTTTGACATCATAAAAAACAAAATTTTTAGCAAATTCAGAATTTAATATTTTCTGTGTAAGTTCTCAGTTTTTCAGTGTAATAAGTACCTAACACAATCCTTTTCTGGATTCAGACATTTAATTCCTTGTTTTCTATCTTTTTTTTTTTAAGAGCTGAACAAATGGCCAGTGTCCAGAACGCTCAGAGAGACAACTCTGGAGACAGGGCAGATTTCTGGAGAATGCGTGGCCAGAGATCTGGAATGAAAAAGAATCTGAGAAAGAGTCGAGAGGACTTGACTGCTATCGTATCTGTTAGCACCAAATTCCCAGCATATGAAAGGGTTCTGCTGCGAGAGGGTGAGGGAAACAGAAATGTGTTTTTTTCTTCTGTGGTGGCCTTTTTGCCTTCAGAATAGGGTTGTATCAAGATCTATTTTATCAGAGATTACCCAAACAATAAACTATGTCAATTTCTTAGTAAAATTGTTTTTGAAATTCTCTGAGGGAATATTTTCAGGATTCCATTTTTTTTCTTTTAAAGTACAATTTAGAAGTTTATATCCTAACCCTGCTCTCAAGTTTATCATCACAAAAGGATAGCAAGCATTAAAGAATATTCAGTTTTATAGAAAATCATTTGTGGTCTGTTTGTATGGAAAAAACTCTTGGTTTTTACATTCCCACTTTCTCAGTGGGATAAGCACCTAACTCAATCCTTTTCTGGCTTGAGAAATTTAGTTCCCTGGGTTCTTTCTTTATTCTCTTCTTTTCTTTCTCTCTCTGTCTCTTTCGAGCGTTACTTAGAGCGTTAACTCTGGAGACAGAGAAGATTTCTGAATTCTAAATTTAGGAGGGAGAAAACCTTTTTCCTTTGGGGGAAAAAATTTTCTTTCAAACTAGATCTGTGATTTCATTAGTATAGGAAATGTGCAATGAGGAAACTTCTGCAAATGCAGATTAATATCTGTTTTGCAACTTAAAGTCAGAGTTGCCTGGAGCATTTAGTAATTGAGTGACTTGTTCAAGATGACACAGCCAGCATATATCAGAGGCAAGATTTGAACCCATGTCTTTGTGACTTAGAGACAAAATTTTTTGTTGCCTGCTCCACACAGCTTCTCACATCAAACTTCACTATCCTAAAGAGTCTAGAAAACCATTTTAAGTGCCCTAACAAGTATTACAATTGTATATGTATCCTGAAGACTTTTCTCGTCTCCTTTAGCTGGTTTCAAGAGGCCTGTGGTCTTGTTTGGACCTATAGCTGATATAGCCATGGAGAAGTTGGCCAGTGAATTGCCTGACGTGTTTCAAACTGCTAGTAAGTCTCACTGTCCTGTTTGTTTTTCATTTTTGGGTTTGTGTCTTTTAAATGATTTAATTACATATGTATGCAAAATATATTTTTTCTCTGAATACATATCTCTTTACAACCAAAAATATTATTTTCACAGAGACAGAACCAAAAGATGCAGGATCTGAGAAGTCCAGTGGAGTTGTGCGATTGAATACTGTGAGGCAGATTATTGAACAGGTAGGAGAATTCAGAAGGCAGGTAGGTGGTAAAGTGGATAGAATGTTGGGCTTAGAGTTAGAAAGACCTGAGTTCAAATGTGACCTCAGACACTAGCTGTGTGACCCTGGGCAAATCACTTAAGCCTGCTTGCCTCAGTTTTCTCATCTCTAAAATGAGCTGGAGAAAGAAATGGCATCTTTGCCCCTCCCCCCCCCCCCCAAAACCAACTCAAATGGGATCACAAAGAGTTGGCCATAACTGAAATGACTGAAGAACAAGAAGAAGATAATTCAGCTTCTAACTGGTTTTTCATCGGGAATAAATGGGGCAAACAATTAGGAGAGGTTTCTGTAAGGAAACCAAATGTGGAAATCACAGTATATGTGTAGAGGTAACAAGAAGAGAGGTGAAATGTTGCCTATAGGGAAATGAAATCTTTCTGGAATAATGAATATGTGAATAGGAATAAGGGGAAATAAATCTGGAAAGGTAGACTAGAATTAGATTGTGAAGTCCTTTAAATAACAAACAACAGAGTTCATATTTTATTCTAAAAGCAATAGGGAAGTGCTTAATCAGACTTATGCTTTTTAAAAATAGCAAAGTTATTTTGATGGCTATATGGAGAATGGAAGGGATTGGAAACAAGGAGAGACTGAGATATGATAGTGTGGGCAAATGATAATTAGGGTCTAAACTAGGATGATGACTGTGTAAATAAGAAAAGGGGAAACGTGTGAGAGATATCACAGAGAGGTAAAATCAGCAAGATTTGGCAACTGATCATGCATGGCAGGTGAGGAAGAATAAAAAGGTGAAAATAACTTCAGCATTGTTAACTTGAGTGACTAGAAGGATGTTGGTAGGCTCATTAGAAATGGAAAAGTTAAGGGGAGGGATGGGTTTAAGAAAAGAGAGAAGTTCTTTCAGCACACATTGAGTTTGAGATACCTGTGGGACATCTAGATGGTCATGTCCAAGATTGTTGATGTTGCATAACTTGAGTTCATTAGAGAAGTGGGAGATTCCATGTTGGGTATATTGAATTTGAGGTGTCTGAAGGACATCCAATCCAAAATGTCTAATGAACAGTTTGGTGATGTGGGATGGGAGTCTAGAAAAGAAGCTAGGGGATGATATATAGATTGAGATCTTTGTAGAGTTTTGAGCCTGTGGGAACTGATGAGGTCACCAAGTATGTACAGAGAGAATTTCCCCTAGAGTCAGGACATTGATAATGATCAAGCAAGACACTGAGGAATGGTCAGATAGGTATGAGAACCAAAAGAGTACAGTGTCACCCTCCACCCAACCAAAAAAAAAACCCTCAGAGATAAGAAAGTGACCGTAGCACTAAATGTGACAAAGAAATCAAGATAGATGGGTATAGATATGATAAATAAACTCATGGGAGATGATAAAATCATGCCAAGAGGGTAGGGAGAGAAAAGAAAGGGCCCAAGACAAAGCTCTAGGGTACGCTCATACTTCACAGAGCTTACAATAGATACAGTGAATTGAAAAATAAATGGTTAGAGAATAGAACTAAGAGAAAACAGGCACAAAAGTCAAATGGAGGAAAGAATATTCAGAAGAGAGTGGTCAAAAGCTGAAGAGGTCTAGAAGAATGAGGATGGAGAAAAGACATATTTAGCAATTAAGAGATATTAGTCTTGACTAGAGAAGTTGCAGTCAAGTGCTGGGTGTTAGAAGTTGAAATGCAAGGGAATAAAAAAATGGAGGCAACAGGTTTAGATAACTTTTTTTTTCTTTTTGGAGGGGGGAAGGCAGGGCAATTGGGGTTAAATGACTTGCCCAGTGTCACACAGATAGTGTGTCAAGTATCTGAGGTCAGATTTGAACTCATGTCCTCCTGATTTCAGGGCCAGTGCTCTATTCACTGTGCCACCTAGTTGCCCTTTGATAACTTTTTCTAAGAGTTTGATTGTACGAGGAAAGGGAAGTATACGACGATCATTTAAAGAGAATGGCAAGGTCAGGTAAAGGGTTTTATTTTTAATAGAAAGGGACTTATTGGGTATATTTGTAGGCAACAGGGAAGGGGGCCTTTCTGGAGTGTATGTTTTCTTAACAGAGTCCTCATAATGTGCTGATAACTTAAGATTTGCTGTGGAAAAAGTGCTAATGAGGAAAACATTAATATTTTGGAAAACAAATTCATTTCCTTGTTATCTTTAGGTGATTATGAACTCCTAATGTCTGCTTTTGTTTACTTTTTTTGTTTGTTTTACTTCACTGTTTACCTTTGCTTAACCATCATGTATATAATTGATTTCCAAATGTTCAGTTGCCTTAAACCTATTTATACAATTTTTTCTTTTGTTATTATATAAAAACATTATCCATCTTTTCATAACAGAATAAGCATGCACTTCTGGATGTGACCCCGAAAGCTGTGGATTTGTTGAACTATACCCAGTGGTTCCCAATAGTGATCTTCTTCAACCCAGACTCTAGACAAGGAGTGAAAACAATGAGACAGAGGTTGAATCCTGCATCTAACAAGAGTTCTCGGAAACTATGTGACCAAGCCAGTAAACTAAAAAAGACTTGTGCTCATCTTTTTACAGGTAAGCAGATTCTGACTTGTAACTCTTCAGATAGCAGGACAGTAAGTGTTGGGGAAGGAAGGACTGAGTGTGAACTTTAAATAGTGAATTTGGGAAAAGGTTTATGAAACTTTGGGAGAGGCAATGTAATCTTACAATGTTGAATATACCATGGTACATGAATTCTTTTTCCTAGTTCTAGAGTTGAAGTGACCCCAGAGGCCATCCAGTTTAACCCCATTTTACAGATGAGGAAACCAAGGCCCAGAGAGGTTAAGATCTCACAGGTGGTGTCAGAGATGGGATGTGAATCCCCATCCTCTGACTCTTGAGCTCGTACTCTTTTTAGTAACTGCTTCTATCTAGCAGAGAGGGGTTTTTGTTTTGTTGTTTTTGGGCTTCAAACTAATTGCTCGTATGCTCTATTCTTAGATGACAGGTTTGTGTGCTCCAAATCTAGGAGCCTTTCTCTTTTAAGACTTTTGTGTCAGGGGTGGCTAGGTGGTACAGTGAATAGAGCACCGGCCCTAGAGTAAGGAAGACCTGAGTTCAAATCTGGCCTCAGACACTTAACACTTACTAGCCGTGTGACTTTGGGCAAATTGCTTAACCCCAATTGCCCCTCCAAAAAATAGGCAAAAAGCAAAGATTTTTGTGTTAGACTTCTATGAAAATGTGTGTTTGGTGGGTGAAATCATTATCATATTTGGTTCCTTTCTATGTCTGTGTCCTTGGTTTAAACAAGTGGAGGTAGATCCACTCTGTGGTATTATGGCATTTTAGTACAGAAATGGGCATTCTTCACAGAATCACAGAATTTGGGGAGTTGGAAAGGGCATGAGTGGCTATCTAGTCCAAACCACTCATGAAAGCAATTAGACTTTGATCTTTTCTCTAAGTCTTAGAATATATGTATTACAGAATTACTTTGGGGTTATATTCATATGAATGTAGATCTATGTGGATAGGGACTGGGCCTGTGATTTTGTTAGTATGGTCAACTCTCTGTGTGAGGAAAGGCTGTATAACAACACAAGTTACTAGCTTCTCTGCTTCTTATGGTCTCAGAGAGTTACCTAAACCAGTGAGAAGTTGAGTGAATGATGGCACAGCGAACATGTCTCAGATTCAAGACTTCAGCCTAGGGCTTCTGTCTATTCACTATGTCATAATGCTTCTCTTTTATGAGTATTTATATGAATTATGTGGCTACCATAAATTACTGTGTAATTGTGGTTATTTCCTAGACATCAAAACCTAGTACACACTTATTTTAAATTGTACATTTTAAAGCATCCATAAATTTTGTAGGACTTTGGTTAAAATGACAAAAGTCACAACTAGAATTGCTGATTTTTTTTCTGCTGGAAGAGATGGATTCCAAGACAGTAGTTTACTGCAGCACTTACTATGGTTTTTTTTCTTTTAACTCACAAAGTTTTAAGCTTTTCTCACTCTATCCCAAAAAAACAAAGAGTTAACAATAAAGTGTTGCCTTTATTAGCAATATTAGTAAATTAACTGTTATGGTGTTCTTATTTTTAAAACATTATTTATAATAGGATTGTGTGTTTTGGTCTTTTCCATTTTTTTCCTAAGTAGATTGAATGCACATTACCCTCTCAACCTTTTTTAGTTTAGTTTATCTATATATAGATTCTGTTGTACTTACATTTAGCTCCAGATAGAACCCAAGTTGTAATTTAGTAAACCCATCTTTGTGCCCTAATACGCCTCTTGAATTTCCCATTTTATGCTCAAGTGAGAGCTTAGTCCCTGGAAGACTACTTTCAAATCATTTCTTTTTTTTTTTTTTTTTTTTTTT
>CM053583.1:275323100-275341426 GCA_028627135.1 Pseudochirops cupreus | reverse complement strand
AAGGGAGGGGGAAAATCTGAAACTCAAGTGATTGTGGAACTGAATCTTGTAAACTAAAAATAAATAAACAAGTCAACAACAACAAAAAAAGAATTAGGTTCCCATGAACTTCATGTTCTGAATTATCACCATGCAAAAGTCAATAAGATTGCCATATTCCTAATGTCGTCTCCTTCATCTTTTCTCCTCTTCGCTCTTTTCTGTCCTGTGAACGTTCATTTATTGTCACATTCTGAAAGACAGTCTTTAGTAAATGTTATCCTTTTAAATTTTCATAAATACTAGAAGTATTTGCATAAAATTGACGGTATGGTAAATCGAATACCATTAGGACAGGACAAATTTGCGTGAGTGGAATAGGGTCATGAATAATCTAAAACTCTACAGATGATAAAAATGTTTTTTAATTTAGAAATCTTTTTTTTTTAACCAGAGGATGTCCCTTCGAAATTATATTTTGAATGTTGTACTTTGTTCAGGCTAACTTGTTTATATTCTCTGAACAACTACCAACTCAAGAATAGGTGGCAATGACCCATAAATCCGTTGGCTGAAAGTTGTTAAACCAAACTAGTATTATATTGCTATGGCTAATCCAGGGGAATTGCCTATTCTTTTAATATCGTGCTTAATTCATTTTTGTTTTCTCATTTTGTTCCTCACAACAATTCTGTGAGTGAGATTCTATTAATATCCTCAGTGCTATAGATGAAGAAGCTGAGACTCAAAAGAGGTCATGATGTATGCTTGGTTCATGCAGCTAGGAAGTGTCAGCAGCAGAATTCAAAATTAAAACTGCACAGTCTAATACTCCCTCCATTTTTATATGATATAATAATGATTGTAAAGTCTTACAAAAACCTTAATGAGCTATATAAATGTTCCCTAGGAGAAGCAGCATGAGATGGTAGATAGTTGGAGTCAGAAAGAAATGAGGTCACAATTTAACCTCTAACCTTTAGCAAGCATGGGCAAATTATGGAATCTTTTTGAGCCTTGGGCAACTCTCTAAAGGCTAGAAGTTTGAAACATGTTGAGATTTTCATGGAGGGAGCTCCCTATATTTTTTTTCTTAAATTGGATCAAGGGTAATATTAATAAAGCATGCCATTTTTTTATATAGACAAATGAGCACTGTTTATATATTCTTTTTTTTAAGATATGTTACCTGTAACATATGTAATATTTGTCATTCTAAAAGTTCCATTTGTTGTTATTGTTGATGCTTTTAAGAGAACTTTCCTGAAATAGAAATTTCAATAGGAAATCCATAAATATGATTTTCTGATACCAAAATAAAAAGACACTGGATTTGGAATAAGAGAACTTGAATTTGGATCCCAATTTCACTAATTTTACTACCTGTATTACCTTAGGCAAGTCATTTAACCTCCCTGGTTCTCAACTTACCCCATATGCAAATTGAGAGGGCTGGATTTGATGACCTAGGGCAGTGGTTCTCAACCTGTGGGTCGCGCCCTCTTTGGGGGTCGCCTAAGACCACCGGAAAACACATATTTCTGATGATCTTGGGAACCGAGACACCGCTCCTCTATCTGTCTCCAGGTGGGCCCACCCACATGCAGATATGCCCACATACGAGTATTAAAGGGTGGGGTCATTAGGAAGGTTGAGAGCCACTGACCTAGGGGGTGTCTCTTTTATAATCCATGCTGCTTATGATTTTAACAGCTAAATTACTTCTTTAATTTTATTCTATGTCTAATATTAAACTGGTCATTAAGATTTCTTATTTAGCCACTCCTAGGCGCCTCAGAGGATAATCAAGAATTGAATATAGCCCAGAATTCCTGAGTTCAAATCCTTCCTCAAACAATTACTTGCCCTCTGAACCTGAGCAAGTCACTAAATCTCTTTCTGCCTCACTCATGTCTTCTATAGGATGAAGATAATAATAGCCCCTACCACCAGAGGGCTATTGTGAGGATCAAATGAGATAATGTATATAAAGTGTTTTGCAAAAAACATTTAGACACTGTGTAAATGCTAGTTTTTGTTATTATGAATGACCAAACTGATGGAATAACAATGTTTTAAGTAGAATATCTTTTGTTAGGGAAATACGGTCAATTTATGAAAATGTGTCTTTATTTTGAACAGGTACAATCAATCTCAATTCAGCCAATGACAGCTGGTTTGGCAGCTTAAAAGATTTAATTCAACAGCAGCAAGGAGAAGCAGTCTGGGTGTCTGAAGGAAAGGTACGTAAAAAAAAGATGTCGTACTACTCCATTCAACTTTTTCCTTTTCAGAATCTAAACAAAGTAGTGATGTAATGAACCTATTTCCATAAAAATGGAATTAAATATGTTTAGCACAGTTCTGAATTTAATCAACCCTTTTATAACAAACAGGAAATGTAAAGGACTTTGGAAAAGAAAAGTACATAAAATGTATAGAAACCCTACACCGATTTCTCTTTTTACTTTTAAGATACAAAACAGTGCTAAAATTCCTTCATATACAAGTCAGAGTATAGTTTTTGAGAGACAGAGAAAATTTGGAATAGCAAATTCAGAAGACAGTGATGAAAATAATTTTTAAAATATGTTATGACTAGAAGCTAAAAAAACAACATCCCCTTAAATTAATTGCCTAGAGAAGAGGGAAGGAGAGATTAAGTAAGTCTTATTTATAATAGGTGACTAAATTGAGGGGATTGAGGATTGATTGAGGATCAATTGAGGAATGACTGAACAAGTTGTGGTATTATGAATGTTATAATAGAATACTATTGTGCTATAAAAAATGATGAGCAGACAGATTTCAGAAAAACCTGGAAAATCTCATAAACTGATGATGAGTGAAGTGAGCAGAACCAGGAGAACATTGTATGCAGTAACAGCCACGTTATGTGACAGTCATCTTTGATAGATTTAATTCTTCTCAACAGTACAAAGATCTTAGACAATTCCAAAAGACTCATGATGGAAAATGATATCCACTTCCAGAGAAAGAACTATGGAGTCTGAATACAGATCCAAACGTAGTATTTTCTCTTTTTTTTGTTTTTTGTTGTGGTTTTTCCTTTTTCTTCTGATTCTTCTTTCACAACATGACTAGCATGGAAATGTTTACTATGATTGTACATAAATAACCTATATCAGGTTGCTTGCTGTCTTGGGGAGGGGGGGGAGGGAAGGAAGGAAGGGAGAAAAAAATAGAACTCAAAATCTTAGAAAAGTGAATGTTGAAAACTATCTTTACATATAACTGGAAAAAATACAATTAAGTGGTGGGGAAAGAAGGAATAGGTGACAGAGGG
Source organism: Pseudochirops cupreus (assembly GCA_028627135.1). Lineage (NCBI taxonomy): Eukaryota > Metazoa > Chordata > Mammalia > Diprotodontia > Pseudocheiridae > Pseudochirops > Pseudochirops cupreus. The sequence goes on along the minus strand of CM053583.1, from coordinate 275,338,140 downwards.
TAGTTAGAAAATCTCTTTTGCTGGAAATATTTTTCTTTATATTTAGTATTTTATTTCTCCCCAGTTACATGTAAAAACAATTCTTAACATTTGTTTTTAAAACTTTGAGTTCCAAATTCTTCCCCTTTTACCTAACTCCCACCCCTAATTGAGAAGACAAGCAATTCAATATAAGTTTCTGTGTGTGTGTGTGTGTGTAGTGTGTGTGTGTGTGTGTAGTCAGGCAAAACACTTCCATAATACTCATATTGTGAAAGAAAACATAGACCAAAAAAAAAAACCCTCAAGAAAAATAAAGGAAAAAATATGCTTCAATCTGTATTGACACCATCAGTTCTTTCTCTGGGGATGAATAACTTCTTTCATCATATGTCCTTCAGAGCTATCTTGGCTCACTGTATTGTTGAGAATGGCTAAGCCAATGCTGAAAGTATTTTAAACTAGTATACCTTCTAATGAGTAAGGTTATTTCAGAAAGAACAGCGGAGTAGACCTACAAGGCCTTACAACAAAGTAAAACTGCTCCCTACCCAACCCTTGCCAAGTTTTTGGTATAGAATCAGCAAGACATCCCATCCCCCTAAAAACAACAACAACCCACACAAATCAAAATATTTTGCTTGTATGAAAATTGACTAATATCCAAGTAATAACTTTTTTTGAATCCACAAACAACTCTGACATAAAAGTGTATATGTAAGGCCAAGTTCATTTTCATCAGAAGAGGAGAGAAAAGGAAGGTGGCGAGCAAGCCAAAGAGAAGCTACTGAAATTCCCAAACAAATCCCCAAGGGCTAAAGGGAGGATGGGAGGAGGAAAAAGACTTTGGGGAGTTAAATTTCAGGTGGGGCTTTTAAAAAGGAGCTGCCTTTAAGAAATGATAAGCAGACAGATTTCAGAAAAATCTGGGAAGACCTGCATGAACTGATACAAAGTAAAAGTAATAGCAATATTACATTGTATGATGATCAACTGTGAATGACTTAACTATTCAATGATTTGAGACAATTCCGAAGGGTTCATGATGCAAATTACTATCTACATCCAGAGAAAGAACTGGTGGAGGCTGAATGCAGATTGAAGCATACTAGTTTTCATTTTTTGTTTTTTTTCCCTTTTTTTCTGTTTCTTCTTTTACAACATTACTAATATGAAAATATGTTTTACATAATTGCACATAGATAACCTATATCAAATTGCTTACAGTTTTTTGGGGGGAGGAGAAAATTTGGAGCTCAAATATTTTTGAAAATAAATGTTTAAAATTGTCTTTATTATGTAATTGGAAAAAAAATACTATTTAAAAAGGGGGGGGCTTCCCCCACTCACTGGAATCTTCTCAGTGACTTGTATTCCTGGGATTGTCTGGTGTAATCATCTTGTACTTGAGATACATTGAAATGTGTCTAAGATATCGAGAGTCTTTATAATGATTAGTTTCTTGTGATTGACATTAGTAAGCTATATAACTGTATTAGTTTTCTGGATGTCATTATTCTGGTGCAAATGTAAACAAGTCTGTTTATGTGAGATACAAAGTTGTACATCATTTGGTTTCAGCCTTCAAGAAGCTTAAGTTTAATAAGAAGGAGATATAAGACTTACAGAGTAATGGCTACGATAAAAGGCAATATGTAAAAAATAAGTTTCTCATGAATGTTGCACAAACTTGGTACTATAGAAGTGAAATGGAGGAAGAGCTTCATGAAAGGAGAGGGCATGTGAGTTGGGCCATAAAGAATGAGTTGGCTGCATTTTGATAGGTGGCTATGTTGTGGAAAGAGTTTCTAGGTAAAGCAAACATTATGAATAAAAATCACACAATCAGATGACCCTGTACATTTATAGGAAATGGTGACTACTCTACTTGGGGAATTTTCTATTAAAACACAAAGGGCAGTTTGGAGTTGGGGTGTACTGGGCCTTGAATGCCTTGAAATTTTAAATCTGATATAGTAGATGAGAGAGGTGTTGGAATTTTTGAGCAATTACAGTCATACTTCAGAAGACTTATCTATGGTGGTGTACAGATTGGAATGAATAAGATTGGCACAAGGAAATTAGTTTGTGCCTAAGAATAGAACTAAAGATTGTAGTCAATATTTAAAACTCAAAAGGAGAGTCATTAAAATAGAATATTAAAATTTAAAAGGTAGCTATGAAGTCTTTCCCCATCAAGGAAAAGTCAGTTTTAAGACAGGTCTAATTACTCTGTGACCTTTAAACTGTTCTTGAACATTAGCTGTCAGCAATGTTGACAAACTTTACTAACTCCGCAAAATCCTCTTTCCCTCCCTGATCCCCAAGTTGGAAGGAATGGATGATGATATGGATGACCGAATGTCCTACTTAACTGCTATGGGTGCTGACTATCTGAGCTGTGACAGCCGCTTGATCAGCGACTTTGAAGATACAGATGGAGAAGGAGGTGCATATACTGATAATGAACTTGATGAGCCATCAGAGGAACCCCAAGTTTCTTCAATTACCCGCTCATCTGAACCAGTGCAACATGAAGAGGTGAGACATAAACCCTACCAGCAATTAAATTAAACCCTGCCCCCTGACAGAAGGAAAAAAAAATCTGTGAAGTGAGCAAAGAGATGGTTTTCTCTTGATTCATCTTTCTTCTTTCCTCACTTTACTTCTTTACCTCAATCAGAAGGGTTTTGGTAACCATTTGTTACTAAGTTGGATAGCAAAAGCCATCTATTGATATTCTAGGTCAGGGTTTCTTAAACTTTTTCTGCTTGTGACCCTTTTTCACCTTTTGGGAGTATTCATTGGCATTGCATGGAGTGATGGTATGCACAGCGCAAAGTACACGTGTTGTGTGTTCAGCACTAAGGCTGCAGTGAAGTTGAGCAATGCAACACAGGCCGGTGCTGCCAGAAACAACTTGGATTCATTACATGCTTGATTTTAAATTAATTTTTGCTCATTGTGCATTCAGAAACCTTTTACTGGTATTGCAACCCACAGTTTAAGAAGCGCTGGGCTAGGAGGGCTAGCTCTGCTGTGTATGGATTCTAAATAGTTGTATATTCCTTTTTAATACTGTTTTAGCATGTGTTTCACGTTTGTCATTTGGCTCTCTCTCCAATCAGCTTCCCCCATTTTGATTTTTCAAATTATGATTAATATATGTGTATATGCACACAGTACATGCATATACATGTTTCACATGAACATAACCATATATATGCACATATATTGATCTATTCAAATGAGGGTTATTATACATGTGTGTGATTGCTACTGATTTTTTCTTTTGTTCTATAATTGATTTCAGTGAATGAAATTTGTGAATTTGCTATTTATTAAATGAAAAGGGGAAATAGAATTGAGTGAAAAAGGCCACCCTTCCTAGGAAAAAACAACTATATAAAACTAGAAAGAGGGTTTTTAGAGAAGAAAATCTTTAACTTTATATGATTTTTATTATATTATTTCTGAGGCAAAGTTCAGAAATAGTAACATTAGGTGGTAATTATAAAAGACACAATGTAGAATAGGAGATAGAAGGGCTACTCCTGGATTCAGGAAGCTCAGGGTCCAGGTCCTAAATCTGTCACAGTCAAGACTGACTGGGTAGCCGTGGGCAAGTCACTTAACCTCTTGGTGCCCCAAGCAACTTTCTAAGAGTATATAAATTATATAAACAGTGGAGAGATGTCCCTCCACTAGTGAATTCACTGGTCTAGACCAAACAAAAAGTAAACTAATACAATTTTAACCTGGATTTTTCATTCAAAAAATTTTAAGCCTACTAGATTCAAGGCTCCAAACCTGTCTCTGATCTCCATGGAGTTTATGTTCTATTGGAACAGACTTTTAACTCTGATGGGAAAATTGTTCTCCAATAGTGTATGTTTATAGCAATTCACAGAGTAAGAAATTTGCTTGAAAGCACAGAAATTTAAAATGTTTTATATACTTCTAAAATACTTAAAATATATATATATATCTGGGTTCCACTCAAAATCTGACTCTACTTTAAGCGTAACCCGAAGTAGACAACATCCCAAGAAGGAAGAAAAGCTGTTACTTAGGTCTTTTCTGCACTGATGGTCTTCTAAGTGAACCTTCATCTCTTGTAGACCATGAGGAAACCCAGCCCAGAGCCAAGGGGTCAGATGAGGAGGGCTGCTAGTAGAGACCAACTTAGGGATACTAGCCCACCCCCAGCATTCAAGCCCGAGCCACCAAAGGTATGTTGATGGGAAAGAAAAGAAACATTTTCCCCCCAAAATGTCATCCTAATCTCAGTCATAAATCCTTAAAGAGTAAAAACCTGAGATCAAGACTGAGTTTGGCGTATTGGATTGAGCCCTAGACTTTGAACTGGGAAGGCCTGTGTTCCAAATCTCATCTCAGCTGTTTTTTAGCTGAAAAAAAGAAATAATAATACTTGTAGAAGTTAGAATATTATCGCAAGTTTACTGTTTAATCATTTTTCAGTCATATCTGACTCCTTATTACTCCATTTGGGGTTTTCTTGGCAAAGATACTAGACTGGTTTGCCATTTCCTTCTCCAGCTCATTTTATAGATGAGGAAACTGAGGCAGAGTTAAGTGACTTGCTCAGAGTCACACAGCTAGTAAGTGTCTGAGGCTAGATTTAAACTCAGGTCTTCTGACTTCAGGGCCAGCACTCTGTCTACTTGCCCTCTATTTTATATGTCTGTATGTGCACGTACACACACACACATATACATAATACATATACATATATAATTAAATGTATCACTCTGTGTGTATTTTTAAATAACATTATGTAATACTTAAAACAATATATAAATATTGGGTCTTGTTATTTTTATTTTAGCCTACAGGGAACCCAACATCAGGGAATGAAAAACATAAGAATGAAAGGCACTTTTAAGAAAGGAAATATTTGGCCTTTAATGTTTTAAACAATTATTAGAAGGATTGGAATCTTGGAATTAAAGATCTCTAAATATCTGCATTTTTCTTTCTAGCAAATGGCAGCTCTCTGTCCACATTTTGGGAGTTGGCTATTCTCAGAAAATTCTTTGTGATTGTAAAAGTCTGCACCCAAACAAACATATGGAGCGTTGAGGGGCACAGAATGAATACAAGGCAGCACAGGTTTATATCGTCTGACTCCTCTCCAAACACAAATCAAAGCTGTTTCATAAACACCTTATTTTCATTCCAATAAAATGTTTCCCTTTAACTCAGCACTTTGAAATTTTTAGAATATAGGAAAGAAGTGAGAAAATTTTGGCCTTGATCAAAAAAGCATTAATGATTTATACGACATGATGTTAGTTAAAACCCATAGGCTGTTCTGAAATCAAGTTGACTGACACAGGTAGTCTGGTACCCCAATATCCTACTATCACTTAAGATAAAGACAATCTGAGGGAAAGATCACTGATGCTAGAATCAAGATTTGCAGTTTGAGGACCTAGGTTCAAATCCTGAGTCTTCTCCTTAGTAGACATGTACCTTTGGCAACTCATATAACCTCTCTAAGCCTCTGTTTCCTTCTCTGTAAAATAAAAATGTTTGATTACCTGGCCTTCTAAAGTCCCTTTCAGCTCAATCTGTGATCTTATGATCTGGATTTAAATTTTACCTCTTAACTCACTGTCTATATGGTATTGGGCAAATCACCTTTAACCTACCTCGGGCTCAGCTTCCTTATCTAAAATGAGGGGATCAGGCTAAAGCAATTCTGTGGCTTCTTGCGGTTCTAGACCCATGATGCTATGATGAAAATTCAGGCTAAATATGTTTTTGCTATCTGCAGGCCAAATTCCAAAACAAAGATGAACCCTATGACATTCCCAAGTCCTATGAATACAAACCAAACAACTCTGTTCCTGCCAGTAATGAAATTCCTGGGGCAGCCACTAAAACATATGCTCCACCTGTTCCTCTAAAACCTGCCTTTGGACGTTCTATATTGAAGCCTTCTGCGTCTACTTTCCCTTCCCAAGAAAATGAGGAGGATGAAGGAAATGGGGAAGAAACAGAAAATACTCCAAAGTCAGTTCTGGGCAAAGTTAAAATATTTGAGAAGATGGATCACAAGGCAAGGATACAGAGAATGCAAGAACTCCAAGAGGCACAGAATGCAAGGGTAAAATAGATTTTAAAAATGAAACCTGCCTGGGCTATTTTATTTGTTGTGTGCAATATAGGGTCATTTGAATAAATTGTGCTTGTTAGCAATATTGGTTTCCACTTGAATGTTGGAGAAGAGGTGAAAAATTAATTTCTCTAAATGTAAGTTTATGTTGTTGAGTGTTTCAAAAAACTCTGGTACTGAAAATAACAAAATTCTTACTGTTAAATAAAAAGTCTTGGAGGCTTCTTTTGCCCAGTGGATATACCTGTCATCGTCAGTCAAGTCTGTCACAGAGAAGCCTGAAGGCTTATGGGTATCTTTCACATTTGGGTATGTCATTGGATATAACCCACCCATGAAGAGTATGAGAGAGCCCCATCTACTTTTCCTTCTTTCCTAGGAATTAATAACAGGACTCCCTCCTGTCAGATATCAATTTCAAACACACCACTAGTATGGTTGCTCAGGGAAGCAGGAAGGAAAGAAGAAAAGCCTCTACTCCCTTCAATTCCACTGGCCAATTTTCTAACTTCTTCTTCTTTTATCACAGCTTGAAATTGCTCAAAAGCATCCTGACATCTATGCTGTCCCCATCAAAGCACCAAAACCAGATCCCAACTCATCCCAGGTTACAAGGTAAGGGGCAGGTCTAGTCTTCGTTACATCTTCACTGTCTGATTGTGATGTTCTTTTTTTTTTCCCTTGTCTTTTTGGAGGGGAAGGGCAGGGCAGTTGGGGTCAAGTGACTTGTACAAGGTCACACAGCTAGTAAGTGTTAAGTGTCTGAGGTCAGATTTGAACTCAGGTCCTCCTGACTCCAGGGCTGGTGCTCTATTCACTGTGCCACCTAGCTGTCCCAACTGCGCCACCTAGACGCCCTTGTGATGTTCTTAAGAGCCACAGTTTACAAATTTTATGTTTGCCATTCTCTAAAGCCACGTTGTGTACCCTAAAGATTTAGGGCTTGTTAAGTTTCTTGTTTCTGCTGTTCCTCGGAATACCAGAGAAGTCCAGAGGGTTTATTTTCAAAATCAGCTAATTAATTTCCTGACTGACTGAAAAAATGCCTAAGGATAAGAGAGATGTCAAATGTTGCTGTGAATATACCGAAATTTAATTTCTTTGTTTTCCAGTGGGACAAATGAAATGTTAAATGAGCTATTGGATTATTTGAGAGGAAATCATATTTGAATGGCAATGGAACAAAGGAACTCATGGGTCCTAAAGTTGATTTTTACAGGATTTTCTTCTGTGATTTCACCTTTTAACCCTTTTCCTATCTTTGTTCTGTCACCTATTAAATTAGAATTCATTTGCTAAAATGTTTGTCTCTAAGGAGTTATAAAACTCAGTGGACTAGTGTTTGGAACTGAGAATTACAGTAATGTTTTACAACATGGCCAACTCTATGCCAGATTGTTTCCCCGTTTTTAGAAAGAGGGGAAAAAAATCAAATTTCCTTATTATGAATGTGCCATATAGATGCTAGAGTTTAGATTTACAGTTGCATAAAAATAAATGGAAGTCTCCTCCTCACTAGTAGAGGGGAAAAATGTGTAGCATACTCATCTAAATCATCAGTCTCAATGAAGGGACACACTGATATGGGCAATTGAAACTGGCAGATCATCCACCTTGCTGTGAATCAGATCTGTACACGCCAGGGCAGACAAACTTGTCACAGGAAATAAAGTCAGAACCCTAATTCACCTAGATAAAAGCAAAACTTGTATGAGTCAGTGCTGTAGTTACCACCTTCCCCAAAGGGTTGGGAATTTAGCTATTTAACCTTCGGTGGGAATAGAAATAATTCCTTATTTTTTTCCAGGAAAAAATTGCCCTTTCCTGAAATGAATTTAAAATGGTTTTCTTTCCTTGTTATACTACCACCACCACCACCATTTAAACCATCTAACCCAGGGCCCACAGACAACCATGAGTTTAGATGGGAAAAAAAGTATACCTTTAGTTTCACTAGTCTCTAACTGAAATTTAGCACCTCCTTCAATTGAGAATATATGCAGGACAGATTGTTATTAATAATTGGGTAGTTCATAAGAAAGATTGGGGTAAACCTGAGTATGATATGAATTTAAAAAGTAAAACCATTTAGGAAGAGCTTAAAAGAGTAACTATTTTATTTAAATGAGATGTGAGAGGAAGAATTGATACAGAGGAATGAGATGGAGGAGGAGGGCTGGTAGTTGTGGTAACCTACTTTCATAGGGAATGGGTATAAGAGGGAACAATACATATATATTTAGAAGAGTATAAAAGTCTTCTAAATTCAGAAGAAATAAAACTGTAGGGATATGGGGGGGAAGGGAGGGATCTTTAGAGGGGAGGGAATAGCTAAAATAGGGGTATAGAAGGGTGTTTAGATTTATGGGAATGGGAGGATAGGGGAGGGATCCTTGGAGTGGGGTAGGCAAGTCACAGGAGGCCAAGATAGTGGGTAGAAGTGAAGCAGAGGAGGCAGGAGGGATAGGAAACAAGGGATAGGCACATACATAAAATAAAGATCAGACATAGAATAGGTTTGAAAAAGTGTGTCTATATGTGTAGGTATATATCTATAGCTATAGAGAAACATATCTAAACTTTATTGTAGTCTTCTGGGGGTATGGGGGAGGGTATGTATATATTTATAGCTATAGAGAAACATCTCTAAATTTTACTATGGCCTTCCGGGGGGGGGGGGGGTGGAGAGAGGGGGAAAAAAAAGAACATATGCGATAAATATTCTAAGAAATGGTCCATAGGCTTCATGAGACTGCTAAAGGGTCCATTATACCAACAACAACAGCAATCCCCCAAGTGGTTAAGAGCCTTTTATTTAAAGGAAGAAGAAAAGTGTGGATTATGTTAACTGATAACACTTTACTTGTTAGTTCCAGACCCCCTGAGCCTCAGAAACCACCTTCAAGACTATACCAAGATTCTAGGGGAAGTTACAGCAGTGACATTGAAGAGGAAGAATACCGCCAGCAATTGTCAGAACATTCCAAGCGTGGATATTACGGACAGCCAGCTAGATACCGGGATACTGAATTATAGATTTTACTGCATTCCGAGTGTTCCTGTCACCACATCAAAATAACACTCCTAGTAAATCATAGTGATGGCAATTTTTCAGTTAAAACAGACTTTGAAGATCTGTTGGGGCTTGAAATTATATATTTTTTGAATGGGGTGGGGGGGTGGAGGGAGGTCTATAGTTTGAGACAAATCCACACACTGGAACTAGAGCACATCATTTTTGTGAATGGGTTGGGGTTTTGTTGTTTGCTCAGCATTCAGTGAAACATTACTGTCCCAATGCTGTTTCTTCTTTCACATGGACCAAAAGCTATTTCAAGAGGTGTATTCATTTTTTTTCATATTTTTCATATTTGTATTAAATGTTAACTATTTTTCTTCATTACAGCTGCCTTTAGGAGATTGTACCAGTATAGGCAGAAATGTAAGAAAAGGAAAAAGAACACTTGGACTGAATTAAGTTCAAAGAAGTATTTTATTACTGCTCTCAAAGTGCCTTTAACAAGAAATGTCTTAAATTTTCTTCCTCCAGTAATTATGCAAAGCCATAATGGACTAAAGAGTATTTTGACTAATTTTTGTACTTGTTCATAGCTAGAGCTTTTCCTGCATGGCACGTAGGCTTTTATCTATGTAATATTTTTCACAAGTCCTGGTTCTTTGCGTGTGTGCTTGTATGTGTATATAATATATATGTAAAAAAGGCTCCTTGGTAGTGTGGCTATACTACTGAGAAGCTTGAAGACCAAAAAGATGATGTAGAAATTCAGTTCATTATGGTTTTTAACCTTGCATTCCACAGAATCAAATAAATAATCTAGAAAAGCACTTCCCTTTGTGCTTTGTTAAATATATGTATATAAATGTATGTGTGTATGTGTATGTACATATATGCATACACACATATATGTTGACAATGAGGGCTATATGTGTTTTAACTGAATAAAAAGCAGTACATTGCAATGGTTCAGTGTGTAGTGTTGCATTCCTTAGGGTTAAAATGTATTCAGAGTACAAACTTGGTAACTTGATATGGCATATGTGATTCAAAAAAGATTGAATTTCGAAAAGAAGAAAAAGAGAAAGGATATGTCTTGGTTTATTTGCTAAATTTTAATGCATATTATATAATACTTCAGGTGGTCATTAACATTTAAAGCTAGAAGAGATCTTAGTAATAATATGAGCAAAATCACCACCACCCCTCCCCATCTTATAGATGAGGAAAAAGAAGAAGAGAACAAGTGTCTATTAAGTGTCTGTTTTGTGCTCCGTACTGTGCTAAGCACTTTACAAATGGTATCTCATTTGATCCTCACAACATATCTATAAGAAAAGGGCTATTATTATCCCCATTTTGACTATAAGGTAAGGCTGGATTTGAATCAAGTCTTTCTAAATCCAGACCCAGTGCTCTATCTACCATGCCCATCTAGGTGCTACAGAGATGTGATGTAACTTGCCCAAGATTAAAATCCAAATCTCCTGCCTCTAAATCTGGCATTCTTTTGACTATATGCCATACTGCTTTTATGTTTTGATCAAATTAGAAATTATGGGGTGAAATCTAGAAGATAGGTAGAGTGAGAGGAAGCCTAGTTTGCTCAGCATACTACCTTCACAACAACTTAGAAAATAGAACAAACTGAATTCTAATCAGAAAACCAAAGACAAAGTGAGTTGTTTTTGCAGTCCAAGGCAGCTCAAGAAGACAATTAGGCCTATCAACACTGTGGGGTTGGGGGGACGGGGGCTTGCCCAGGAGCATTCTAGTTCCTGGAGATGAAAAGCAGACCAAGAAAGCACTAGAGGCAGAAAGCATCAGGTTAAAAAGAGATCCAAGGGATTCCTGAACTAGCTCTGAATGGAAGAATGGGTGCCATCTGGTACATTTATCACTCATTCCCTAGTTCCTGGTCAGATTTAGGGCAAAGAAGAATGGTTCTAGGGAAGCAGCCTGGGTCCACCCTAGCTGATTACAAGCATGGTACAAGTGGCAGAAATTTAGCTGGGTGGTTCTGTGTCCAGGGAAAGAGTGCTGACTCAGTTCTAGCCCTTAGCCCAACACACATAAGCCTATAGTGGGAAAAAGAGGGAAGGAGATCCAGACCAAAGGTGAGTCAACAGCTAAGTCCCTCTGAAGCTGCAGAACTTCCCATTAGTCTTAACAGTGACTGAGTCCAGAAGCAGTCTATGGGAACTGAACTGTGCTTAATCCAATATACCTAAATCTGAGTCAGCAACTTGCAGAGCTCAGAACAAGAGGGCAGAGAACAGACCAGATCACAAAATTTTGAAAGCACTGAAAGCTTGCAGACCCCCACCAACTTTAACTGTTAAAGCAACAGAAGAACATGAGGAGACCAAAGAACAGGCCAGAAATCCCTCCCTCCCCAGAAACGTAAAACCCACCACTAACAAAGTACAAAGTCAAGAATTAGGCTGGAAGAATGAGCAAAAGTCTGACCACAAAGAGCTGATGGTGACAGGGAAGCTCAAGACAAAGAAACAGCAAAGACAACTTGAAATTTCTACTATCAAAACCTCAAGGAAAAATGCAAATTAGACAAGAGTCCAGTAAAAATGCTTAGAAGAGTTTTTAAAAAGCTTTTTAAAAGAGGGGGGAAAAGTTACAAACCAAATGAGAATATCAGAGGAAAGAATAGGAGAAATGAGAGCTATATAAACAGGAAAGATATGAAAAGAATTAACAGCTTGAGATTGGTAAAAGAGCTACAAAAATCTTAGTGAAGAATATAACTCCTTTAAAAATTAGAAATGACCAACTTGAAGCTAATAACTCCATGAGACATCAAGAAATAATAAAACAGTCAAAAGACTGAAAAATAGAAGAAAATGTAAAATAACTCATAGGAAAAACAACAGACTTGGAAAATAGACTGAGGAGAGAGAACTTAAGAATCATTGGACTATCTGAAATCCATGAACAATGAAAGAGCCAAGATATCACACTTAAATAAATTATAAAAGAAAACTGTCCAGGTATTTTAGAACTAGGGAGCACAGTAGAAACTGAAAGGATCCACTAGTCAATTCCTGAAAGAACCACAAAAATGAACTCGGAGCTCACAGGTCAAGTTAAAAATACTACAGGTAGATGGAAAGAATTCAAGTACCAGAGCCCCATTTGGGATCACACAAGATTTGGCAGCTATCACTACAAAGAAAAGGAAGGCTTGGAATATGATATTTCAGAAGGCAGAAGATCGACAATTATAGCCAGAACAACCTATTAAAAAAAAACACAAAAAACCTAAGTATAATCCTATCACTATGGGAGAGGGAGTGGATTTTTAACGAAGTAGAGAGGACTTTCAAGCATACCTGATAGAGACCAGAGCTGAGTAGAAAATTTGACATTCAAATACAGGACTCAAAGGAAACCTAAAAAGATATATGCAAATAAGGAATCATAAAGGACTAAACAAGATTAAACTGTTTACATTCTTATGGGGAATAAATACATGTAACCCCTCCCTTTCGCCCCAGAACTTTATCACCACCAGGAGCCTTAAGGCAAATCTAATTAGACAATGAACTTGGATAGGATCCTAGTTTTTTTTAATGATCTCAACAAGAAGAATGGAAGACTGGTGAAAAGAAGTGCAGTGAGAGAAGGGGTAAGGAATAGGAAGAATGGGGAAAATTATCTCAAATAAATTGAGTACACAACACAATGGAGGGGGAAGTGGAGGGGGGAGCAGGCAACACTCTCATCAGAAGTGGTTAAAGGAGGAAAAAATACACATACACAATTAAATACCAAATTCATCTTACCCAACAGAGAAGTAAAAAGGGGAAAGAGTTAGAAGAAGGGGGATGAGAGAGGGTGGGTTAAGGAAGGCAGTGGTCAGAAGCAAAAGCAGACTCAAAGGGGGAGGGGGGGAGAGTGAAAGCAAAGTACAATAGGATGGAGGGAAATACATAGCAATCAAAACTGAATTTAAATGATATAAATGTACTTATAAAAACATTGAGGATAGCAAAATGGATTAGAAATTAGAATTAAAGAATATGTTTACAGGAAACATTTGAAATAGAAAAGTAAACAAAGAGAAAATGAGGAGTTGGAGCAGAAATTATCATGTATGTATATTATATATAATAACTATTATGCATATTATGGTAACAAGCATTATCTTAGACAAAGCAACTACAAAAATAGACCTAAGGAAAAGAGAGAAACGGATACTACATTTTGGCTAAAAAAAAAAATACCACGGATGGCTAGTGGGAGGTAGGTGGCACCTGTTTTCTCATCTATTAAATGGGGATAATAATAGCACACGTCCCAGAGTTGTTGTAAGGGTCAATATGAGACATGTATAAAGCACTATATCAGTACTGAACATATATATACCAAATGGTATAGTATCTGAATTGTTGAAGGAGAAGTTAAATGAGTTACAGGAGAAGATAGTAAAACTCTAATCCTGGGGGACCCAAACTTACCCTAAGATCTAGATAAATTTAACCATAAAATAAGCAAGAAAGAGACTGAAGAAATTAATAGAAGTTGAGAAAATTTTGATAGGACAGAACACTGGAAAATACTGAATAGGATACAAAGGAGTATACTTATGTCTCAGGGTGTACATGGCATCTTCATGAAAATTGAGTATGCAATAAATAAAAAAGATAAACCATTGGCCAGTTCAATTTTTTTTAAATTAAATATGCAGTATTAAAAATTAAAAGTGAATTCACAACTAATGAAGAGATTAATATTCTAAAATATTAGAAGTCATTTTGCCCAACTATATGCCAATAAAATTGACTATAAATTAGATGGATGAATATTTACCCAAAAAAATAGTAATTGCCTAATTTAACAGAAGAGAAAATAGAATACTTAACTCTATATTAGAAAGAGAAACTGAACAAGTCATAAATTAATACTGCCCCCTCCCCACCAAAAAAAATCTGGGACCAGATGGATTTACATTAAGGAAATCGGATTATGGTTTTTACCCACTCCACTTGGAATTACCCTGGTTTAGATATCCGATCATATTTGTGTCAAAGAAGGAATTTAGTAGGACCTATTGACCTATTTTTCCCAGTTTATATGGTATTGAAACCTGAAGTGACTAGGCCACCCCTCCCCCACACCTCACACTGTGATCTTCAGTGTAACCCCAGGGAATCACAAAGTTCTGATCTCAACCTCAGTCTCAGCTCTCACCAGCCAGCTCCAGCTCAGCACCAGGTGAGCTACAGCATTTTATAACCTCTAACTGACAGAACCAAAGGCCACAGCACACAAGGCCAGTAATCAGGCACCTAGCCCCCAGAACAAGAAGCACAGGTCAAAGCCCTCTGTGCCTCAGAAATAGAAATGCACTTTAAAAACCAGGAAATAGGCAATCACAATAGGAAAAAAACAAATTGGAAAACCAAATACTTTAGAATTCTATTATGGTAAGTGGAGAGAACCAAATTCAGAAGAGGACAGCATTGATACTATACTTACATCTGAACCCTCAAAAGGAAATATGAACTGGTCTCAAGCCTAAAAAGCATTCTTGGAAAAACTCATGAAGGATTTTTTTTTGAGGGGGGAAGGCAAGGCAATTGGGGTTAAGTAACTTTCCCAATGTCACAGCTAGTTAAATGCCAAATGTCTGAGGCCAGATTTGAACTTGGGTCCTCCTGACTTCAGGGCCTGTACTCTATTCAGTGTGCCACTTAGCTGCCCCAAGAAGGATTTTTAATGCCATATTAGAGAGGCAGGGGGAGGACCCCAGTGATTTGGGACAGAACTTTCCCCTCTGGAAGCAGAGCTCCACAGAGATTAAAAAGAAAAAAAAAATCACAGACTGACCAACCATGAATAAGAATAAGCATAAGAAGCAAAGTAAGAACAGCAACCAAACCCTA
>CM053583.1:275301982-275322600 GCA_028627135.1 Pseudochirops cupreus | reverse complement strand
CATTCAAAGAGGTGGAGGACTTCTAAGCATTCTTGATGAAAAACCAGAACTGAATAGAAAATTTGACATTCAAATACAAGAAGCATGAGAAGGTAAACATGGAAAAGATTTCATAAGGAACTTATCAAAGTTGGACTATTTACATGACAACATGGAAAAACAATAATTATAACTTATGAAACTTTTCTCAGTATGAGGATAGTTGAAGGGAATATAAATGTATTTATATGTATACATACACATATGTCTGTATAGGAGGGTATATATGTATATGAATACATATATGAGTGAATGTATATATGTGTACATAGACAGAGGGCACAGGATCAATTGAATAGGATGGGATAATATTTTAAAAGGTGAAATTGAGAGATGGAAGAGGAATAGTATGAGAGGAGACACAGAGAGAGAGAATGGGGTTAATCCTCATATAAAAGAGGCAAGGAATAATTGTTGCAATGGAGGGGAAGAACAGGAAGGCAAAAGGGAATGGGTCAACCTTACTCTCATTGAAGTTGGCTTAGGGAAGGAATGACATGCACTCTAAATTGGGTATCTTGGCCTACAGGAGAGTAGGGGGAAGGGGATAAGAAGGGGGAGAATGGAGAGGAGGGCAGGTTGGGAGGGGAGGGTTGTTAGAAGCACACACTTTTGTAAAGGGACAGGGACAAAGTAGAGAATAGAACAAGTGGGGGGTGGAATCAGAAGGAGGGAAATATACAGGTACTGGAGTAGGAAGATCCATCTTGCCCTACTGGAAAGTCAGAGGGGTGATGGGAGAGGATATAGGAGAGAGAAGATTGGGCAAGGGGGTATACAGTGGGATCGCTGTTTTGGGGTGGTGGGTAGGGGAAAGACAGGGAGAAAATTTGTAAATCAAAATCTCATGGAAATGAATGATGTAAATTAAAAATAAACAAAAGTTTAGAAAATAAAAAAAAAAGGAAAAACAACTGACCTGGAAAATAGATCCAGGAGAAAGAATATAAGAATTATTGGTCTACCAGAAAGCTATGATGAACAAAAGGAGCCTGGACAGTATCTTCCAAGAAATCATCAAGGAAAACTGCCCTGAGGTCCTAGAAGCAGAGGGTAAAATAGTCATTGAAAGAATCCACTGAACACCTCTTAAAAGAGATCTCAAATTGAAAACTCCAAGGAATATTGTAGCCAAATTCCAGAATTATCAGGTCAAAGAGAAAATACCACAAACAGCCAGAAAGAAATAATTCAAATATCGCAGAACTACAGTCAGGATCACATAGGACCTTGCAACTCCTACATTAAAAGATCAGAAAGATCGGAATATATCATAAGGCAAAGGAGCTTGGACTACAACCTAGGATCAACTACCCAGCAAAACTGAGCATAATCTTTCAGGCAGGGAGATGGTCATTCAATGAAATAAGGGACTTCCAGACCTTCCTGATGAAAAGGCCAGAGCTCAATGGAAAATTTGATCTTCAAATATAAGACTCAAGAAAGACATAAAAAGGCAAACAGGGACACACACACACACATACATACACACACACACGCAAGTTGTTATTCAATAAGAGCAAACTGTTTACATACCTATATGGGAGGATGATACCTGTTCATTTTGAGAATTGTATTATTATCATGACATTTAAAAATATAAATTAACTGACGTAATGATAAAAAACCCAATTAGGCGGCAGCATCAGTTGCATCTCTAGGTATTTGAATCGCGCTTCCGCCATCTTTCCGTCGTTTAGTCAGGCAGAGACAGATGCTTCTAGAAGAACCATTGTGGTGGCCACCCAAGGAGAACTTGGGCATAGTGTAGTCCAAACTTGTATTGGTTGGAGATGGAGGTACTAGAAAAACCACATTTGTAAAACATCACTTGACTGTCAAATTCGAGAAGTATGTGGCCACCCTGGGTGTTGAGGTCCATCCTCTCATGTTCCATACTAACAGAGGTCCTATTAAATTCAATGTATGGGATACAGCTGGCCAAGAGAAATTTGGTGGTCTGACAGATGATTATTACATCCAATCTCAGTGTGCCATTATAATGTTTGATGTAACATCAAGAGTTACTTACAAGAATGTACCTAACTGGCATAGAGATCTGGTACAAGTACATAAAAATATCCCTGTAGTGTTATGTGGCAACAAAATGGAAATTAAGGACAGAAAAGTCAAGGCAAAATCAATTGTCTTCCACAGAAAGAAGAATCTCCAGTACTATGACATCTCAGCCCAAAAGTAACTACAACTTTGAGAAGCCCTTCCTTTGGCTTGCTAGAAAACTTATTGGAGACCTTAATTTAGAGTTCGTTACCATGCCTACTCTTGCACCTCCAGACGCTGTCATGGACCCAGCACTGGCTGCACAGTATCAGCAGGACTTACAGATTGCTCAGACAACTGTGCTCCCTAATGAAGATGATGACCTGTAAGGGAATGAAGCCAGAGCCCAGCATCAAAGGTCTAGTTTTATAGGCAACTGTCCTGTGATGTCAGTGATGTAGCATGTTTGCTACTTTATTATATAGCTGAGCAGAACATGTGCATAATCTTTGGGATGCTAAAGGAAATGAATGGGCTTCGGAGTGAATGTAGCAGTTTTTAAAAATATAATTCATATTTTGGATCTGCATATTTAGCTGTTTTGGAGCACAATTACATCTCCTTGAGTTTCAAATATAAGACTGCTGCAGTTCCATCACAATATTCAGTGGTGAATCTTGTTTGTTACTGTCATTCCCCATTCCTTTTTCATTTAGATCATAATAAAGTTGTATTTCAAATATCTAAAAACAAACAAAAAAACTAATTAAGGGGTACAAAGGGATTATAATGGGAGAAGAGGAAAGGAAGAGACAAAAAAAGGGTAAATTATGTCACATAAAGAGGCACTAAAACATTATATTATAGGGAAAGAAAGGAGGGAGATGGGCATTGTATGAGCTTTACTCCCATTGATTTTGGTTGAAGGAGGGAATAACACTCAATTAAGTATAGGAATCTAATGTGAAGAGACACAAAAACTTATTATAGTAAAGGGGAAAAAAGGAGGGAGAAGAGTATTGTTTGAGATACATTCTCCTCAGATTTGGTTCAAGAACGGAATAACATACATTGTTAAGTATAGAAATCTAACATGTCCTACAGGCAGTGGCAGGGAAAAGGGGAAAGAAAAGGGGAAAAGAAAAAGGTTAGAAGGGAGGAAAAAAGTAGTAAGGGGAAAGGGTAGGAAACAGGAGGGGGCTGATAGGGAGGTAATATTGAGGGAGGTGGTGGTCAAAAGCAAAACTCTTGAGGAAGAGAAGGGAGAAGGGAGAGATAAAAGCATTAACAGGGGAGGGAATAGGATGGAGAGAAAGACATAGATAGTAATCATAGCTGTGGATGTGAATGGGATGAACTCTCCCATAAAACAGAGGCAGATAGAAGAATGAATTAAAAACCATAATTCTACAATATGTTGTTTACAAGAAACACTTTTGAAACAGGGGGATACACACCGGATAAAGGTAAAAGGCTGGAGTAGAATATATTATGTTTCAACTAAAGTAAAAAAAAAAAAGCAGGGGTAGCAATTCTAATCTCAGACAAAGCAAAAGTAAAAATAGATCTAATTAAAAGAGATAAGGTAGGAAACTATATCCTGCTAAAAGGCACCATGGACAATGAAGAAATATCATTACTAAAAATATATGTACCAAGTGGTATAGCATCCAAATTCTTAGAGGAGAAGTTCAGGGAGTTAGTTCAGGAAGAAAAAGATAACAAAACTATACTAGTGGTGGACCTCAACCTTCCCCTCTCTGAACTTGATAACTCTAACACCAAAATAAACAAGAAAGAAATTAAAGAGGTGAAGAGAATTTTAGAAAAGGTAGATATGATAGACCTCTGGAGAAAACTGAATGGGGATAAAAAGGAAAATATCTTCTCAGTAGTACATAGCACATACACAAAAATCAACCATATATGAGGGCATAAAAACCTCACAATCCAGTGCAGAAAGGCAGGAATATTAAGCGCATCTTTTTCCAATCATGATGCAATGAATATTATATGTAATAAATGGCCATGGAAAGATAGAGTAAAAATTAATTAGAAACTAAATAATACTGAAGAATGAGTGGGTCAAACAAGAAATCATAGAAACAATCAATAACTTCATTCAAGAGAATGAAAATAATGAGACAACATACTAAAACTTATGGGATACATCAAAAGTGGTTCTTAGGGGAAGTTTTATATCTCTGAATGCTTCCATGAATAAAATAGAGAAAAAGGAGATCAAGGAATTGGGCATGCAACTGAGAAAGCTAGAAAAAGAACAAATTGAAAATCCCCAATTAAATACCAAATTTAAAATACTGAAAACCAAAGGAGAGATTAACAAAATTGAAATTAAGAAAATTATTGAACTAATAAATAAAGCTAAGGGCTGGTTTTATTTAAAAAATAAATAAAATCGATAATCCTTTAGTCAATTTGATTAAAAAGAAGAAAACCAAATTACAAGTATCAAAAATAAAAAGGGTATATTTGCCTCCAATGAAGAGAAAATTAAAACAATAATTAGGAATTATTTTGCCCAGTTGTATGCCTATAAATTTGACAATCTTAGTGAAATGGATTAATATTTACACAAATATAAATTGCCTAGATTAACTGAAGGAGAAGTAAAATACTTAAATAACCTCATCTCAGAAAAAGAATTTTGGCAAGCCATCAACGAACTACTTAGGAAAAATCTCCAGGGCCAGATAGATTTGCAAGCAAATTCTATCAAACATTTAAAGAACAATTAATTTCAATACTTTATAGACTTTTGGGGAAAAATTGGTAAAGAAGGAGTCTCATCAAATTCTTTCTATGATACAAATATGGTACTGATGAGTCAAATTGGAAGAACTAAAACAAAGAAAGAAAATTATGGACCAACTTCTCAATGAATATAGATGCAAAAATTTTTAAACAAAATATTAGCAAAAAGATTATAGCACCTTATCATGAGAATAATACACTTTGATCAGGTAGGATTTATTCCAGGAATGCAAGGCTAGTTCAATATTAGGAAAACTATCAGTATAATCAATCATATCAACAACAAAACTAGTAGAAACCATATGATTATCTCAATAGATGCAGAAAAAGCTTTTGACAAAATACAACTCCCATTCCTATTAAAAACATTGGAAAGCAGAGGAATAAATGGAGTCTTCCTTAAAATGATAAGTAGCATCTACCTAAAACCATCAGCAAGTATTATATGTAATGGGGACAAGCTAGAAGCAATTACAATAAGATCAGGGGTGAAACAAGGATGTCCACTATCACCCCTCTTATTCAGTTTGGCACTAGAAATGCTAGCTGTAGCAATAAGAGAAGAAAAAGAAATTGAAGGAATTAGAATAGGCAAAGAAGAGGCTAAGCTATCACTCTGCAGATGATATGATATACTTAGAGAATCTAGTAAAAAAAACTACTTGGAATAATAAATAACTTTAGCAAAGTTGCAGGATATAAAATAAACCCATGTAAATTCTCAGCATTCCTATATATGTCTAACAAAGGCCAACAGCAAGAGATAGAAGAGAAATTCCACTTAAAGTTACTGTAGACGTTATAAAATATTTGGGAGTCTACCTGCCAAAACAAACTCAGGAACTATATGAACACAATTACAAAACACTTTTCATACAAATAAAGTCAGGTGTAAATAATTGGAAAAACATCACTTGCTCATGGTTAGGCCATTAAAATGACAATTTTACCTAAATTAATTTACCTATTTAGTGCCATACTGATCAAACTATCAAAAAATTATTTTAGAGAGCTAGAAAAAATCATAGCAAAATTCATCTGGAAAAACAAGAGGTCCAGAATATCAAGGGAGTGAAAAGAAATGCTAGGGAAGGTGCCCTAGCCATATCAGATTTTAAACTGTATTATAAAGCAGCAACATCAAAAGTACTTGGTACTGGTTGAGAAATAGAGTGGTGGATCAGTGGAACAGATTAGGTACACAAGACACAGGCAGTCAATGACTATAGTAATCTACTGTTTGATAAACCCAAAGACTCCAGCTTCTGGGATAAGAACTCACTATTTGACAAAAATTGCTGGGAAAACTAGAAAACAGTATAGCAGAAACTGGGCACAGACCAATATCTTATACTGTATACCAAAATAAAGTTTAAATGTGTTCACAATTTAGATATAAAGATTGATACTGTAAGCGATCTGGGAGAACAAGGAATAGTTTACTTGTCAGATGTATGGAGAAGGGGAGAACTTATGACCAGACAAGAGATAGAGAGCATTATGAAATTCAAAATTCTGATTACATTAAATTGAAAAGTTTTTGTATAAACAAAGCCAATGTAACCAAGATTAGGAGGGAAGCAGAAACTTAGGAAAGAATTTTTACAACCAGTTTCTCTGATAAAAGCTTCATTTCTAAAACATGCAGAGAACTGAGTCAAATTCATAAGAATACAAGTCATTCCCCAATTTTTATCAATGGTCAAAGGACATGAACAGGCAGTTTTCAGAGGAAGAAATAAAACATCTCTATAAGCATATGAAAAAATGGTCTAAGTCAGAATTGATCAGAGAAATGCAAATCAAAACAACTCTTAGGTACCACATCTCATCAGTCAGATTGGCTAACATTACAAAACAGGAAAATGATAAATGCTGGAGAAGATGTGGGAAATTTGGAACACTAAGGCATTGTTGGTAGAGTTGTGAACTAATCCAACCATTTTGGAGAGCAATTTGGAACTATGCTCAAAGGGCTACAAAAATGTGCGTGTCCTTTGACCCAAAATACCACTTCTAGGGCTGTCTCCCAAAGAGATCATACAAGTGAGAGGAGGACCCAAATGTACAAAAATATTTATAGCAACTCTTTTTGTGGTGTCAAAGAACTGGAAATCAGGGGGATGCCCATCAATTGGGGAATGGCTAAACAAGTTGTGGTATAACTATTGTGCTATAAGAAACGAGGAGCAAAGGCACTTCATAATAACCTGGAGACACATATAAACTGATGCTAAGTGAGGGAAACAGAACCAGAACAACACTGTACACAATCACAGACACACTGTATCTGTGAAGACCAACTTTGACAGACTGAACTCTTCTCAGCAATGCAAGGTTATAAGACAGTTCCAAAAGACTCATGATGGAAAAGACTATCCACATCCAGAGAAACAATTAAAGAGTCTGAATGCAGAATGAAGCAAACTACTTGCTTGTCTCTTTTTTGTTTTGTTTTGTTTCTTCTTTCTCATTGTTCATTCCATTGGTTATAATTCTTCTTTACAACTTGACTAATGTTTAATGTGAAGGTATATGTAAAACCTGTATCAGATTGCATGCCACCTTAGGGGAGAGGGGGAAGGAGAGAGAGGAGAAGAAAATTTGGAACTCAAAAATTGTGCAACTGAATGTTGTAAACTAAAAGTAAATAAATTTAAAAGAAAAACACTGGGCATAAAGGGGACCATGTACCATATCTTAAAATATACCACAAAACTTTGGAAATCACCAGAACAAATTGGTACTAGGTAAGAAAGACAGAAATTGATGAGTGGAACAGATTAGGTACACAAAAATATAAAAGAGAATGAGCACAATAACTTGATGTTTGATAAATTCAAAGATTCCAGCTTTGGGAGCATGAACTCACTATTTCACAAAAACTTGGGGAAATTGAGAAGCAGTCTGGCCATAACTATGCATGGAATACCATCTCACACTGTATGCCAAGATAAGTTTAAGATGAGGACATGGCTTAGACAAAAAGGATGGTATCATAAGCAAATTAGTGGGACATGAAAGAATTTACTTGTCAGATCTGTATATAGGGAAAGAGTTCATGATGGGGGGAGGGAGATAAAATGGATCATTTTTATTACATAAAATTAAAAAGTTTTTACACTAATAAACCCAATACAGATAAAATTAAAAGAAAAGCAGGCAACTGAGTGGGGTGGGGGCATGAGGGAATCTTTGGAGCAAGTTTTTCTGATTAAAACAAGAATAAGAGCCATTCTCCAACTGATAAATGGTCAAATAATATGAATAGGCAGTTTTCAGAGAAAGAAATCCAAGAAACAATCCAAGGGCATGGTTTCGGAAAAACCTGAAAGGACTTATGTGAACAGATGAGAAATAAAATGAGCAGTACCAGAAGAACAATTCATATGGTAACAGCAATATTGCAATGATAATCAACTTTGAAAGATAATAGTAGCTGATCAACACAATGATCAACCACAACTTCAAACAACTCATGATTAAACATGCTATCCACAACCTGACGAGAGCTGAGGAATACAGAGTGCAGACTGAAACACGATTTCTTTTCTCTCTATCTCTTGATTTTTTTTTTGCACGACTAAAACATATTTGTAGTGGGTTTTGTTTTTCTTGCCTTCTTGAAGGGGAGCAGAATGGGAGGGAGGAGGGATAGTATTCGAAACTGAAAATAAAATTGAATTAAAAAAAGAAATTTATTCACTTATGCCTTCCTAAATAAACTTAATTGGGAGAGGGGTCAAGTGGAGATAGGAGAAGAGAGAGAATGGTCTCTGAGGTACAGTTGCTCCATATACCTTCTCCTCCTACAATCATAAAATGCTGAGACTGAGGAAAAAGAAAAACACTGGGACAAGGGGAATGGTGATAGCACTGGCCACCATCAAAACTGGTCTTGTTCAGATCCTTGGTATCTGTAAGTCAGGCAAGGTAAAGGTTGAGGTTAACAGAACAGGGCAGATTTGTGCTTAAACCAAGGAAGGGAAAAAGTGAGGTAAAATGAATAGGTTTATATTTAGGCAGGGCACACTTTATATGATGGGAGTGGAAAAAGAGAGGCCTCTCTTTCCTCATTGAGGAATTCCTCCATGCAAAAAAAAGCTAAACCAAACATCTATTTACCAAAATAATGCTTGTTCCCTCAATAAAAGAAAACATCATTTAGAACTCTACCACTTGATTCCTACATCATTTAGAACTCTACCACTTGATTCCTCATTCCTGTCTCCTACAACCCTACCATCCCAAAGTTACAAGCAAACACCACCCAGCTTGCCCACTGTGCCCTCTGGCAGGCTTATTCCATGGGTAAAAAATTTCTCTTTATCTTAAGTCTTTCCCTCTCCTACTCCCATCTATTTGCTTATTGAAACTTGCCTGCTATAGTCTTGCATACGGAAAAAAAAATGCTCTAAATCACTATTAATTTCAGAAATGCAAATCAAAACAACTCTTAGGTACCACATCTTACCAGTTAGATTGCCTAACATGGCAAAACAGCCCACCCTTTTTAGTACTAGTAGCATCTTTACTCCTTGATTCCGTTAGCTACTTACATATTCTCCTACCTCCATCACTCAGTAATCTCCCTTCCTTTGAGGTTCATGCCATTCATATTTACCATTCAAACAAAATCCTGGTAGCTTTTGTCTCTAGACTCTAGCTTTTTGTCACTCCCCTTTTTATGTCTATGATTTTGATACCTGACTCACAATTTTTTTCTCTTCCCCAACTCCTGCCCTCATACCAGGGGACTTCAACATACACATAGACACTCTCTCAAGTACCATAACTACTTAGTTCCTTAACCTACTCATTTCCCATGACCTACTGCTCCACCCCACCTGTCACATGAAAATGATCATATCCTTGGATCTTACCATCATCCACAAATGTACTCCCTCTATTTTCAAGAATTCTAAAGTCTACCCATCCAACCATAATCTACTGACTTTCCCCTCTCATTGGCACATGGTAGTAGGTACTTAATAAATGTTTATTGATTAATTGAAAACATACATTTGGCAATTAAGGATTTGCTCAAGGAGGCAGAATTTTGAGACAATTTTGGAAGTTTGATGCTATCATTTGGGCATGCTACACAAAAAGGACCCCACTCCTTGTTTCTTTGGTCCTGGATGGGGAGTAAAGAGGAGAAGGAAATATGCATGTCAGCAAAGAGCCTAAGAATCTATCCTGGGTCATGGAAGAGATAGAGGGCATGGTTGGTGAGGAAGTATCATTGTGTGTAATGAAGATTGATTTGTAAATGGACTGAGGGAAAACAAATATTGATGTTGTTTATAGGTACTAAAGTAATAAAATTGAAAGAAAAAAACTAATGGCTTGTTTAGCTGTGCAAATGTAATATGAATTTGTCATTTATGTTGAATTCACTATATATAAATACCACATAATACTTTATATATCATTAAATATGTCAATTCAATTTTATTTGACCGAATTACAGCAATAAAGTCTGTAGGTTTTGCATTTATAATTGGTACCTTTCTGCTATAACTCTGCTCAGAGAGCTTAACAAGTTGAGAGGGAATATTTGTTCCTCCCTTGGGGTAACATTTTTATCTAAATGATTAGATTCATGTCCAGTTGAAGTACCATACTTTAAAAAATGCCTTGAAGGGGAAAAAAGTAAAGTACTTTAAGGCAAACATGACTTATCTCATAAATCAACTAAAGAAAGTCCACATTAACCAGGGAATATAAAATGGTTTCAGGTATAACTTAGAAACTGATCCTGGTGCCTCCATTCCATCATTTTAGAGCTAAGTACCAATACTTAATTAGCAACTCATAAATTAATCAATACTAATTATTCTTATGACAGAGAATATAGTGAACTTACTACATAATCTTTGTATTTAAATCCAAATGGGCTAAAAATGGCCTCATGATCAATTGAGTAGGACATTTCTTAGTAGAGGTGGGACAAAAGGACAAAGCTGAGTAATTATTCAAGATTTTTCTGTGTACTAGCACAATTAATGGCCTGATGAGGGAGAAGGCTTTATGATAAATAACTTCCAATGCAGCACTTGGAGCTACAACTCTGCCTCCTGTCATGATGTGGTTGTGGAAAGTGGCCCTCCTCCAAATAGACTATGACTTTCACAAGTCATTGTGCTGACTGGCCATCCAGGGTTTCCAATGAATGGACTGGGAATACTGGCAGAGGTGTTATTGAGAGCCAGCATGTGGAAAGAGCACTGTCTTGAGTTAAGAGATGGGAGATTTGGGCCCTTATGTCCATCTTTGGTGTTCACTAGCTTGTGTAACCTTGATTGAGTTTATTTAAACTCTGAATCTCCCTCAGTTTCCTCATCTGTACAAAGGAATGAAATCAGTACCCTCCTATCAGGGAAAACACTTTATAAACTTTAAAGGGCTATAGAAATGCTAAATCAATGGGTTACATAGTGGAATTGTCCTTGCTTACACTATGATATTTCACTACCTGAACTTGTTTTGAGGTCAGATTTAGACTAGGCAGGAGTGGCAGGAAATGTTGTAGGACTCACTGTAGTGCTGACAGCGACTGTGAATATGATGGCATAGTGCTCAATTGCAAAATATAACAGACTCTTCATATAGAAGATAGAAGCAAAACATTTATTCAGACACCAGAAAACCAAATCCCAGCACCAGGAAACCGAATCCATCATAGCACCATAGAAGTTAATACACTACAATGCAGCAGAGAGTTGTACCATCCTTTAGTCTTCCCATAAACCAACACTCACAAGCCTGGCTGTCTGCCTGGGTGTGTCCTCTCCTCTCTCCAGCTCTAACTGTTCTGACTCCCAGTTTCCTGTGGGCTCTGCTCCACCCTTTAGCAAACTCCTCCCACCACAGGCTCCATGTGATTACATTCAGCCTATTAGGGGGCAGGGAAAATCTTCAAAGGTCTTCAAATTCCCTTAGGCTTATTAAGAGTCAGAGAAGATCTTCAAATTACCATTACCATTACACTCACATACCAATAGGATTTCCTCATGCAGCACTTGCTTCTAGCAGCTGACATTCTTTGAGAGGGCAGTTTCAGTAGATTGGTAGAGATAGAAGAAAGTTTAGAGACCAAGTTAATGGCAAATAAATAAATCAGGCAGAAAGTGTATACTGCTCTTGCAAGGAGTTTGGAATCATAAAGGAGAAAGAAGTGGAAAGAGATAAAAAAAATCTCAAAATTCCCCCAACTTTAACTGTTCATTTATTTTCTCTGACCCTTTGGCCTCATAGGAAGAACTCTCCCACTTTCCTAAGGCTAATTCTTCCATGTCTGACCTTAAATCCCATTCCCTTCCATGTGCTTTAGGACCATCCATTGTTTCCTCTCTCTCAGACCTTTATTTTCTCTCTACTATCTACTCAAACTATAAACATACTTAGATATCTCCAATAATTTAAAAAACAAACGCTCACACAACTTCCTTGAGAGGCATCATGATGTGATAGAAAAGACAACAGGGCAGCTAGAAAGCACATTGGATAGAGCACTGGCCCTGGAGTCAGGAGGACCTGAGCTCAAATCTAGACACTTACTGGCTATATAACTTGGGCAAGTCACTTAACCCCAATTGCCTCTCCCCCTCACCCCTGGCCAAAAAAAAAAAAGGAAAGAACAATGCATTCTGAATTAGAGGACTTTGGTTCAAATTCCAGCTCTGCTCCTGTGTGACCTTAGAAAGATCAGGCTTTTCATCCCTTTGGGCCTCATTTCCCTCATCTGTAAAATTAAAAGGTTGGGCTAGATGACCTCAAAGCTTCCTTCCAGCTCTAAATATATGACCCAGTGATCCTCTGACCTTGCTATCTTTTGGAAACACTGTTCCATCTCTTATTGGCCTTTTGCTGCTAAATTTATGAGAATATTTCACAATTAGACAGTACTTTGCAAAGAATTTTCCTCAAAGCAACCCACTGATGCCTGTAGTATTATTCCCATTCATTCAGTCACTCAATAAGAATTTAGCAACCATCTGCTATTTAGTGAGATAGAAAGCAGCTAGATGGCTCAGTGGATAGAGTGCTGGGCCTGGAGTCAGGAACACGAGTTCAAATACAGTCTAGGACACCACCTGTGTGACCCTGGGCAAGTTACTTATAATCCTGTTTGCCTCAATTTCTTCATCTGTAAAATGAAGCAGAGAAGGAAGTGGCAAACTACTCCAGGAGCTTTGCCAAGAAAATCCCAGATGGGGTCACAAAGAGTTAGACACAACAGAAACAACTCAACAGCAATGACCCTGGGCAAGTCACTTAATCTCTGTTTGCCTTGGAGGCAGCTAAGTGGTTCAGTGGACAGAGCACTGGACTTGCAGTCAGCATGACCTGAGTTCAAATTTGGGCTCAGACACACACTCACTAGCTGTGTGACTCTGGGCAAGTCACTTAATCTCTGTTTGCCTTAGAGACAGCTAAGTGGTTCAGTGGACAGAGCACTGGACTTGCAGTCAGCATGACCTGAGTTCAAATTTGGGCTCAGACACACACTCACTAGCTGTATGACTCTGGGCAAGTCACTTAGTCTCTGCCTTGGAGACAACTAAGTGGTTCAGTGGACAGAGCACTGGACTTGCAGTCAGCATGACCTGAGTTCAAATTTGGGCTCAGACACATACTCACTAGCTATGCGACCCTGGGCAAATCACTTAATCTCTATTTGCCTTAATACATTGGAGAAGGAAATGGCAAACCACTCCAGTATTTTTGGCAAGACAACCCCATACATAATGTCACAAAGAGTTGGGCACAACTAAAATGACTGAGCAACAACAAATTAAATATATGTGTGTGTATACATACATATACACACATATAAGTATATATACGTGTACACATGTGTGTATATATATATATATATATATATATATACACACACATACACATTCCCCTGAAAGAAAGAAATATACAATCCTCTAACAAAATTGGAGCTCTTCATATTGTTGGCCACAATAGGATGGCACATCATCTCGTTTGGCTCAATAGTGCATGTAAAAGGGAAACCTGAAAGCTATGGAGACTGGATTTAAGATTTAATAAAAAACAGAAAACTTCCAGATGCAGAAACTCCTTGTATCAATGCAAGTCTGCAATGTATAATTTTAAAGAGTTGTCTGGGGAAACTGAGAAGTTAAGTGACTGGCCCAGGGTCACACAGTGAGTACATTTCAGAAGAAAGCTATGACCCCAAGTGTTCCTGGATGTGAGATCCTGGATGTGATCTCTGTCAACTATGCCATGCTATTTCTCAAAATCCGTAACACACTATAAAAAAGTAGATCAAAATGTTATGTTGTTAAGGTCCCTACAACCACTCCACCAGTTAGAATAGTAAGGGTATAACAAATAGGAACTAAGATTCTAAGGAAGAACATAGAAGGCACTTGCCAAGGTTGCCTCCTCAATTAATTGAGGCCACATCTAGAGGCTATGTGCTAAATCAAGAGAAGTCAGTTAGGCCCCAATAAAAAGCCCTCAGCCTGTGGCTGCAGTAAAAGCAGAAAGTGATAGGCTAATAAGACAACCCCAAGGTGGCAAAAATGTATTAATAAGGCAACCCCAAGGCAGCACTGACAACACTGACAATCAGTGGCCCTGATATGCTCATGAGACAACTCAAAGGTAGCACAGATAAGACTTAGTCCCTTCCCCTCTCCCAAAGAACCTTCTAAAAATGGGGTCCCAAAAGCTCCTCCAACTTATGGTCCGTGCTGCTCAAAGGCTCCCAGCTCTGATCTACTGTTACATAAGTGACTCTATATACCCCCTTCATCCTCTTATCCCATTCCTCATGCCTTCTGCCTCTGTACTCCTTGACCCTTGTTAAAGTGATCTACGTATTATCCTCCTGCTGCTGCCAGCACCATCTTTCCTGGCAAGTATCCCAACAACTGGGCTTGTGTAATGGCAAACAAAGTAATACTTTGTTGCTTATTTCTGCTATTCAAGTGTCTTTGAGCCTCACCTTCAATTGTATCACAAGTCATTGTTGGAAACAGTATACATTGTGCTACCCTTAATAGGCCTAAGGGAGTTTGGAGACTTCCTCTGCTATTAATAGGCCTAACAAGGTAGATGGAGCCCAGGCAGGATGAGCTTGCCAAAAGAGCAGAACAGGAAGGGTGGAACAGGAAAGAGTAAAGAAAAGCTTGAGCAGAACTGGGAGCAGGCAGAAATGAGAAAGAGACTGTTTGTGATGTTGGCACCCTATAGCATTCTGTTGTTCTGTTGGACAAAAGCCTTGTCTGTTGTATTGTCAGTCAAGCACCCCATCTGTTGTTATTAGACAGAAGTCCTGAAAGAGGATTTTACTGTTGATTTGTGTTTGATTTTTCAGACAGAAGCCTTTTCTGTTGATTTGTGTTACTTTGTCAGATAGAAAGTGAATTGAGATGATAGTGCTGGCAATGTCTGTGAATTTTGTTGTGGCTCTGTTAAGCTTAATGTGTGTAAACATTTTGTAGCTCTGTTGAACTTTGTCTTCCTAGAAACAGAGACTTCAAAGGGTTTGGAGTGGAGCAGTTCCTGTGAGCTGAGATATAGAACAGGAGCAGAGAGCTGCCTACGTGTGAATCTAGGCAAGAGCTGTGAGCAGTCAGCCCATGGAAGAAGAACCAAGGGATTTGGAAGCCAGTCTTGAGTCAAGATGAAAGAAGACTTTACTTGGGTACTCTATATTGACTGATGAGATTGTGAGTTACTGTGACCTAGGGATGGATGGTGTTTGTACTTTCTGCTACCACTTAAGGATGACTGGCTTAAGGATAATTGGAAGCCAGGCTTCAGTCAAGATGGAAGAGGACTTTACTTAGATACTGTGTATTGATTGAGAAGATTGTGACACTGAATGATATGCTTCGTTTAAGACTATGCGACCACGTTAGTAATAAGTTGTAATGTTATATTGTTGTGAATGTTGTGCTTTAGTTTCTTGAATGTTTTGCTTTAGTTTATTGCTGAATAGAGAGTTCACTATACTCTCCATTCTATCCTCTATATTCAATTACATCCTTTAAGTTATTGACAGCAGTAGCCCTCAGAAGAGCTGCTCATGATTGGCTTTATACCTTGTTCACCCTGACCCCCTTTTGGTCCATCCCCTTAGGCATAAGCTGGACACTATGACTAGGACTAAGTCATCAATATTGTGGAGCCCTAATAATCCTCTAGTAGAAATCAATGGCTGTTGGCAGATCCTTGTGTCCCTCTGGGAAGGGGCCTCCCCTAGTGGTTGCGCTTAACGGAAAAAAATCTACTATTATTACTGAAGGAACCAAAATTCACAATGTTAACATATACATATCCTTGTTACCCCTGTCATTACACTATATCTAAACCCCTTAAGAGTAGGGATTGTTTCATTCTTTGTATCTGTGCATAGTCTCTAGAATGTAATAGTGTTTAATAAATGCTTGTTGATTCTTACTATAAATAAAACTGCAGGCAGCTAGGTGGCACAGTGGATAGGGTGCTGGGCCTGGGATCAGGAGGACTTCTCTTCCTGAGTTCAAACCCAGCCTCAGACACTTACTAGCTGTGTGACTCTGTACAAGTTACTTAACCCTGTCAGCCTCAGTTACTCATCTGTAAAAGAGCGGGAGAGGGAAATGACAAAGCACATCAATATCTTTGCCAAGAAAGCCCTAAATGGGTCATAAAGAATTGGACATGACTGAAAAGGACTAAACAACAACAGAAATAAATAAAACTAGATGACTTTTAAGAATTTGGAGCTAAAGAGAAGGATAGCTCAAAGTTCTCATTAAAAAGACATTCAGTTTAATATTTAATTTAACTTTAGTTTTAATTTAATTTAATGTTTAATTCGAAGAAACCACCATTTACCAAACACCTACCATGTGTTAGGCATTGAGAACAAGAAATTTATAAAAAGAAACCCCTGGCCTTAAGGAGCTTACATTTTACTTCTAAGGTTAAGACACACTGAGAAAAGGGTAACACAAAGTAACCTCTCTAGGTTGACAAGGGAGAAATCAATTGGGCACTTACTAAGGACATCAGTGTCCAAGCTGATGGAGCTCTGGGCATGGAGGCAGGAAGATTTAAGTTCAAATTTTGCCTCAATAACTTAGTCGCTCTATATAATCCTGGGCAAGACATTTAACCTTTTGTCTGCCTCGATATCCTCAACTGTTAAGACAGGAATAATAGTTGCCCTTACTTTTTAGAGCTGTTGTGAGGATAAAATGAAATAATGTTCTGCAAAGCATTTACCACAGTGCCTGACACATAGTAAAGGCTTAATAAAAATGCTTATTTCCTCCCTTCCTTTCTCCCTTCCCTCCTTCTTTCTCCTTCCTTCCTTCTTCCCTTCCTTCTTTCCTTCTTTTCTTCCATAGAATACCCACAAACTACAGGGGTCCTCTAAGGCTCTATCCTGGGCATTCTTCTCTTTTTGATCTCTATTATCTTACTTGGTGATCTCTCCAGTTCCCATGAGCTCAATGATAATTTTCAGGCAGATTACCAGGGATATATGTGTATGTACATGTGTGTATATATACACACATATGTATATTTACATATGCATATATTTTATACATACACATTCATATACATACATACATATGTATATGTGAATAGCCACAGTCTTTCTCCTTATGCTACAGTCCTGTGTCACAAACTGCTTTTTGAACATTTTGAACTGGATTTACCATAAATTTCTAAAATTCAACATGACCTTAAAACAAAGCTTACTATCTTGTTTGAATTTAAGAAAATGAGTCTTCTGACTTGAGGCATAGCACTCTATTCACTACCACTTAGCTGTTCTCCTTCTTTACCTCTGCCTCTTGGTTTCCCTGGCTTCCTTCAAAATTCAGTTCAAATTCCATCTTCCTCAGAAGTACTTTCCTGGTTTTCCCCAACACTGGTCCCTCTTCCCTGAGATTATCTTCCATTTATTCATTTTCATTCTCTCTCTCTCTCTCACCTTTTGCTCTCTCTCTGTATACACACACACACACACACACACACACACACACACACACACATGTTTTGTATGTACCAACTTAATTACATTTTGTCCCCTCTGTTAGAGTGTGACCTCCTTGAAGGTAAGAGCCTTTGCATTTCTTTGTATCTTTGTAGTGCCTGACAGTAGTAAGTGCTTAATAAATGCTTACTAATTGATCAACAACAGCCATCAGTTTGAATACATCACCATGTGGAGAACAGGATTGTTGATGCAGGCAGAGTTTATTAGTTTCCTGGTTGTTAATGGATATTCATTGGTTGATTGACATATTGATCTTTTTACATAAGGATCTGGGCCTTTATAAATTAACTTCTGTGGATTAAGGACTGTTAGCTTCTTAATGCTTCTGTTCAGGCAAAGAAATACAAAGAAAAATGCCTCAATAGGAGCATGAAGCACAGGGTATTCCTTTTAATTTGAAGTGAAAAGTTTGTCTACCTTTTAGGATTTTGCTTTTTAAAGGAATTTTTATCTCTTGGCTCATATGTACTGACTGTCAATCTTTAATTTGTAATTTATAATTCTGTAATTGATAAGAAACCCTAATCTAACCTTTTCCCTAAAGAAAAGGAAAAGGCCCATTATAAATTCACTGGTGATTGGTAGCAAAAGGGCCTCCAATCCGCCCACCATATTACTCTCAACAATTCAGCGGCTCTGCCTCATATGTCCTTTCCCTATTTAAATGGCCCACTCCAGGATGGGTGATTCTTCAACTCCATTGATTGTAACCTCTGTGACAAGATATTTCAGACTAAGAATAGTGGTCTGCCTAATGAACTGTCTAAGCCCAGGCTACTAGATGAACTCCTTTCTTTTCCTTGTCTTCTTCAAAGTACCAAAATCATAGTTTCCATTTTGTATGTTAATTTTTACATTTGGGAAACAATCTTGCTATTTGTAGTCCTCTGAAACATTGTCAGCTGCATAATGATGTGGGCTGGGTGAGTTAACTAGTCTTAACAGCAAAAATTATCCACACATCTTAGACAGTGTTCTTTTCTAAGCATATGCACAGTGGGAAGCCCTATAATTAAGCTTTCCAGGCAAAGCTCTCTCTCTCTCTCTCTCTCTCTCTCTCTCTCTCTCTCTCTCTCTCTCTCTCTCCCTCTCAATCCTTCTCCCTGTTTCCCTTCCTTTCCCTCCCTCCCTCTCTCTTTCCCTTCCTCTTCCTTCCCTCACCTATTCACTCCCACCCTCTCTCTCTTCCTTCCCCTCCTTGCTACAGATGTATATTCAGTTGTCTCCCATCTCTTAAGGATTCTGGTTTGGAGTCAAAAATTTCTTCATGGTTTGTTGTTGTTATCTGAAATTAAACTAAATTGATTAGGAATTTTTTTCTCTCTCTCTCTTCTCTCTTGAAATACAGATCACTGACTCAGAGCTAACACTGACTTTAGAAGTCATCTAATTCAACCCTCTCATTTTACAGATGGGGAAACTGAGGCCCAAAGGGAAAAGGTAAGAGGGAGTAAGTAGAAGAGAGGATTTAGACCCAGGTACTCTGGCTCCAAGCCAGTAGTGTTCCACTGTACCACACTGGCTCTTGTAATAATTATTCAAGTTCAAGGACCTTTTTTACTTTTAAATAAAAAAAGAGCCTGATATTCTGTCTACATTGCATTTAAAGAGTTTGAGAGTTTGAAGATCAACATTAATAACACCCATAAAGCCCTTCACTCTACAATACACCCTTTCATCCTGACTGGTCAAATAAGATTTATTTATACATTATTCTTAAAAGGACAGACTGTAATAAAGAAAATTGCAACTACTCTATCTGCAAATGATCTAATTTAGAGAGGAAAACTCAGCAAGTACTTCCTAGGAAATCTGAAATGCATAAGAGGTCAACTGCATGCCTCATTTTAGAAAAATAAATCCCGCTCTGTGAATACTGGCCCAGAGAGAGTGGGACCATGAAGCCTAAGAGTGATTAGTAGTCTGAGCTACTTAAACTATTGGTTTAGCTGTCCTCTTTAGGGACATTTAGTCTATCAAAACAGCATCAAAACAACAATTAGCTTTGAGGACCAAAAAGTAAACACAAGTAGGATATATTTGTTGTGTCAGACCCCAAAGTATAGTCCAAGCAATGGCTCTAAAGAAGGTTACAGTCATCAGCTAAATAAACCTATTATTGAGGTGAAAACAGAATTATCAATATCAACTAATATTGAAATCATTGATGGTCATTAAATGGTTGATGACAAGTATAATACCAAATCTGTATTGCCATTGGAATATCATAGAATACTTTCCATGTGGGTGCATGTAATGGTAATGGGAATTTGAAGATCTTCCCTGCCCCTTAATAAGCCTAAGGAAATTTGAAGACTTTCCCTACGCTCTAATAGGTTGAATGTAATCACATGGAACTTGTGGTGGGAGGAGTTTGTTGAAGGGTGGAAGAGTCCCCAGGAAGCTGGGAGTCAGAGCCAACTAGACAGTTGGAAGGAGAGGACACTTCCAAGGAAGACAGATAGGCTTGTGAGTAAATATTGGTTTTGTGTTGGTTTGTGGGAAGGCTAAAGGATGCTGTGGCTCTCTATGCTGTTGTGACTTATTAACTTCTTTGCTACTATGATGAAATTGGCTTACTGGTTTTGGGATTCAGTTTTCTGGTGTCTGAATAATTGTTGGGAGCCAGTACCTTGTGCTGAGCCCCACTCCCTCTGAGAAAAACGTGCCCTGACCACCCAGTTTCGAAAAACAACAACAAAATGCTCCAGACAGCAGGTGTCCTGACCACAAGATGTTCCAACAACATGTTTTTCTCCTC
>CM053583.1:275253296-275301482 GCA_028627135.1 Pseudochirops cupreus | reverse complement strand
CGAGCTGACTTTAGTGGGAAGTATCTTTGTGTGCGTTTTGGAGTTCCAGGATTGGTTTAGAGTCCTATTTTATGGGTATTTTGGGGTGGCTATGTGAGAGCTGCGATATGTTGCTGCTTCTACGCCGCCATCTTGGCTCCGCCCCAGCCACTTGATCTTAAATGTTATTTTTTGAAGTGTAAAAAACAAAAATTTAATCAGTGTACTAAAGTAGTAGTAGTATTAATGCTTTCCTCCCAAATTATTTTTTAACTTTTGAATAATATTTTATTTATTCTGAATTACACATAAAATAATTTTTAATATTAATTTTTAAAATTTTTCTCCCTCCCTCCCTCTTCTTTTCTTGAGAAGTAATCAATTTGATATCAATTGTACATATGCAATCATGCAAAACAGATTTCCATATTAGTCATGTTATGAAAGAAAATGCAGACCAAAAAAATGCACCATGAAAAAAATTTAGTAAATGAAAAATAGTATGCTTCAATCTGCTGTCAGGCTCCATTAGTTCTTTCTCTGAATGTGGATAGCATTTTTTATCATGAGTCCTTTGGAATTGACTCAGATCATTGTATTACTGTGAATAGCTAAGTCATTAACAATTGATCATCACACAATATTGTTGTTACTGTGTACACTGTTACCCTGGTTCTGCTAACTTCATTCAGTTCATGTAAGTCTTTCCTGGTTTTTCTGAATCCATCTGGCTCATCATTTCTTATAGCACAATAGTATTCCATTGTAATCATATACCAGAACTTGTTCAGCCATCCCCCAATTGATGGACATCCCTTCAATTTCTTATTCTTTGCCAGCACTAAAAGAACTGCTATAAATATTTTTGTACAAATGGTCCTCTTTTTAAAAATTCTTTTTGGGATGCAGACCTAGCAGTGGTATAGCTGGATCAAAGGGTGTGCACAGTTTTATAGCCCTTTGCCTCTCAAATTATTTTTAAGAAAATGGCCATTTGAGCCAGGCAAGTTACTTATCTTCAACAACCATTTAAAAGTCAACAGGATTGAATCTAAGAAGGAAAAAATCTAAGAAAAAAATCTAAGAAGGAAAAAATCTAAGAAAGAAAAAAAAAATCATCACACAACTAATCTTATGTGTACCTATGAATATGAGGAGGGATAAGGTTGAGGTGTAAACTTTTTAATAATGTAAACATCTGGGCATTTTAAATGGAAGAACAGAAAAAAGGTAGATCTGGGGGATAGGTTGTGTTAGGGAGGATGATCTTTGGAAAGGGTCCCTAAATAATGGCTAAAAACTGGAATTCCTGGAACATGCTGGATGAGTTATTGAAACGAAGAGAGAATGAACTGTGACTGCTGGATCATGTTTTATCCTCCTCCTATCCCCCTTCTTATTTCTTTCTCCACTCTTTCCCCCACCTATACTCTTTCATTACAGCCTTTCAACAGCACTACTACTTAACTGTGCAGGACAGCCTTCAGAATAGTGGTAAATAATGAGTAAACAGCTCCTTGTTTGGTTCTGTCCTTGATGTTGCTATTCAGAGGATTGTTGCACCTGACTCTCTGTTTTCTGTCAAAAAATTTTTGCGTGATTTTAACAAGTACATTGGGGATATCTTGTGGGGGAAGAATCCTTTAAGAAACTATATTTGTTCTTTCTAGTCAAATGCATTTTAAAGGCAAAGACAAGGGGATTTTCAGTTCTCTATACTTTTCAGTCAGTTGTGTGACTGAATATGTGGGCTACTATGAAAAGTTGCTTGAGAAAGTCTGCTTGTTTCCTTCTAATATTTTCATTTGTCATATTAAAAATATCTTTGATACTTGCAAGGATTATTCTCACAAGGATTTTTTTAGTAGATATGTTTCCATAGAAATTTCTTCTCAATCACTTATTTTTTTTAAAATGACAATAATATCACTAATATGTCTTTCATTCTTTTTTGTATTCTCACTCTTTTAAATGTTTTGAGAAGTAATCCTCATAGGTCTTTAAAACTGAGTTGTGTTCAGAATAGATTATTTCTGTTTGTATTGGTCAAATACAACTGCTCTGACATTTTCTTCAGTGTTAATTTCCCTTCCTCATAAAACACACTAGATACTGAAGAATTAGGGTTCTGATGTTGTGGTTACAGTTTATTATAAAAATACAGGCAGATTGTTTTTTATGTTTCTTTTCTTCCTTACAGTCATGCATGAACACTGTTTTGATTTGCCTTCCTTGGGTCTCATGAAGTTTTCGCAGTCTTATTTTTCCCTTCACTATTCCTCATTGTTTCATGAGACACTAATAATCATATTCTCCCTCTATTATTCTCTGTAACATTTACAATTAAGTTTATATTTTAACCAGTGTTACCCTTGACTATTACATCTCTCCATCCAGTAAAGGAGTTGTATTTGTTGGCTACAGAGTTTTCTGATCTCTTTATGCTTCCTTGTTATGCTGACTGTTTTACATTGGTTAAACTTCTATAGGAAAATATGAACATCAGTATTAATGTTTTATCCTTTACCTATTTCCCACTTGGGGTTCACTAATAGCTTGTATGAATAAGTCACTTAGGAGCCATCCTAATCATATGCTGCATCTTTTTTCCCCCTTCCTTCTTCTTCTTTTCTTTTCCTTTTTGGAGGGGGAAGGAAGGGCAGTTGGGGTTAAGTGACTTGCCTAAGGTCACACAGCTAGTTAGTGTTATGTGTCAGAGGCTGCATTTGAACTCAGGTCCTTCTGACTCCAAGGATGGTGCTCTGTTCACTGCACCACCTAGCCATCCCATTCCCCCTTCCTTCTAATTTGGTGTTGATTTTGACCTTTACTCTATTTAGTTAAATGGTCTAACTGCACAGCCAGCTCATTTAGAAATAACCTATCAACCACCAGTTATTTCCTATAAGTTAAGAACTAGACAACTTAATTTTTTTGCTGATGTCATTGACATTTACCATGTCCAGCGACTTCTGACATTCCACTTGGTGAAGATATTCACAAAACACAAGTACGTGGTTTCTGAGCAGCCTATACATATTTGGCCTCCCATCAAAAAATAATCATGAACCACATTTACCAAAGTAGCAGGAGTGAGCAGAGGAACTCTTAATTTTTTGGCCTGGAGTACCTCTCATGCAATGCATGAAATTTGGTCCCTTGGGAAGATGACCCTGAGAACCCATGGTTGGTCACTAGAGACGAGGGTTATACTAAGGTTGACTTGCAACTCAAGAGTCAGAAAGTGGGATGTATGCCTTTTCATAGGAAACAAAGCCTCTGTACCATGGGTAAGATGTACATCCCTCAGCAACATGCCAGGATACAGGTCCAATATCATAGGAGGTGTCCAAGGCCAACAAATCATGGGGACACCCCTGATCACCCTTGGTGCACCAAGAACCTACATGAAAGTCTTCCTCTGATGATACATCATGATTTAGAATTGAATCAAATCTTTGAAGAAAAAAATAATAACCAGTGCCAATGGAGCAGAGTGAGATGCAAATAGTTTTGGGGCAGCTAGGTGGCACAGTGACTAGAGCACTGGCCCTGGAGTCAGGAGGACCTGAGTTCAAACTCAGCCTTAGACACTCAACATAAAAACCAGCCATGTGACCTTGGGCAAGTCACAACCCCAATTGCCCTCCAAACAGAAAAAAAAATGTTAAAAAAAAAGATGCAAATAGTTTTTTAAATTATATTTTCTTACTTTTTAACATTCATTTCTTTGAGTTCCAGATTCTCTTCCTTCCTCCAACCTCTCCCCAACCCATTGAAAAAGCAAACAATATGATAAGTCATGCCAAACATATTTCCATATTAGACACACTGGGGGGAAAAGTAAGAAAAATAAAGAATGTGAAAAAAATCCACTTCCATCTTCATTCAGAGTTCATCAGTTCTCTCTCTCTAGAGAAGGACAGCATTTTTCATCATGAGTCCTTTGGAATTGTTGTGGAACATTGATCAGAGTAGCTAAGTCTTTCAAAGTTGATTATCATTATAATATTGTTACTGTATACACTTCTGGTTATGCTAATTTTACTTTGCATCACTTCATATAAATCTTCCTAGGTTTCTTGAAACCATCATCATCATTTCTTATAGCATAATACTATACCACCAAAATCATACTCCTCAACTTGTTCAATTATTCTCCAATTGATGGGTAGCCCCTCAATTTCCAGTTCTTTACCATCACTAAAAGGACAGCTATAAAAATGTTTTCACATATAGGTTTTTTTTCTTTTCTTTTTATTTCTTTGGGATATACACCTAGTAGTGGTATAACTGGGTCAAAGGGTGCAAACAACTTTATAGTCTTTTGGGCATAGTTCCAAATTGTCCCCCAGAGTGGTTGGACCAGTTTGCAATTCCACCAACAGCACATTCATGTACCTATTTTTCCACATCCCCTCCAGCATTTGTCATTTTGTTTTTCTGTCATGTTGAGTGAATAGTTATTATTCTGCATTTGCCCTTCCCCTCTTATTGTTTAAATCCTTCATGAAAGGAAAAAAAGGAATCCAGCATTTATTGTTCAATTGTTTCAGTCAGGTCTGACTCTTCCTGCCACCATTTGGGGTTTCTTGGCAAAGATACTGGAGTGGTTTATCATTTCCTTCTCCAGCTTGTTTTACAGATGAGAAAACTAAGGCAAAATTAAGTGACTTGCTTAGAGTCACACAGCCAGTGTCTGAGGTCAAATCTGAATTCAGGTCTTCCTAACTCTGGACTCATTGCTTAATCTATTGCACCACCTAGCTGCTCTATTTAATTGGCATCTATTATGCAAGAGGCACTGTGCCAAGTGCTTTACAAATATCCCAGTGGTTCTTTACAATAACCTTGTGGAACAGGTCCCATTAGGGTCACACACACATTTAGTAGGTTTCAGGGCTGTATTTGAACTGAAGTCTTCTTGACTCCAAGCTTAGTACTCTATTCACTATACCACCTTGCTGCCTTTAAGGCCTATTTCTCTGGCTCTTATCTCATTACTTGAGTTATTCTGAACTAAACAGTCTCCCTGGTGGTATTTTTGATTTAATTCTCAATTGAACACACCCTGAATTTAAAGAGCTATCACTCCAGTATATTTGGCTCTCTCGGCTTCACTCCAAGGCAATGGTGTCAGTTTATTATGTCCCTGGTCCTCAGGCAAAGCTTTCTATAGATTGTCTTTATCATAGAAGTCTTGTCTCCTTATGTTAGTTCCTGACCCTTACAGGGAGCAATCATAGTTGGGCTGTGTATGGGTTGTGACATCTATGTGTGTTGGTCTCTAGTGATTGGTAAACACATGTTCAAGATTGCATTCATTAAAACATTGTTGATTCAGAGAAAAAACTAGAAAGAACAGAGTTTGAATGCAGATTGAAGCAAACTACCTGCTCTCTTTCTTTTCCATGTTTGGTTTTGTTTCCTCTTTCCTATTGTTCATTCCACCCATTACAATCCTTCTTTACAACCTAATGTCTAATGTGAAAGTATTTGCAGGTCCTATACTTGACTGCATGCTGCCATGGTGGGGGGGGATGGAGGAGAGGGAGAAAATTTGAAACTCAAGGGATTGTGGAACTGAATCTTATAAACTAAAAGTAAATAATCAAATTAATAAAGACAAAAAATACTTTAAAAAAAACATTGTTGAATTTTGTTATCCTACCAAGCACCTTGCTTGTGTATTCTGCTGGCCAGGAAGGCACAGAGTACAAAAGAAGAGCACAGTCCCTGCTCAGCAGATTAGGTTCAGCCAAAGAGAGATAACACAGTTCTAATGAAAGATATACCTGATATACAGGCAGTAGTCTGATACCAGGACTATGAAGCCTTGAGTTTTGTTTCAGCTTCCTTTAAAGACATACCTTTCTTTGACATTTTACTCATGAGGAAGTTTTATCATCAGGATAATCCTAGTTTCAGGAAACCCAAAAATCATTGTAGCCTAGGAAAGAGATAAAGGGAGCCAGCCACCACTGGGTTGGCTTATGCAATCCTGAACATACTAACGGAATTTGGAATCATAGAATTCATTTCCTTTGTTTTTATATCCTCTGCATTTCCCCGATGTCTCTACCCTGTTTCTTCTCCCAGACAGTCATCCGTTATCAGAAGGAAAGCAGGAAGGAAAGGGAGAAATAAACATTTGTATGGTGCCTACCATGTATTTTTGAACAAATACTACTTTATTTTATCCTCACAACAATCCTGCAAGGTAGGTGCTATTATTACCCTGTTTATAGTTGGGGAAATTGAGGAAGACAGAGATTGAGTTGTCCAGGGTCAAACAGCTAATGAGTGTCTGAGGCTGGTTTTGAGTTCAGATCTTGACTCCAGCCCAGAGCTCTCACTACTGAGATACCAGCTGGCTTGGGAAGGAAGGAGAGAAGCATTTATTAATAATCTATGTTCCAAGCACTTTATAAATATTATTCCATTTGATCCTCACAATAACCCTGGGAAGCAGGTTCTATTAATATGCCTATATTACAATTGAAGAAACTGGGACAGACAGTGGTTAAGTGACTTGCCCATGGTCACAGAGTTAGTAAGTGTCTAAGGCTGTATTTAAACTCAGAACTTTCTGACTCCAGACCCAGTCAGTACTCTATTCACTAAGCCACAGAGAAAAAGGAGAAAATAATTCGACAAAACTAACCAATATATATTCCATGTTCTACATTCCCACGCTACACCCACACACGTCTGCAAAGAAGTAGAAAGAAGTACCTTCTCTTATCTCTTCTTTGGAGCCAAGTTTAATCGTTATAATTTTGTAGCATTCAATTTTGAGAACTGTTGAATGTTAGAGTTAAAAGAGAACTTTCAGATCACCTAGTCCTCCCCGTCTTGTGCTTGCTCCTCTATCCCAAGGATGTGTGTGTGTGTGTGTGTGTGTGTGTGTGTGTGTGTGTAATGGATCCTTGGGAAAGTATAGTGAAACCTATGCACCTCGACTCTAAATAATGTTTTAAATGCATAAAATAAAATACATAGGATTACCAAGGAAACTAATTACATCAAAATATGGTTCTCATAGGAATGCTAGGTGGCACAGTGAATAGAGTGCTGGTCCTGCAGTCAAAAAGACTCCTCTTCCTGAGTTCAAATCTGGCCTCAGGCATTTAAGATCTATGTGACCCTGGGCAAATAATTTAACCCTGTTTGTCTCAGTTTCCTCCTGTGTAAAAAAGAGCTGGAGAAGGAAATGACAAACAACTCTAGTATCTCTGTCAAGAAAATCCCAAATGGTGTCAAGAAGAGTCAGACATGACTGAAAAAAGTTGAACAACAACAAAATGGTTAACAAAATACATTAACAAAAAAACTTCACAGACCCCAGATTAAGAACTCTTGGCCACTATCCTGCAACCTATAATTCTTTTGATACTTTTGTGACTGTAGGAATCACAATTTCCTCCAGTCCAATCAGAAAACTGAACTGGTTTCCCATGCATAGGACCCATAACTATGTAGACACTTCAAAAGGAAGCATTGTTGTAGATACATTTAGTTTGATTCTTAAAACAACTTCATTCTCTTAGGGCAAAAACTGATGTAGCAATTGCTTCTTTTTTTTTTTTCATGGGACTGAATCAATATTTAATAGTAGGGCATGAACTCTACCCCATGCTGGAGCTGTGGATGCCACGGAAATCTTGCCAGTGTAAAGCCAGTAATTATAACTATACTGGATTACCCAGAAGTCTCTCCATCCCATTTTATCAGAATCGGTGTCCATCTCCTCCCCACGCCCTCCTATTGAGATCCAAAGGAAAATGAAAGACGTCCAGTGAATACAGTTAACTAAATGCACTCCTGGTGATCAACAGCTGGCTGTGGAGGAACTAGCAGCCAGGGTAGCAGTTTCACAGTAGGGGGTCATTGCATGTTACTGTGTGAAGAAATAGAGGCAGTGTTTTGAAAGCCAGTGATAAATAAAAGGGATGCGCATGATGTTGGTCTCTATCATCATAATAACCAAATGTCCCTTCTTCTATCAATAAATGAACTACTAGATTCAGTCCTTTTTGCTGGTCAAACTTCTGACACAGTAAACCAAGCAAATATGTCTTAGATTTAATAACAAGGGTCATCAAGGCAAGG
Organism: Pseudochirops cupreus; assembly: GCA_028627135.1. Classification (NCBI taxonomy): domain Eukaryota; kingdom Metazoa; phylum Chordata; class Mammalia; order Diprotodontia; family Pseudocheiridae; genus Pseudochirops; species Pseudochirops cupreus. Next base: position 275,293,391 of record CM053583.1, on the reverse strand, counting down.
AGGACACGTGCCTCTAACGCTGAGATCGGCTCCAATTTATTCTGTGTTGGATAAATAGCGCAGCTCTACTACTAGCACTATCTCAGGTTGGGTTTGAGCTTGGAGGGAAAGATGAGGCACTCGGAAGTCATTGAACGTTTAACACAGGAGGCTTACTCTGCCCTAATCCAGCAAGATAAGGTACACAGTGGTACTCACCTTCAGTGACCGGCTCATCAGTATATAACAAGTCCCACGGCCATATGCGCTCACCAAGTCTGAGAGGCCTACACTCTGGAACGTTTTAAGCTTCATTGGGAAGCTGGGGCCAATCAGGTCCCAGGGCAGCTTCGTCCTGAGCCTATCCCTTGCTGGCTGGAGGGGTAGGGGGCGGGGAAGGAAGCTTGATCATCAAAGCTGAGGCCAATTAGTTGGGGCGGGGGAGGGGAGGAAGGAGGAGCACAGATTTGTCCTATAACATCCTAATATCTTGTTTGTAGTTGTTTCCCCTATTACGCGGTAAATTCCTTGAGGGCAGAGCCACGGGTTTTTGACATTTCTTTGTATCCCTAGCCCTTAGGACGGTGCCTGGTACCTATGCTTGCTAAGTTGACTTCAGCCTCTAACTACAGGAATTAGAAATAACAATCGTGGAGGTATTTGGGTAGGAATGTGTTTGTCCCCTCTCCTAATCATACAGTGCTTCACAGTATGGTAATTTTAAAAAAATGTTTGTTCAGCAGTAAATTTATTTCACTAACTGAAATATTTGGTCAAAATTACTGTCAAGAGCTGATTTAAAACCCTATTCTAGCCATTTCTGCATGTCATTACAAGCACTATTTTTGTTTTTTTAATTAAATCACATTTTTTTCCTCCAAAAGATGTTTTATTTTATTTTTTTTGGAGGGGGGAAGGCAGGACATTTGGGGTTAAATGACTTGTCCAAGGTCACACAGCTAGTAAGTGTCAAGTTTCTGAGGCTGGTTTTGAACTCAGGTCCTCCTGACTCCAGGGCAGGTGCTCTATTCACTGCATCACCCGCTATCCCCAAAATGTATTTTATAAACAACTAACATAAAAATCTTTAGGTACACAGATGAAATATGCATCATTTCTTCCAAATTTTAAGGTTTTTTGTTTTCTCCCAAATAAAAAGAAATCTATGACATTTTCACTATGAGGTGAATGGACTGTATTTCCCTTGTTCCTCTTCATCATCCAGTTAGTAATTTTAAAAAAATTTGTAAAAACTCTCTCTAAAAAACATCACTACAAATATTTAAATTCTGATTGACAATGTTTATAGAACAAATTTAATAGAGGATAAAATTGAGAGCTAAATTTGAAGTTATACAAACACCCAAGTTCAATTAAAAGCCTTTCTCAACTATTTTTAATCACTACATAATTTCAGCTTCCTTGCTTCTAGCTGGAAGAGATCATTCAACTTTTTCCTCACCTGTAGCATTTTGAACCCAGGGTTTTGTTCATAGATCGGCTAGCTGAAAGTACTGCTGTTACTTGGTCTCTCTTGACTGCTGGCACACCAGTGAAGATTCCTTTGATGGTGTGGACTTCTTTCCCCTGATAGCAGAGCTCAGCTCCCATCAACGACTTGTTTGTCTATGAATAAGAGAGAATTGCATCTGTCTCTTCCACCTGATTTTCTGTTCCTGTGGCAACTCTTTGCTTCCTTTACCTTTTACTGCCATAACAGAAAAGCAAAGAAAGATCATGGGTACTTTCACCTACCTAGTCCCTCAATGCCCTATGACTATTTTTTTCCAAGCAGGAGAGAATTTCCTTGACAATCAAAATTTCCCACTCCACTAACTTTCCTTATCAATGCTTACTTTCTATAGAGAAAAAAAAAGTGGGTTACTTTATTGAATCTAGGTTCCTGAAATTTTTTACATTTTAAAAAGTTTTGAGTTCCAAATTCTCTCCCTTCTATCCTGTGCCCTGAGATAGCAAGCAATTTGATATAGCTCGTGTATATACAATAAAGCAAAACATACTTCCATATGGGTCATGTCATGAAAGAAAATAAAGACCAAAATTCCCAAAAAACCATGAAAATAAAGAAACTGAAAAATAGTATACTTTCATCTGCTTTCAGAATCTGTCAGTTCTTTCTCTGTAATGCGGAAAGCATTTTTCATCATGAGTCTTTTGGAATTGCCTTGGATCATTGTATTGCTGAGAAGAGCTAAATCTTTCACAGTTCATCATCCAATATTGCCGTTGCTATGTACAGTGTTCTCCTGGTTCTTCTGCTCACTTCACTCTGTATCAGTTCATGTAAATCTCTCCAGTTTTAATAGAACCATTTTTAAACAAAGGTTTACAGTGGTTTTCTTACAAAGTGTAAGGTCAGCGTAATATAGTCCTGTACATACAATATTCTTTTCTTATTTCAAGGATCCATTGTTCTTTTAGTTGCGCTACAGTGGAATGGAAAGTCAGGAAGACCTGGGTTCAAGTGTCGCTTCTCAAATATAATGGCTTTGTGACCCAGGGCAAATCACTTTAACCTCTTAGTATTCTAGGCACCTCTCTATGACTATAAGTTGCAGAGAAGGTGCTAACCTGCTTTGGTGAAAGGAATTTTTTCATCTGGGAGTTCCCCGTACCAATGAAATGACAGGTTCAGTCCCTGTCGCTATTCCTATGATTTCATTGGTGATTGATTCTTTCTATGGACAAATATTGCAATCTCTCTATGGTTTGATAGATGCTCTTCTAGAGTTGTGGTTAAAAAAAGTCAGTAGCCTGCAGCCAATCTGGTGGTGATCAGCTTCGCCAAACTTAGAGACTAATTCTCAGATTTAAGACACACAGTCCTGCCTCCTGATCTACCACATTAAGGCATTCGACCTTGGTAGGTCTTGTCAGAATTTGTCCTCCACTGATGTAACCCTCAACAACCCAAAGGACACTTGCATAATGAGGAGGGCTTTAGTGAAAGAGGCTCATGTAGGCACTCAAAAGATCATCTCTTTAGACTTGGAAAGAACCTGTGGTCACACAACTTCATTTTATATGTGATGCAACCAAGGTTTAGAGAGGTTTAGGGACTTGCCCAAAGTCACACAGGAAGTAAGTAGCAGGATTAGGATTCAAATTGTTTTTCTGACTCCCAATCCAACACTCTTTACACTGTGAAATAAATAATAGTTCGACAGTAATTTATTAACCAAGGACCTGTATTGGGCTCTGGAGATGTCAAGATAAGAATGAAAAAGTCCCTGTCCTCAAGGAGCATACATTCTACTCAGGGGACATGACATGTTCGAAGAAAAGTACACCCAATCAGTGTGAATAATGAATCCCCTGAAGTGGTTGCAGTATTTGAATTTGTACTGTGTATTTGCATTGGGCTGGAACCAGTTACCTTATTTTATATGATTTATGACTCTGAGTAGGTTGAATTTGAATATTTGTGGCCATTTCAGGGAATTCATTATTCACACTAATCAGAACCTAGCTACAAATTAAAATAATATGCAGAGTGATCTCAAGAGGAAAAGAGAACTAAAAACTGAAGGAAATCAGGAAAAGCCTATATAGGAAGTAGTATTTGAATTGTGTGATTTGAAAAAAAAAGAAAAGTGGTTGGAAATTGAAGGAATACCCATCAATTCAAGAATGGCTGAATAGAATAAGTCATGGCATATGGTTGTGATGGAATACTACTACTGTAAGAACCAAGCAGGTTGGTTTTAGAAAAAACATGAGAAGATCTGCATGGAATAACAAGGAGTGAAGTGAGCAGACCCAAGAGAACATTGTTCTGCAGTAACAGAAATATTGTTTGAAGAGTAACCATGAATGACTAAGCTCTCTTGAGTAATATGAGTATTTAAATCAATTACAAAGGATTTATGAAGTAAGATACTATCTACTTCCAGAGAAAGAACTGATATATGGAAGTATCTATTATATGGTTTCATACATACACACATACACACATACACACACAGACATATACATATAAAACATATTTGTGTCGAATGTTGGCCTTCTCTAGTGAGGGGTTGGGAGGGATGAGGGGAGTGGTTGTGGAAACAGCTCAGAACGCAAAATGTAACCAATAAATAATTTTTTTTAAAAGAAAGGTATCTCTGATGACTAACTTCGGTAGACTGGGAGCCTCTCAGAAATGCAAGGTTAGAAGTCAACTCCAAAAGACTCATGATGTAAAGGGATATACACATTCAGAGAAAGAACTATGGAGTCTGAATGCAGATTGAAGCAAACTACTTGCTCTCTTGTGTTTTGTTTTGTTTCATTCCTTCTTTCTTGTTCACTCCATGTAATTCTTCTTTACAACTTGACTAACGTTTAATGTGAAGGTATTTGTAGAACCTATACTGGATTGCATGTCATCATGGAGGGGGAAACAGGGGGAGGAGGAGAGAGAGAGAGAGAAAATTTGGATCTTAAGGGATTGTGGTACTGAATGTTGTAAACCAAAAGCAAATTAATTAATTAATTAATTGAAATTTAAAAAATTCTTAAAAAAAGAAAGGTAGGAGTTTTAAGTGACAATTTGCTTTTTTAATTAGTCAATCAATTAATTGAACACCTCTTATGTTCAAGGCATAGGTTTAGGTCCTAGGGGGAAGTACAAAAAGGACAAAATGTGGCCCCTGCCCTCAGGAAGTGAGTAATCTAGTTGGGAAGAAAATTATATACATGCAAAAATAGGTTACTAGTAATAAAATCTAAGATTTATACTGTATATATCTTGTGTGTGCAAAGTTGTTTGCATGTTGCCTCCTGTGTTGAACTGTAACTTCCTTGAGGTCAAGGACTCTCTTTTACTATTCTTCATATCCCCAGTACTTTGTCCAGTGCTTGGCATATAGTAGATACTTAATAAATGCTACTTGAGTTACTAAGACAGTACATCCTATAGGAATTTAGAGGAAATAGAAATTATAGGGGAAAGGCTGGCCAGGGAACAGAGGAGATAGGACCTGAATTGGCATTGAAGTATGGGTAGGAATTAAGATAAATAGAAGGATTGAAGAAAGGTCCAAATGAGATGAGGGATGAAGGCAGGATAGTACAAAGCAAGTTAACAACATGACTGGACCAAAGGGTTCATATTGTGGGAGTTAAGTACTGGGAAGTTTAATTGAGGCCAGATTATGGAGACCGTCAAATCCCAGGCTGAGAAATTTGAGCTATATTCTGAAGGCAATGGGGCCTTCCTTAATCGTTTTAATTTCTTCTTGTCATCTCATGCAAAGCAATATCCATTTCCCTTGGAATTCTGGTAAGGTTTGAACTTTATCTTACTTTTTTTCAGAGGCAAAAGTGGTCCAAAACATGTATTGCTGTGATACGGAATATTCTTCACACAGAGTTTGAGAGCCACTGAACTTTAAAAGGATTAATAATAGTCAGAACTTACTTTATTCAATATTTTGCCACAAGGTTTTCAATAAGTCTCAAAGCTTAGTTTGGTATTGTTGATTTTGTTTTTGAGTGGGCCTGTAATTTCATTGGCATGGGGAACTTCCCCAAGCAACTGCTCTATAATTTATAAGTTACCCATAGTCAGGCAGCTAAGTGTGTAAAAAGTGTTCCTCATTCCAAGGTCAAACCTCGATCTACTCCACCAGAATACTGCTTTTCATGTTTAACCTGCAGAGCAATTAACTTTGTTACTACTTGGCGCTCAATGACGGGTTTTAGAGTTTTTGATTGTTTCTCTCCCAAAAGTGGATGATGTTTGTACCCTTTTCTATCAAAACTGCCCAAAAAAATGGGAGTTTTTAAAAGCTAACATTTTGCAGACTCCAGCATCATTTTGGTGAAATATAGCCCTTGACTCTTTTAGCTCTGATCAGAGTATTTTGGAGGATTAAACAGGAGTCAGGTTTAGCTCTTTAGCTCTCTTCCCAAATTACAGCCCTGCACAGTGAGAGATGTAATTAAAGTTGCCACCCATCCATTTGTTTTTCACATCTGACTTCACACAACAATGCTCCTAAACAGTGGAAAAACAAGGAGCAGAGGGGAACTGAGTCAAAGTTCAGAGCTCTGCGTTCTCTTCTTTGCTCTGGTTTAGTTACTTTGTTGTTGTTGTTCAGTCCTGTCCAACAGTTCAGTCCAGACTCTTCGAGACCTCACTTGGAGTTTTCTTGGTAGAGATATTGGAGTGGTTTGCTATTTCCTTCTCCACCTTATTTTACAGATGAGGAAACTGAAGCAAATAGGGTTAAGTTATTTGCCCAAGGTCACACAATTAGTGTCTGAGGTTGAATTTGAATTCAAGTCTTTCTGACTCTATCAACTGCTCCACCCAGCCACCCCATAGTTAGTTACTTTGAATCTTACCAGCAATGACTAAGAGGGACACTCCCCTGTGATTGTCACAGGACAATCTATTTCCTTTACTTTTATAGAGATGGACAATGGAGGCATCCTTGAACTCCTGAGGGATAACCTCCTCTTGCCATATAACCTGGAAAATTTCAATCAGCTTTTGCATGAGCAATGGACCCCCTCACTTTGTAAATCTCAGGTGGAATAGAATCAGCACCAGGTGCTTTCTTACATGAAAGGCACCTAATGGCATTTAAATACTCTTCTTTAGCTGAAACTTAAGCTAGGGAGGGACTGACTTCCACCTGAGGTAAATGGTCAATGGCTTCAGCAATTGATTAATGATGGTCTGTGGAGAACACTATGGAAGTGTACAGCCCATCTCTCTAGGATCACATCCTTAACAGGCTGATCCTTCACCTGGAAGATGGTCATCTACCTAAGAGCCAGTGTGGCTTCAGAAATGACCAAGGAACAGTTGATAAGGTGTTTGCTGCCCAACAACTCCAGGAAGAATGCCAGGAGCAGAACAGAGGTCTGTACACATTTGTAGTTCTGAACAAGGCCTTTGATACTGTCAGCCATGAATGCTTATGGAAAATTACATCAAAATTTGGTGGCCCAGAGAAGTTTATCAGCATTGTACATCAATTTTGTGACTGCATGCTTGCCCAGGTTCTGGATAATGGACAATGGCTCTCACACTTTCCCAGTCACCAGTGGAGTGAAACAAGGCTGTGCTTGCTCCTATGCTTTTAGCATGATGTTTTCTGTCATGTTGTCAAATGCTTTCAATGAGGTTAAACATGACATCAAGGTCAGCTACACAATGATGGTAAATTCTTCAACTTGAAAAAGCTATAAGCTAAGAACAAAGTGGAGGGAGTCTTGGTGCATGATTTTCTGTTTGCAGATGATTGTGCACTCAATGTAGCCTCTGTAGCTGAGATGCAACAAAGTGTGGATTGATTTTCTGCAGCTTTAGCTATTTTGTCCTAATAATTGACACCAAGAAAACACAGGTGCTCCATCAACCACCACCACATCATTCATATGTGAAACCACTGGTTACAGCAAATGGAGATGTTTTGAATGCTGTGGATAAGTTCACTTACCTTGGTAGTGTACTTTCCAGGTGTATATACACACTGACAATGAGGTTGACGTACACGTTGCCAGGGCTAGCTCAGTATTTGGGAGACTCTGAAGGAAAGTGTGGGAGAGAAGAGAAGACTGACTACCAAACTGAAGGTCTACAGAGGTACTGTGTTGACCTCATTGTTGTATGCCTGTGAAACCTGGACAGTCTACCAGCACCATGCTAGGAAACCGAATGGCTTCCATTTGAATTGTCTTAGGAAGAATCTGAAGATCATCTGGCAGGATAAGGTACCAGATACTGAGGCCCTTTCTCAAACTAAATTGCCAAGTATTCAAACTGCTTCCAAGAATGCAACTCTGATGGGCTGGCCACATTTGTTCAAATGGAAAATGTATGCTTGCCAAAAAGATTATTTTATGGAGAATTCACACAGAGCAAATATTCACATGGTGGTCAGAAGAAGTGATACAAGGATACTTTCAAGGTCTTTCTTAAGAACTTTGGAATTGATTGTGTGACATGGAAGACACTGGCACAGGACCGCTCAGGATGGCGTGCCCATATCAGAGAAGGTGCTGTGTTCTATGAGCAAAGCAGAACTGAAGTAGCTCAAATGAAATGCAAGATGCACAAATTTAGAGAATCCCCTGAAATGTTCACATGGACTATTTGTACCTAACCTGTGGTAGAACATTCTGACTTCATATTGGTCTGACCAGTCACAGTTAGACACACAGTAACTTGACTCTAGCATAGTGATGTCATTTTGGTCTTCTTTGAGAATGAAAGATAACTTCGTTCTCTTTCATGTCTGGTTTTGCTTTTTTTTTTTCTTTTCCCAGTGATCACTCATTGGTTACAACCCTTCTATATGACCAAACTGTTGTACAATGTGAAAGTATTTGCAGATCCTATACATGATTGCACGCCACCATGGGGGGGGGGGGGAGGGAGGGGAGAAAATCTGAAACTCAAGTGATTGTGGAACTGAATCTTGTAAATTAAAAGTAAATGAGTAAATAAAAAAAATTTAAAAAAAAAAAGAGAATGAAAGATAACCACCAACCAATCAGCCAGTTAGTTACTTTAACTTCTGTATCTTAATTTCCTTAATCAGTAAAACTAAATGAAATACTTTCTGTGCCAAAGAAGTGACATTTGGCACTTGGGTACATCAAAATGAGGCACAATAAAAACAATTTTAGTGCAAATATTTAAAATAAAAATAGAATGAGGGGGTTAAACTAGAATTGGGGGTGGGGAACCTGTAACCTTGAGGCCACAGGTGGCCCTCTAGGTCCTTAAGTGTGGCCCTTTGACTGACTCCAGACTTCATAGATTCTGTCAAAGGGCCACACTTGAGGCCCTAGAGGGCCACCTGTGGCCTCGAGGTTACAGGTTCCCCACCCCTGGATGATGTTGGATAGATAAGTTCATGTGAGGGTGTGTTGAAGTCAGCTCCAATAGCTTATGAGAGCCAGTTGTTAAATTTATACTTTAGATCAGGGCTTGATTGACAGTCTCCTTAATTGTCTAGACTAAGAAAATGATGGAGAAAACATTAATAATGTAGGTTGAATTTTAAAAAAGCATTTCACATGCATTTTTCTGGAGAGCAGATTGTTAAACATTTATTTGCTTATTGCTGGTTTAAATCCTGCTTTGCTACCTGTTTGACTTTGCATAAGTCACATAGAATCAAAGATAGCGGAGCTGGAAAATTGTCTTATTCAATCCCTTAATATTTTAATGGCCTCTGTGTTCCTATTTGCAGAATGAGAGGGTTGGTCTGCCTTATTTTTAAGGTCTCTTACAGTTCTAAATTGTGACTGTGATCTTTTTTAGGTGCCTTTGGGTCCTGTTATGCTCTGGGTATTTTTGTTTTGTTTTGTTTTAGTGATGGGGGAGGAGAGCAGGGGGAGAATTAATATTCTCAGTACAAAGAGTAAACCTTACCATAGTGAGGTATGTTATAGTGCCCCACTATAATACCTCATTATCTCAGTTTCCTCTTCTGAAAAATGAAGGGATTGAACAAGACAATTTTCCAGGTCAAATATCTTTGATTCTATGATTCTATAACTGGAAAAGCAAAGCAGCGTGTCAATATACTAAGTGATTCACATGTTCAAGACAAGTTATTAACCACTACAGGAATTTAGAGAGTCCAAAAAGACATAGTGCTTGTCATTTGGTGGCTTTAAAGAGGAGACAGCTAGGTAGTGCATGCATGTCGGGTCTGAAGTCACTAAGACTCATCTTCCCGAGTTCAAATGTGGCTTCAGACACTTATTAGTAGTTTGACCTGAGGCAAACCCTGTTTGCCTGTTTGCCTTAGTTTCCTTATCTGTAAAATGAGCTGGAGAAGGAGATGGTAAACCACTCCAGTATCTTTACCAAGAAAATTCCAAATGGGCTCATGAAGGGCTGAACACGATTGAAAATGATTGAATTTTAAACATGCATTTAAAGAGAGGGAACAATACAGTCTAATATCCTTACAGCAGAGGACCTGGGTTTGAATGTTGGTTCTGCCAATTAATACCTCTGTGACCTTGGATGAGGTCATGTAGCAGAGTGAAAAAAGTCCTAGATTTGGAGTCAAAAGACCAGGGTCATTATCCTGACTCTGCCATTTAATATCTGTGTGATATTGAGCAAGTCACCTGGGTCAAGGTTTCTTCAACTATAAAATGGGGGAAGGTTGAACTAGATGGCCTTGAAGGGCCCTGCCATGTCTAAATCTTTGATTTTAAGTCATTTGAACTCTTTGATTCTCAGCTTCCTCATCTGGAAAATTAGAGCTTTCATAGATTCAGAACTCTAGATCTATGACTTCAGAGGTCATAGTCCAACCCCCTTACTTTCAGATGAGGAAACTAAAGTCCAGAGAAGTAAACTTTCCAAAAGTCAAATAGGTAGTAAAATCTCAGGTCTAGAATTCAATTAGGCCCCCTAATTCCAAATTCCAAGCTTAGCACTCTTTCCACTGTCCCACAGCTAGGCTATATGACTTTTAGAGTCCATTCCACATCTACAACTCTGATCCTACGATTCTGCGAAGTGCATATATGTGTATATCTATGTATTTATTTAAACAGCTCATGTTTACATGTATATATGCCTATAGATACATGAGTAGTTGGATTTAGTAAAGCAAAGGAGTTAGTTAGATCATTGATGACCTATTCGTATGGTTTTTTTCTGACAAGAATAGTAGAACTACCATATGTGGACTTTAATATCACAGTCCTGAACCTACTTATAGAAAAGATAGAAATGCACTAAAGAGAACAAAGATATGAAAAGCAGACATTATCAGACAAAGACTACATTGAAGAGATCCAGGTTGGAAGCAACAGAATTGTAAAGGACTTAAAGGACTGATCTATTTTTTTTTTGAGAGACAAGATGTCAAATGCATGCAAAAAATCTCAAACTTTATTAATACCAAAAAAGGCAACAGAAACAATTATAATATCTACTGACCTATATACCTACACTTCCATCTATAAAAATTTTTTTAACAAGTTTTATATATTTGGATGGAGAGAATCATTAGTGAAAGTATTTATAGGGAACAACCAGGTGTCACAAGTGATATTCAGCAGTGGAACATATGTCACAATTAATCAAAAGATATAAAGATCCCATCATGCTTCTTTTTTTGTTAACTACCAAAAAAAATTTATTCAGTAAAATAAAATGCCACCTTTCAATCTTTTTTTACAAGGTATGCTTTAAAAATCATTCAAGATTCCCTGAAAAATAGAAAAAGGAGATGTGAACAGGTTTATTGACCAAGTTCTTATCATAAATGTTAGGTAAAGCATAAAACAAGAAGATGTATGCTCACCAAAGCAGTTTGACACTGTGATGGAGGAGATCTGATGAAGAATCCAAGTTGTGGGTGGATTCTCCAGAGATGAAGAGTTCCTCCAGAAGCTCTTGTTTCTGGAAGATGTTGTGCTGATTTGGTCAAGCCCTAAACACAGCAGAGACTCCTGGAAAAACCCTATAACCACTCAAAGGAGTTTGCCCTAATCATCTGCACAGGAAAAAATCAAATAGATGAAGAAAGTTTGTTGCCTAGGTTTCAACATATAATGAACAACCTATGGAGTTTTTCCATTAGGATATAAATCTGGGACAAGTAGTACAGATGGATAAAACATTAAACAAAAGGAGGACAGTGGGTCAATTTTTGAGAAATTGCAAAACTCTATTAATGACATCCCTGTGAAAGCAAAGTCCCATCTTTTTAATGACAGTATTCTATTGTCGTTATATAGCAGCAAGGCATGAACTACAACATTTTTTTTTTTGGAGGAGGGAAGGCAAGGCAGTTGAGGTTAAGTGACTTGCCCAAGGTTGCACAGCTAGTAAGTGTATCAAGCATCTGAGGCCGGCTTTGAACTCAAGTCCTCCTGACTCTGGGGACAGTGCTCTATTCACTGTGCCACCTAGCTGCCTCAATACCTAAAATTCTTTGCTCACATTAGTAAGTGGACACCTAAAAGGTGAGCATACAAATAACATTTTTTTTTGCATTCAAGTTAGGCAGTTCTAACTTTCCACTTTAAAAACCATTGCAATTTCTCCATATACCACATTTTATCTCCACTCCCAATGATAGCAAATAAAAGTAGTTAAAGCAGAGATGTTATTTCAAATGCTTCTATATGACAATTTGAGGAGGGAAATGTTTCCTTATCTGTTCTCCAGGACTAAGATTGACTACTCACTTCTTAAAGTAATAAAACTTGCCTTCCACAAGAGCCTGGGCATATAAGCTTTTGACCTGGATACTGCTAGGTACATGTTAGACATAAAGACTATATTGCTTGAATTGCTTATGGATATGATAATCTAATAAGATAGTCTTCATTATAGAAGTGCAAGCCTGTGTCTTGAAGTGGCAGTGTGCAACAGTGGAAATTAAATAGTGGCTCTGATGTCAGAAGATCTGGGTTTAAAGCCTAATCTCTGGGATTCACTAACAATGAGACCTAGGATAAGTCTTTAGGCTTCAGTTTTCTCATCTGTAAAATGAGGTGGTGGAATGATCCTTCTATCAATTCTAAATCCATCATCCACTAAGGTCATCTATAAGCAAGAATATGCAACAGAGCAAATTCAATTAATTATCCTTCAAGGTAGAAGAGGTTGAAGATAGTGGTTTAAATGAGGTTCCTATATTCCTGGCAGATTTCAATTATCCTTGATATCATCTCTTTTTAAAAAAATGACTAATAGATCTGTCAGTATAAATTAAGTACTCTAAGTTTGTGAGGGGAAAACTCTACATAAAATTAAGGACATATTCCCTACTCTGTCCCCAAGATGTTTACAATCTAGTAATATAGATAATTCAGGAACTCAGCATTATCTCTTGGTCTTAAATAAAAGTCTTTTCAAGACAACAATTTTTCAAGTTTTTTTTAAAGACCATTTGTCTCAGGAATACATATACACACATATGAATTGTATGATAAGAAGATGGGCTTATGTAATGGCAAGCAAAGTAGTACTTTCCTGCTTGTTTCCGCTATTCAGTTGCCTTTGAGCCTCACCTGTGATTGTATCAAAACTCTTGTTGAAACAGTGTACATTGTGCTGCCCTTAGTGGGCCTAAGGGAGTTTAGAGACCTTCCCTGCCTTTAATAGGCCTGACATCATCACATGGAGCCCACAGTGGGAGGAACTTGTGGAAAGAGTGGAAGTAAAGGGTGGTACAGGAAGGGGCAGAGCAGAGAAAAGTTCAAGCAGAACTGACAGGGAGAATGCTTGTGATTTTGGCACTCTGTAGCACTCTGTCTGTTGGTCTGTTAGACAAAAGCACCCTATCTGTTGTTTTTAGACAGAAGCCCCAAAAGAGGACTTTACTGCTGTTACAGAAGTCCTGAGACTTTACTGTTGATTTGTGTTTGATTTCTTAGACAGAAGTCTTGTCTGTTGATTTGTGTTAATTTGTCAGACAGAATTGAGATGATAGTAATGGCAATATGTATAAATATTGTTGTAGCTCTGTTAAGTTTTGTCTTCCTAGAAACAGAAACTTTGAAGAGCTTGGAGTGGAGGAGTAAACTGAGGTATGAAACAGGAGTGGAGAGCTGCCTATGTGTGAATCCATGCAAGAGTTGGGGTGAATTCAGGCAAGAGCTGGTAGCAGTCAGCCTTTGGAGGAGGAGCCATAGAGTTTAAAAGCCAGCCTGAGTCAAGATGAAAAAGGACTTTACTTGGGTATTCTGTATTGACTGATTAGATTGTGACTTACTGTGACCTAGGGGTGGGTGGTGTTTGTACTTTCTGCTATGATTGGCTTAAGGATGATTGAAAGCCAGCCTGGAGTTAAAATGAAAGAAGTCTTTACTTGGACACTCTGTATTGATTGAGGAGATTGTGACTTACTGAATGATAAGGGTTTTTTTTAAAGACTATGTGGCCACCTTAATAATAAATTGTTATGTTATATTGTTGTGAATGTTGGGCTTTAGTTTCTTAAATGTTTTGCTTTAGTTTGTTGCTATTTTGAATAAACAGAGAGTTTACTATGTTATACAATTAGATCCTTAAAGTTATTCACAGCAGCAGCCCTCAGGAGAGCTACATGTGCTTGGCTTTACAGTTTATCATATGGTTAGATGGAGGGATACAACATGGTATGGTGGAAAGAGCTTTGGATTTGGAATCAAAATTTGGATGTGAATTTGAATGCTGATTCTGCTACTTAATAGTTGTGTGACCTTAGACTATATAGCTTCTGAAATACTTTTCAGCTCTAAATAAACCCTATGACAGAACTCATGTATTACCTAACAGTCTTAAATGGTCTAAATCTTTGGTCTTATGACAAGATGGCCAAGCTATAATGTCTTTTCCATCTCCAAATTGATAAAACTATGACAATCCAAGGCTGCTCAAATATACTCAATTTCCCTCTCTCTTTTTTTAAATTGGAAGTGTCCTCAATTCCTTAATTAATTAGTTTTTACTTTTCAACATTCACTTTTACAAGATTTTGAGTTCTAAAATTTCCCCTCTTCTTCTCCTCCCCCTCCCCAAGATGGCATACAAACCTGATATAGGCTATACATGTACAATCATATTAAACATATTTCTACATTAGTCATGTTGTGAAAAAAGAATCAGAAAAAAAGTGAAAAACCACAAGAAAGAAAAAAAGAGAAAATAGTATGCTTTGATCTGCATTCAGACTGCATAGTTCTTTCTCTGGGTTTTCCATCATGAAACTTAAGGAATTCTTAGATCACTGCATTGCCAAGAAGAGTTAGGTCTGTCAAAGTTGATCATCAAACAATGTTGCTCCCACTATGTACAATGTTCTCCTTACACCAGGAATCTTAAAAGACCTAGAGTGAAGCTTCTACCTTGCTAGGTATATCCTCTATGCCTCTGACAGAATGTGAAGTTGGGTTGCTGCCTGCACCATTGGAGGGAGTATCCATGGAATAATAACAATGGCTGATATTTCTGGAGAGTTAGTTTTAAGATGTGCAAAGTGTCTTTATAAATGAAATTTGGATGTATAATCTCATTTAATTTTGAGTTATTCATTCATCTGTTTGCTCGTTTGGTCTTCCCCTCTCATCCGTGATGGTTGTACAGCAGCTACTTTAAGGCTGGTCTCACGACTGATTGGCAGAAAAAGTTTTGTCCTGTTCTATTTCTGACCTCAGCTGGTCAGAAAGATGATCTCTGCGTAGGCAGATTGGTGCCTCTGTCCCCCAGGCTCTGATACCATATTGATACTAGTCTTAGTAGGGATATCCCATCTGCTTTAGTCCTATTGAAGCTCAGAATTCCCAGGCTCAAGTGATTCACCAGCTTCAGCCTCCCTAGTAGCAGGGATTATAGGAGTGAACTACTGAACCTAGCCTGAGTTATTCTATATTTCTATAAATTTAAGTCTTCATTTCCAAGAGTAGTTTATAAAGGAAATGTCTTCTCAAAATTAAATATATAAAATATAAATATAGCAAATACATAAAGCAAAAAATATATAAATATGTATTTTAGAAATTCTACAATTTTCTATGCAAACTCATTGGTAGTAAGTATGCCATATATTTACAATCCTAAATTATGATGAAGTCAATACAATCTCTGGTCATACTTAAACCATAAAAGAAAATGAAAGTTTTATATGAGAAGCACTTTCAGGTAGTGAAACCAGCTGGAGGATTGGAGGCAGGTAGATATGGGCTCAAATCTTGGCTCTGATACTTATACTTATTAATTGTGTGACAGGAGCAAGTCAAATTACTTAACCTCTCTGGCTTCAGGCTAATCTGTAAAACGAGAGGGTTTCACTGGGTGAGCCCTAAAGTCTCTTTCAGCTTTAAATCCTAGGAATTCATTAAACAGGAGGACCCTAAATGTCCCCTATCACAAGATTATCTGCCTTAACACCCAATATGACTTAATTGCAAAATTATGCTGCCTTGGCTTTCATCCACCATAAAATCTCATTAAAATCACCTTAGATTTAGCAGCATTTTAGGAGCATTAAAGTGTCCCCTCATTGTAAACCATTTACCAAGGGTAAGTCACATTTAAAAGCAAATGTAAATGCGTCTGGCAAATGTTCAAATGAAATCAAGTGCACAGATTGGAATTTTGTTTGTTTTGGTTTTCCCTGGGAAGTTTAAGAATTTTTCTTTTATCTACCAAGGAATAATTAATTTAGAGTAGGGGGTATCAGGGGAGGTAGATGGATGTAGCATTCATTATGCACTCAGTCCCCCCAGACAGGAGGAAATTCCTTTCTTGATATTGACTGCTGAGGGGAGGGGAACAGACAAACATAAAAACCTGTATCTCTGGTCTGTCTCAAATACCTGGATAGGATGGATTTATCCTTTGACTTTTTCCCATCTTGGGTAATGGGAGTTGTTACGAGAGAGCTTCAGAGTGGAACATCTCATTTCAAGATCTTCCTCCTTGCAACCCCCGCCCCCCCGGGCAATTCAGCACTGCAGTGTCAGCATCCTGAAATACTGAGCCAAATGCTGGGTGTGGGAATTGAACTCGAGACCTCCCTTCCCGGAGATAAGCGATAAACCTTTTATTTCCTGATGCTTTGTGGCTGTTCTGGTGTTTTGCTCCCATCTAGCTGGCCTGGGGCCCTCTCTATCTCTTCCCAGTTCTCTCTCCACCCATTCTCCCACGTGGAGACGGGAACCCCTCAAACAGGTTAAAGAAACGATGCAAAGTGACATCCTGCGCAGCTGCCTGGTATAGTCTGCCAGGCAAAGAACATCAACAAGTGGAGTTTGGAGAGCGACCCTGCCTGCTCAGGTCTCCCTCTTGTTCCCGGCTCTGAGCCCAGCAGTTTGGGGACTTCCTCGGCCTAAAGGATTTCCTAGAAACGCAAGGATTCTGAGACGCAGGCTGGTGGCCGGGAAGCTAGAGTCGACTGTGAGGTCATCCTCAGACCGCCCAACTCCAGCGAGACAGCGGTTAGGAGGTAGAGACGCGGCTGGGGAAAGGGAGACCTGGGACCCAGTTCGGCGCCTGCTTGGCACTTGCAGCCGTGGCGGCGGCCAAACAAACCCAGTCTCCCTTCTTTTTCTCCCCCAACCCTGTCCGCTCGCTCTCTCCCAGGATCCCCGCCCCCTACTCCAAGGGCCCGCAGCCAAGACCCGACACGTAAACCAACTGTTCCGGTGGCGGTCCTTACTACCCCAGGAAGAGTTATTTTAAAACTTCAAGCTCAGAGCCTTCCTCCCGGCCCGCTCGCCCAAGGGGTCGCCGGCCGAGAGAGGCTGGCTGCCTGCTGCTCTTCCCTGTGGGCAGTAACTGAGCAGCGGGGAGAGCGGGAGAGCACTCCAGTGCCCGTACACTTGACCGTGGGCGGCGGCAGTGGCGGCGGCGGCAGCCGCAGCAGCAAGTAGTTTGGCGTCGGTGTGGGGGAGGGAGGAGACTGTCAGTGGCGGCAGGTGGTTAGGGTGGGTCCGGCGGCCACAGCTGCAGCAGCCCAGAGGCTGCAGGGGTGGAAGAAGAGCTTGCAAGTATTGGAAGACCGGCTCTGGCTAAGGGTCCGAATCCGCCGGTGTTTGGAGCGAGCGCAGCACGACTTCAGGGGCCGGGGTACCATCTCCCTCTTTCTTCGTTTCTCGGACAGCTCCTTTGCCTCAGCGGCTTGTCCCACTCTGGGTGGTGCTCACCGCCGCCGCCGTCTCCTTCTCCTCTTCCTCCAGCTCCGGGTCCCCTCCACCGGGCAAGGATCCAGCCCCTGCCCTTCAGCGTCTCCTTGCAGCCGCTGCCGCCCCCCTTTCAGAACCCATGTCTCTGCCCGTGGTGCTCCCAGGCTCCTGTTGCCCTGTGGCAGGACTCTCCACAGGGACGCAGGCTGGAGGTCCGGGCGCCGCGGCTGCGGCGGCTTCCGCCGCCCAGGAGCCGCCACTGGCCCCGCTCCGGCCCCGCTGGTCGCGGACAGGACTGCAGCCCCCGACGCGGCCTCGCTGTGCAGCTACCTCGGCCGCCTCCGTGTTCTCGCCGCCGCAGCCCCCGTTATCCGCCCGCCGGGCCGCCGCGGCCGCGGCCGCCGCCGGGGTCCCAGGGTCCGGACTGCTGCCTGCCCGCCCGCTGCTGTCCCTGGGGCTCTTGCAACTCATCTTAGGCTGCTGCATGGTGGCGCTCAGCTTCGGGGCTCTGTCTCTGAGTAGTTCCCCGCAAGTGAAGAACTCGTGCCCGTTTTGGGCTGGCTCCTCGGTAAGTCTCTGTCGGGTCTCTAAGCCTGGGTAGCCCAAGGTGAGAGGGATGCAAGAGGGTGACACTATTCCTTTAGGGACCAGAGAGTTCAGACGTCTCCCCTAGTTCATGCTCTTCTGTGCCCCTCCTAATTTTCTCTTTGGGGTAGCACTTTTGTGGTGCAATTCTACTATGGCTCATAGCTTTTTTTTTTTTTAAAGAGGTGGCACTCCTTTATGAATGTATGTAAGGGTTGTACCTTCTTTCCCTTTGGGATTTAAAATTTTAGTACTTAACTGTCATCTTTCTGGAGTAACGTCTAACAGCTATTTCCAGTAATTAAGGCAGAAGAAGCACACTGAGGGAGAAAAAAAGAGAAGTTTCCCAGGGAAAGTGGGTTATGGTGAGTTTGTCTGGGATAGAATCCGTACTTTTCCTTCTCTCACTGGGTGTATACATGTAATTGTTTTTAAATATGATATTTGCATAATATTGCTAGAATGTATTTGAGGAAAGGTTCAAATGTAAGGAGAGACAGCAGGTGAACAGAAGGTGTATTTTGTTATTCGGGTTTAAGTGCAGAAAAGTTTTAAGTAACTGTGTCATGTTTCTAGAGGTACACCACACATGCTTACTATGTGCATACAGGTTTTGCTGATATGGAGAAAGCAATTTTAGCCTAAAATCAGACAAAGTATTTAATCCTAGAGAACCTGAACCCTGGTGTCTTCATTAATCAGTAGGCACAACTCCAAGAGACATCTAGAGATGTCTGCTTTTAGTCTCAGGATTCCTTTCTTCCACTGCAGTTGCAATTTGATGCTGGTTCCTTGGTGAATGTTTTCTGCAAAGTGCATGAACCCCTATAAACCTGGACATAGGATCTCCATGTAGGCCTTTGGGAGTGAGAGAAATAGAGTCATAGGATTTCCTGCTGTGGGTGATGTATCCCCAGTCCACTTAAGATGCTCTGATGAATCTAGGCTAGGCATGGGCATCCTTACAAAACATCATGACCCTGAATGTTTCCATGAGGGTTTTGCCCTGTGGGCTAAAAGCCTTGGAAACAAAGGCTCACATTTCACCAAATGGGCTTTGTGGGAAAGCAGAGGGCCATTCACTATGAGGTTTAAAGCAAATTAAGTTTCTTATGAACTAACTAAAATCCTGACAAAAACTTAAAAGTTTTTTTTTCACGTGTGCATGTCTTTAGGCCTCTAATGAATGCACGTTATATGTCAAGTCTTAATACCTTCTTGTAATACACATCCCTTTAAAAATGCAGAGTGGAACAATTATACAAAGAAAATAATACAGAAGAGTCAAAAGTAATTTCCCACACTTAGTCTTATGTTTGATTAATACAACATCAACATCAGAGTTAGCAACTGGGCTGCCATTTTATCCTTAACTTTTCTTTCCTCACTTACTGCTGTAGTCTGATGGTAGATGATTTTATAGATGATATAGTATGTGCTGTGACCAGTGTGTATACCCTGCCATGTGATTGCCATTTTCACCTTCTAATGACCAAAAGTTGGATTCTTGCTTTGCTCCACATGCTGGTACCTTAGTTTAGGAGGAAATCCAGTGAAATTGCAATTATTGAATCATAGGCCTAGAGCAGAAGGGTACCTCATAGCCCCTATCATCCAGTTTCCGCTTCCCTTTTTTAAAATTGAGGAAACTGAAGTCAAGGTAGATTAAGTGGACTTGGCCGTGGTCACACAGGAAGTATTGGTGTCCTTTCCCTCGTAGCACACTACCTCCCAACTTTGACCAGAGTTGTCTACATTTATTTTTTTAAAAATGTTTTTAAGTCTCATTAATCTTTATTATTATTATTATTATTATCATTGCTTTTTGGAGGGGAGAGGGAAGGGCAGTTGGGGTTAAGTGACTTGCCAAGGTCACATGGCTAGTAAGTGTTAAGTGTCTGAGACCAGATTTGAACTCAGGTCCTCCTGACTCCAGGGCCAGTGCTCTATTCACTGTGCCACCTAGCCTCCCCAGAGTTATCTATATTTAACCATTTGGAAATCAGATGCATAGTTCATTTATCAAAGTAAATGGGGCCAAATCATAGTTACAGCATGGTAGACTATTGGAGTTAAATGGGATCTCGGAGATGATTGAAAGGCACCTGGGTATAGTGGGAAGAACACTGGATCTGAAGTCAGAGAACCTACCTCCCATGATGCTTATTACCTGTGTTCTTGGACAAGTCTTAGTCTCCCTGAACTTCAGCGGTTTCATCTATAAAATGAAGAGATTGTAGTGGATGTTCTCTCTGAAGTTCCTTCCAAATCTAGCTCTACCTTTCCTCTTTATTTATATATGAAGGACTGAGGCCCAGAGGGGTAAAGCATCTTGTTCAAGGTCACAAAGTAGTGGTTATTCTGACCAAAATGAACTACTCTTTATCCCTTGAATATACCCTGAAGTCTCACGGCCAGAATGCCTTCTCTTTTGCTTGTCAAACTCTTAGCAGTCCTTTTAAATTCCACTCAAATGTAATCTCCTCCTGAAAGCCTTCCCTGATACTCAGTGTACCTACATCAACTTTAACCTTCAACTTTGACAATATCATTCTGTTATTCACAGTACAAAGAATATTAATCCAATTAATCCAGTCATCCTCACAAGAGCCTGTACTGTTCTTCCTCTCCATCTCACCTGTGCCTCCTATGGTGTGATGCTTAGGAAGTGGCAAACTAGATTAAATAATTTGTGATTTGGAACCAAGAGATTCCATTTGGCCATGGACATTCTTTTCCTCTTCTAAATTCAACCTTTCCACTGAGTTATATCCAGTTATTTTCCATGAATGGTTTTTTAGATTGATCCCAGCTAGTCTTTACTGGAAACACAAAATCAACATATGATTAAAACATATAAATGAATAAAACAGGACAGCAGTAAATGCCTTAATTCCATGAATTATTTAGGAGTTAACCTCTTGATAAACTTTAAACATTTTTCATATTACTTTTTCAATCAATGAAAATCCAACTTATTTCTCTCCCACTTTATGCCTTAATCCCACTGAGAAAGAAAGAAAACAAAATCTCTGTTGCAAATAATCTATATTCAAGCAAACCATATTCTTGCATTGTCCATGTCAAAAAAATAATTTTAAAAAGTCTCAATCTGCACTCAGAGTCCATCACCTCTCTTACAAAGTGAGTGGCTTGCTTCATTGTGAGTCCTCTGATCATTATGCTGATCAGAGTTCCTAAATTTTTCAAAGTTTTATGTCTTTACATATTGTTGTCCTTGTATAAGTTGTTCTGGTTCTGCTCACTTCACTTTGCATCAGTTCATACCAATTTTCTTGGTTTCTCTGAAACCATCCCCTTCAACATTTTCTATAGCACAGTAGCTTTCTGTCACATTTATAAAACATAACTTGTTCAGCCTTGCCCTAATTGGTGGCTTTCCCTCTCAAGTTTCTAATTCTTTGATACCACAAAAGGAGCTGGTCTGTTTTGATATGTGAGGCTCAAACCATATTAAGTTATTAATGTTCACAATTGAAATTTTAATGTAGACATGAAAATCTGGAACCAGGAAGTCAATAAAAATATTGACAGATCTCTTATTATAGGGTTCAACTTAAATGTTCATGGAAAAGCTGAAAAATACTGTGGATGAAGACTAGGCAAAAGTTTTAGATTCCAGGTGATTGCTTCATTACCATTTGAAATGTAGGGAGCTAGATTAGAAAGGCCAACATAACCTAAGTACTCATTTGCAATAAATACAAGTGGGAACACTAGGAATAAGGATATCCTCATAAGTCAAGGTTTGAATGACCATTATGGGCTTTGGCCTATACCGACTAAGTGGACAAATCTATTGACTTTAGGGAGAGTTTTGCCCACAAGAAGAATACAGATTAAGGTCCCATGAATAAATAAATGTATTACTTGAGAGAGATAAAACACTGGAATCCATGAACAAAAAGGGTATTTTTCCAAACCAGGAAGATGTCTGAGGAATTTCTGTTGTCTAAACACTGAAGATTGTAAGAAGTAAAAATATATAGTTTTATGCTTAAGAACAAAGAAGTCCTACTTGCTAAACTCATAAACAAAAGAACCAGTCTTTAGAACTTTAAATAGTACTCCCATCAAGGAGGAAACAATTTAAAGATGTATTTAACATTAATGTTTATTTATCCTCATGGTATACTTGGGAAGTAGTTCAAATGCCCGCTCTCTGTCTCTGTCTTTCTTTCCCCCTCATCCACTACCTGTGATTCCAACAGTTCAGGAGTTTTCAGAGTTTTCAGAGTTTTCCTCTCAGTGAGGAAACTCATTGTGCCCCTGTAAATCCTATGCAAATTGTGTTATTAGAGAATTGCTGAAAACACTGAAATTTAATGTTCAAGGTCAGGCAGAGAGCATGAGTTAGAGGCCCAGCATATGTTATATGGGAGACTTGAACCCAAGCCTTCATAACTCTAGGGAGGCAGAATGTAATTATTTATGAGGCCTGGCCTCAGAGTCTGGAAAAGTTGAGTTGAAGTCCTGCACTTGAAAGATTCTAGCTAAAGGTCCTATCTAACTAAGACTGTAAGTTAAAGGTAGTCAGATTGGTGGAAAGAACTTCCTCACTAGGACTTCCCAAACACCGATAAAATTACAGATATGAAAAAATAAGGATAGAAATATAGACAACATGCAGCATATACACGTATCTTTACCTTGTAATAGATCATGACATTAAAGATGTCTTTTCTTACAAAAGAATCCAAAATTCTACTCTAGGTCAATTGCAAAGTTAGAATTCTTCATTCTAAATCTCCTGGTTAGGAGCTGCGTTTAGTTCATTAATATTAATTACATCCCACAAGGACATTTTACTCTCCTAGATGACCTAATTGACCACACTTTGATAGATTTAATTAAAAAGTGCAAAGTTTAGTTGCTTCATGTCTCCCACTTAAAAAGAAAGCCATGACTTTGATGTCATAGGACTTTTTAAAGTAATCTCAGGTATGTGGTCAAGATTTTTTTTCATGCCAGTGAAATCTTGATTCTGACATTTGTGCCTCATAGAAATCCTACATACACAAACACACTGATTTCTATGGAATTCCATGTGCTACAGGGTTGACATGCTTTTGGGATTCCGTATCAATAACTGCAGTCCCCTGGCATGTCAGCTTCCTGCAAGAGACCAACTGTGGTTACCTTCCATTATCAAACCTTTAAAAAAAAAGTCTCAATAATTATTGACTTCAAAAGGAATTGCTAAAGGGATAAACTAACAGAAAGAATTGGAAGTCTCTATTGTCTACATTAAGCATTCATCTTAATGCACATCAAATCATAGGCTATTATTTAAGGGGCCACTTTTATTTCATTTCTAGGGATGGTTCTACTGATTCGATTCTGCCCTTTGCTTTTAGAATGATAGATGTAGCAGAGAAATATTTAGCAAAAGTACGTCTAAGGCTTGAACCTATGTGATCTACTTTTGTAGACCCTTTTAATTACCAGAGATGTTGCTAAATCATACAGGACAGCACTGGAAATAACCAGTTACCTACCTACCCTCCCCAGGAGTGTGGTGGAGTGTGATGATTCATGCTGGCCAAGTAGAAAAGAATGCTGGGTTCATTTATTTTACTGCCAATGAAATTTTGAGGTTGGGACAGGGCAGAATGGTGGGAAATATTTTTGGAGCGAGAATTAGTAAATTCTTTTGATGTTGACAAGGTTGATATAGGGGACACACAGCATGGTACTTCCTAGCTCTACTTCGAGTATCACATAGGGTCATAGATGGAGAACCAGAAGGGACATCAGAGGCCATTAAGTCTAACCCCCTTGTTTTATAGGTGAGGAAATGGTGACCCATGTGGGGCTAAGTGACTTCTCCAAGGTCATATAGGTAGTAAGCATCCAAGGAGGGATTTGGACTCAGGTCTTCTGAGGAAAGAGCCAGTGTTCTTTCCACTGTACAAATTTAACAAATGAACTAGAAAGGTTTGGTCTAAAACTGTGGGTGCATTAAATAAAAGTTAGCTTTTGAGCATAATGAGTTTATTTTAGGTTAGGTATTTCAGAGATAAAACTGTTCATCTTACAAGTGTAGTGTATTGGTATATTTTCAAATTCTCTTTTTAAAAAACCCTCAACTTTTAATAATATATGTAAATTGCAAGAAATGGGAGGGTACAGTGATAAAGATACCTCACTAAATCTTATTTTGACTTGTGGTTCATTTAGTTTTTGAAAATAAGCTCTTGTTAACCCACTGAGGACTAGTAGCAATTAGTACCAAGCAAATAAAATATTGATTTAGAAAGTTTTCTCCCCTTTATTCTCAGTGCAATTCCCTAATTTAGAGTAATTAGGTGGTTTAAAATGTGGGCTGCCACAGTCAGCTTTCAGCTACTGCAGTCACTGGCTTATGGATGACCTATACACAGTAACAGCTGCTGCTATCCTCCCTACCCCCACCCCCAACTTCCTTTTCCCCTTCTGACTGAGCCCCAGCTGTTGCTGCCTGAGGGAGCTCATGCCCTTGAAAGCCTTGCCCCTCCCTTTTGGGAGCCATAGATTCCTACCTCACACCCCCAATTCTTCCCTCATTTACTAGGCAATGCAGGAGGTTCCACATCAATACTTCCCTCTCCCCATCTTGAATTCACTCTCACCAGACCTCTACCCCTTCTTCTCTTTGAGGAGTTGGGAAGGCGGAAGAGGGAGTATTCATTCACTACCGGTTTGGGTGTGGAAGGTGAGATGGTGGGATGTTGGGATAGTGGTAGGAGAGATGAGGTCTTAGCATATCTAGTGAGAATTTTCAATATGTTTTCCAAATGAAACAACTTTTTAAAAAAATGTTTAGGTTCCATTATGCCATCAGTACTATGTAGTGTTATCATTGCTCAGTTGTGTCTGATCCTTTGTGACTCCATAAATTTATACAGCCCATGGGGTTTTCTTGGCAAAGTTATTGGAGTGGTTTTCCATTTCCTGTTTCAGCAGATTAAGGCAAAAAAAGAGGTCAAGTGACTTGTCCAGGGTTACACAGCTAATAAGTGTTTGAGGCTGGATTTGAATCCACATCTTTCTAACTCTTGTCCTAGGGTTCTATCCACTGAACCATCTAGCTGCCTTGTATTACATATTATAGTAATATAATATCCGAAGCAGATTGTTATAGCCTAACCTGGACACCTAACCACAATTTACAGTATTTTTCTGGGGGGGGGGGGGCAGATTTCATTCCAAACTGCAAATAGGAAGTTATCATAATGTAATCCTTTAAATCAGGAGTTGACCTTTTTTTTGTGGCATGGACACCTTTGGCAGTCTGGAGACACTTTGGACCCTTCTCAGAATGTTTATAAATGCATAAAATAAAGTGCATTGAATTACAAAGGAAACCTATTATATTAAAATATTTGTAAATCTATTCAGTTCACAGTTAAGAATCCTTATTTTAAGGCAACCAATAATTAAATCAGAGTTGATAAAATTAGTAAAGATTGTAAAGAACAGTGGCAAGGATGGCAAAAAGCCCACAGATAGTCTCCAAACTCTTTATATTTGTCATTGGAATACATTATATTGGGGCTGTTCTCCATATTTACTTTTCTTATCATTTATCGAAAAGCAATATGGTACAGTAGAAATAGGCCTGAGTTCCAAAGGAGAGAAGTAAGAAGGCTCCTACCTCTACCTCACATCTTTCCAGAGATGGAGGACTATGGGAACACTATATAGCATGTCATACTTTTTCAATAGTTTTACTGAACTCCTTCCCTCTTTTTTATTCTTTGTTATAAAGGATTGTTTTTAGAACAAATTTGCAATGTAATTTAGATACTAAATGTCACTAAATAGGAAATCTCTGCTAACTACCTTGGGTTTTTGCACATTTTAAAACATCTCAGAGACAACTAGGTGGCGCCCTGGAGTCAGGAGGACATGAGTTCAAATCCAGCCTCAGACACTTAACACTTACTAGCTGTGTGATCTTGGGCAACTCACTTAGCCCCAACTGCCCTGCCTTCCCCCCCTCCAAAAAAACCCCAAAACACATATTTCTCTGGGAGGGGAGGCATTCATTGGGAAATGTGAATGATTGGAACTCATGTTTCTTTTTTAACATTGCCAGTTTTACATTCCTCTCCTAATCCTTATGCTGATCCTTAAGCTTTTTTTTTTTTTTTTTTTGCTTTTTGGAGGGGGAATGCAAGGCATTTGGGATTAAGTGACTTGCCCAAGATCACATGGCTAGTTTTGTGTGTGTGTGTGTGTGTGTGTGTGTGTGTGTGTGTGTGTGTGTGTGGTGTCTAAGGCCACCCCAGAGTCTTAAGCTTTTTAGATGTTGAATTTTTACTTTTTAAAAGTAACTTGATCTGAGGAATATTCTTTGAGTGACTTTTTAAAAAATGTAATTTTTGAAATAAGCACATAATTTAGTTTTGCCATGCGGATATCAAAAGATAGCAATAAAATGGTCTTTTAAAAGAAGACATAGGTTCAAATCTTGGCTCAGACATTTTACTTATTAGCTGAGGGGCCTTAGATAAGTCACTCCGTTTTCTTATCTGTAAAATAAGAATAATGATGCCTATTTGACCCTTTTTCTAAGGTTGCTGTGCAAAAAATGCTTTGTAGATCTTAAATTAAGATATAATGTGGGTGGTTTTTATTTATTTTGATCTTTACAGAAGCAGCTTTCTTTTTTTTCCTCAGCACATACATATTAGAAACAGGACTTACAGAAACATGCTAACTTAATAGTTACTATTTAAATAGCACTTTAAGGTTTGCAAAACACTGTAATTATGATCACATTTGATCCTTACAAGAACCCTAGGAAGTAGGTCCTGTTATTAACCCCATCTTACCTTACTGAGGCAGAAAAAAAGTTAAGAGACTTGCTAACTAGTATCTGCAGTGGAATTTGAACTCAGGTTTTCCTGACTCCAGACCTAGCACTCTAGTCACTGCTCCCCACCTAACTGATTGACTTATATAGGAAAATAATGCCAGTCTGAATTTAAAATTTTCTATGGATAAACTGCAACGTGGATCAATCATACCCAAATAAATAAGTGTTGATAATGTATTTTATAGATGTTTGGGGAGGGAAAGGGGAATCCCTTTTTGAAATGTATAAAACTCCAAGGCATTTACAGAAATTTTTTATTTAGTAACATGTCATCTTTAAATTGCAGTATATTTTTGTTTCAATAGATGATGATGCAGGGAAATCTGTTCTTCCCAGGTTGTTTTTGGCCATTGATATTAAGAAGGGCTTATGTTCTCCTACTTTCACAGAACGTATGTCTGGTAGTCTACTCTGTACCCAAAAGGGAATCCCCTTTGCAACATTTTCCCAAAAGGTGTCACCTCATCTGTGCCCCCAAATGATAGAGAACCCACTACCTTGGCAGCTCTAATCATTAGGAAGTTTTTCTTTATATCAAATCTAAATTTCTCTTGTATATATGTGTTATATTTTATTGTTTTTAAGGGAGGTCTATTTTGTCTATTTTAAAATACTTTTCATTGATAAGCTTTTGTCTTTATATCACTACCATCTTTGGAAAAGGGAAAAAAAACATTGACCCCCCCCCAATTAACCCTCCTTTATTACAACTGAAATCAATTAGGCAACCGACATAAGGACCATCTCTGACATTGTATACAACATTCTGTCCCAACAGTCCCTCATTAATAGCATACACACACAATTGGACATAGAAATCTCTCTTACTCTATGGTAGTGGTTCTCAACCTTCCTAATGCCGCGACCCTTTAATACAGTTCCTCATGTTGTGGTGACCCCCCAACCATAAAATTATTTTCGTTGCTACTTCATAACTGTAATTTTGCTACTGTTATGAATCGTAATGTAAATATCTGATATGCAGGATGTATTTTCATTGTTACAAATTGAACAACCCACAGGTTGAGAACTGCTGATCTATGGGAAGGAATAGGAGAAGGGGGGCTGCTAATAGAAGGGAGGGCAGATTGGGGGAAGCAGTAGTCATAAGCAAAACACTTTTAAGGAGGGACTGGGTAGAAGGAGTGAAAGAATAGAATAAACAGGGAAAGTAGGATGGAGAGAAATACAGTTAGGGATAATAATTATGAAGACATTTTTTGAAGCAAGTTTTTCTGATAAAAGCCTCATTTCTCAAATATATAGAGAAATGAGTCCAATTTATAAAAATAAGAGCCATTTGGGGTGGCTAGGTGGCCCAGTGAACAGAGCAGTGGCCCTGGAGTCAGGAGGAACTGAGTTCAATTCTGGCCTCAGACAGTTAACACAACTAGCTGTGTGACCTTGGGCAAGTCACTTAACACCAATTCCCCTGCCTTCCTGCCTCCAAAAAGTAAAAAAAAAAATAATAATAACAGCCATTTCCTACTAGTCTCTCCTTTCTCCATGAAGGGGAAACTGTTTCATTAGATATCCTCTAGGACCATCGTTGTTTTTTTAGTTACTTAGAGTTTGTCTTTTTAGTGATTTTATGTTTTAGTCATTGTGTATATTATTCTTTTGGTTTTGTTTATTTTACTCTTCAGGTGGGACAGTTTCCATATGACTCTCAAATATGACCGTATAGAGTCCAGACGTAGGAAACATGCAGCCTCAAGGCTACAAGTGGCCCTGCAGGCCCTCAAGTGTGGCCCTTTGACTGAATCCAAACCTCACAGAACAAAATCCCTGGTATAGACCCTTAAATATCTGAAGATTGTGATGCTGTCTCTCTCTGAGTCTTGTCTTTTCCAGGCCAGATATTACCTTTCTTTCACTGATTCTCTTATCGCACAGTCTTGAGTCCTCCCAATACCCTTGTTGCCCTTCTCTGGATACACTGCTGTGTATTCTAAAATGTGGTGGCCAGGATACATAACACATTCTGACTGGGGAAGAATTTGGTGGGATTATCATCTCCCTCATTCTCTAATCATCTCTAATCTATTATTTAAATTTAAATTATTATCATTTCTGGTCACCATATCATACTCTTGGTCCATTGAACCCTAAGTTCTTTTTTTTTTCAAGCTGTTATCTGATTACATCTGTTTCATCCAGTATTTATGCAATTATTTTTTTGAAGTCAAGGATAGAACTTTATATTTTCCCTTATTAAATTATATCTTATTGGATTTTGCAGTCATACTAGCCTGTCACAATCTTTTTAGATTCTGACTCTGAATTAGTTACCATTCCCAGCTTTGTTTCATCTGCAGATTTCGTAAGTACATATCTTTGTCTGAGTCATTGATAAAAATATTGAATTACAGGAAGCCAAGAACAGATATTAGCATGCTCTGCCAGAGATCTCCTTCTAGGTTGACATCTATCCATCAATGACCACTCTTTGAGTTTTGTCATTCAGTTGATCCCTAATCTACCTAACTCACATTCCTCCATCTTGCCCACAAGGAGAGATGAGAGACTTTGTCAAATGTTTTGCTGAAATCCAAGGAGACTGTAGCTATGGAATTCTTCTGATCTCCAAGTTTAGTAACTGCCAAAAAAGAAAATGAGTTTAGTCTGCAACGATGAAACTATGATGGGTCTTAAATCATCACTTTCTTTCCCAAATGTCACAAACCGTCCTTTTAATAACATGTTGCAGATTTTTGATGAGAATCAAAGCTAAGCTCCCCAGTCTCTTGTTTTTAGACTCTACTCTTTTTCCTTTTTGGAAGATCGAGACATTTGCTTGTTCCTGCCCTGACCAATTATTATCTGCATTTTTTTTCAGGGACCAAAGACAGTGAGTCAGCAACCGTAGCTGCTGGAGTTCTTTCACTTCCTGAGGTTGTAGTTCATTCAGGCCTGGTAACTTGAACTCATTAAGGGCAGCAAGATAGCTATTATTTATATTTCATCATTTTCTCCTTTGTTTTTTGGTGCCAGCTCCCTGTTGTCTCTTTTTTTGTTCTGTTCTTCCTATTATTAAGCTAATTCTCCCTGGTAGAGAAAACAGAAGCAAAATGAAATTTGAATAGTTGTGCCTTTTCTCCATCATCCATTATCACTGTCCCATTTAACTGGATTATAGACTTAATTCCTTCTTTAATCTTCCTTTAGGCCCCAAAATGACTAGGGGGAAAAATCCTTTTTTGTTGTCTTTAGCATTCATCACCAGCTCTGTCCAGCCTGAGTTTTGGCATTCCTGACACTTCTTACAAGACCACATTACACTTTTGTAAACCTTGTCCTTGTTTCTATATCTCATTTAAAAATTTAAGCTGGTTAATGAGTTCCCAGAGTACGCATACAAGTCTCTTAAAACTTATTTGTCTTATAAAAACTCTTGAAAGCTCCCTCCCTGTCCCTTTTCTTTTTGGGGATCTTCAGCATTTTATTCTCCAGAATTCCTTGTTTGTCCAGATCCGTCTAATGCTGTGGCAAGATTTGTTTTTAATCTGTGGAGGTAAAAGGTGTTGCAAGCTTTCTTGGGTGTTGAATATTTAACTTTTCTGGGAAAAAACCCCACTAGCAATTTATTATTAGTGAATGGTAATTGTGAATTGCTGAACCTGTTGGATTTGGCAAGTCAAAAATGCATGTGAATGAAAAAACCCACCACATGTGGCCCAAATTTCATTGTGCAATGGTAATAGACTTGAACAGTAACTGGAATGTAACCAAGGTGCAGAATAACTACTTCCATTGTGATTCATTGGACAACTGCTTTAGAATTATAATATCCACAGGGTGGGTGCTAGTTTGAGATTTTATAAGGAAAAAAAAACTGTCTGGTTTCTTTTCCTGAGTTTTGAGCTTATGTTTTATTGAAATGGTACCATGACTTTCTAACAAGATTCTTTTTAATTGAAACGTTGAATTTTGTCCCCAAAAAGCACAGCATAAAATAATTTCTGTTTAGCCTCTCCCCAAGAGGCAGTGTGGAACAATGGGAAATCCAAACAATGGATTGGGGGGTCAAAGCACCTGGATGCCAAACCCATCACACACTACCTTTATAACTCTGGCCAAGTCAACACCTTAGCTTTCTTAGCCTTAGTTTTCTTATGTGTAAAATGAGAGGGTTGGGAATAGAAGGCCTCTAAAGCACCTATCCAGGTCTAAACCTATGATATTTTTACTGAAGTCCTCCATAATAAAGACGTTAGAGAAGACTAAAACCATTTCGATCTGGGTAGTCCTACTTGTCTGAAAAGGAAAGACACTCAATAAAAAAGGCCATTGCTAGTAGAGGGGGGGAACGGGAGTATTTCATGAAATAGCATACATTGCAGGGCCAAGGTGGTGTCTTCCAGGGCTCAGAATATTGTAACAAGCCATAGTGGTAACATTTTTTTATTAATGCGTTTTTCAGTTTTACAGTCTCTGTTAATAAAGGTTTTGTTAAAAGGGAGACTCATACCCATGTTTACCTTTGCAGGTGATCCTCTCTGGAATCATAGGACTAACAACATGGAAAAGACCGATGATACTTTTGGTATGTAGTAATTTTACAAACTGTGTTTGTAACTGGGGTTAAAATGTACTGTTAAAAAGAAGTCAGTTCTGCTATAAAGTGAAGATTAAAAAAAAAAGTTAAATTTCCTCTCCCTCTCAAAAATGATTGACTCTAACAAAGGCAAAATTTTGTAGTCTTACTTCTTCATGGAAATAGGATGAGTCATGTCAAACATTTCTTCTTTTTTTTTTGTCTTGTTTTGTTTAAACGATAAAACAGACTACAACACTTTCCAGCACTGAGGATTTACTTATGTCTTCTTGCATAGCTAGTGCCATACATTTTTAGCCTTAATTCAACCAGTGAATCCATTCTGCTTTTTAGGTACTCTTCCTCCCAGTTGTATGTTGTACATAATTTATAGGCACTTTGATAGTAGATGGGTCTGTATTCTCATTGGTGTGGGACTTTCTCTTTACCTCTTCATCCCATGTAGTTCTTGTCTATGATCTGTAAATCCTCTTTAGAGATTCTACTTAGTACATTAGAAGCCTTCCTCTTACTCTTTTAACTAACATATGTTGAAGGTTATAGTCATCAACTGCCTCAAGCCCTATAATACTACAAATTCTCCCTCCCCCTATGAAATCCATTGTCATTTGAAAGAGCTTGGTTTAACTACTTATCCTGGAAAAACAAAATGGATGAAAAATGCTTATTGCTTAAATGATAACATGTCATTGAGTTAGTCCATCCAGTTAGCATGTACATCCTGAGCAGGTGTTGTTGGTGTTCAATGAATCAAATAGGAGGAGGAGATCAAAACAGATTGTATTTCGGGACTAATATAGGTCCATCAGGAATCCTAAATGGTTCACTGATACAACAGTCATCTTTTGAACAGTAATATTCTTTGGGTAACAGAATGTGGCTGCAAATTTTGGAATGCCATGATTTCAGAAAAGTCAAAATTGTAGATTGCCCCAAAGGTAAAAGTGGAAAAAATTATGTGGCAGATATAATTTACACAGAAAAACATATCATAAAAGATATATCTGAGGCTAGTAATTTAGTGAGAGTAGGGAAGAACATATGGACAGCCACTGGAAGAACTGTAACTTAGAATTTTAGTGCCTGAGTCAAATTCCATTTTTCTGGATCCCAGGGAACCACTGAGTTGGCACTGGTGCTAACAGTGGTGTTAGACCAGAGGCCCACTCTGGGGAGAAAGTCTGTCCTTGAATGTTAGTGTCTTGGAGCAAGCTCCATGTTTCAGCTACTGGTACTGTTAAGTGCTTGGAAATGTTAAAAGAACCCATGGGTGGCTTTCCCAATGGGAAGAATGATTTATAGATGTTGTTCAGTTGTTTCAGTCATGTCTGACTCTTCATGACCCCATTTGGAGTTTTCTTGGCAAAGATACTGGAGTGGTTTGCCATTTCCTTCTCTGGCTCATTTTATAGTTGAGAAATGAGGCAAACAGGGTTTATGTGACTTGCCCAGGACCACACACCTAATAAGTGTCTGAGCCCAGATTGGTACTCAGGAAGATGAGTCTTCCTGATTCCAGAACTTGGCTCTATCCATTGCACCACTTAGCTGCCCCCAATTTATAGAGAGACATAGACACAAATTACACAAGATAAGAAGCTGTGAAGGGGCTGTGCCACTAGAGAAGGCGATCAGATTGATGGGATCTAAATTGATGGATCTAAATAGAATCTAAGTATACCAAAGATAGGCAGTACATTTTAAAAGGGCAGAAGCATGTTGTACACTATTGATTCATGTTGCAAACATTTGATCCATTGCATTCAACATGAAAGGTACTTGGCCAGGTGCTGTGTCAATGCAGAGGTGAGTAAAACATGGTGTCTGATTTCAAATCCTTATAATTTAGTAGGTGAGGTAAGTTAGGCCGACAGGTCACTATAATGTATATGTAATTCGTTAGAAATGGTCTTTATGGTGTTAGAAGACTGCTAGGTGATGAAGTGGATAGAGCACTGGACCTGGAGTCAAGAAGATCTTGAGTTCAAATTCAGCCACAGACACTTACTAGCTATATGACCCTTGGCAAGTCAATTAACCTCTATCTATCTCAGTTTCCTTATCTGTAAAAGTAGATAACTACCTCTCAGGGTTGTGAAGAAAATAAAATGAGGGGCAGCTAGGTGGCAAAGTAAATAGAACGCTGGCCCTAGAGTCAGGAGGACCTGAGTTCAAATCTGGCCTCAGATACTTGACACTTACTTAACTGTGTGACCTTAGATAAGTCACTTAACCCCAATTGCCTTGCCTCTCCCCTCCAAAAAAAGGAGAGAAGAAAAGAAAATGAGATGACATTTCTAAAGCATTTTGCAAACCCAGAAGCACTCTTCATCAATGGTATCTATCATTATCATTATTATTATAAAAATTTCTAAGTAATTTTTGCCATGTACCCCAAAGAATTTAGCAAAAATTTGCTACATGTAGTATTTTTAATAAAAAATTCTCTGATTTGGGGGAGAAAATACATTGCTTATTTTATCTTATTTTTACTATTTGGGTCATTTGGCAGCTAGTAATTGACTTTATATGTGAGTTTGTCCTTTTAATTTTCTCTTCTAACACTTGCTTCTGTTTTCCAGAAGTTTGTATTCATCCCCCAGTTAATTTCACAGTTGTCAGGTTGCTCTACACACACACACACACACACACACACACACACACACACACACACACACACACACACACACACCCCCCACATACCCCCTTCTAAGGGCTCTTTTTGGGGGCAGTTCTTGGTAGTACATCATTCTAAGCACTTGATTACCCTTTACTAAAGAACACACATATTTCTGTTCCCTCTTTGATCATTTCAGTGATTACATCAGGCTTCTTACTGTGTCTGAACAAAGGAGGGTCAGTTTGACCTAGTTTCTTTAAACTCAAGTTTATTTGAAAACTTCAAGAACTGGAAATTCACAGTAAGCTATCTTTTCCTCATATAGATTAAACCTTTCATGTTATTATATATAAAACCAGGAACATTAATATGTTTATAAGAATATATTTGGTTCTATTTGGTTTTCAGCTAGGTTTTAGAGAAAAGTATTTGAAATAAGTGTGTCTGTTTTTAGGGGGAACATTCTAAGGTAATTTTTTTTCATTGAAATCAGATATTCTACATTTTTTTCTTCAAAAGTTTTATATATTATTATATTATATATATCATGTACATAATTTTATTATATTATATGTTATTTCTAGAGGTTATTCTTGTTTATTACTCTACTAAAATGTCTAACAAAGTAAGGGCTCTTGGAAATTAGAACTTTAGGGCTGTCATCATCATCATCATCTCTAGCCTTTGGGAACTGAGATTGAGAGTGGTAAAGTGACTTGCCCAGGGTGATGCAACCAAGTAAGTATCTAAGATAGAGTTTGAACTTAGGTCTTCCTGACACCACTTTTAATGCACTGTCTACTTTCACCTAACTGGATTACTAACTTTAACTCCTTCATTTTACAGATGAGGGAATTATGTCACCTTGAGATGCACAACCCTATTGCTTCTTGGTTGGTTTTGAGGGGCTAGGATTTGATAGGGATATTCACTCTGAAAGCCTACTCTAACATTGCCTGTTCTAAGTTATATGCCACTTAATAAGTACTTTTTTTTTGGAGGGGGAAGGCAAGGTAATTGGGGTTAAGTGACTTGCCTGAGGTCACACAGCTAGTGTATCTGAGGTCAGATTTGAACTCAGGTCCTCCTGACTCCAGGTCTGGTGCTCTATGTCACTGCACCACCTAGCTGCCCCCAAGTAGGTACTTCTAAAATAAACTATTGCTGCAACTTTTCTTTTTTTGGCTCACTTTGGAGTTGGGAATAGGCTTACTCTCAAAATGAATGGAAAAACCACAATCATTCATTTTACTCTCAGAAATTCTGTCCAGTAGCTCTTCTGGGCCATAGTTCAGGTGTGTTACTTGTGCTAGTTTACTGACCCTGTTGACTTAACATCTCATTCCACTGAAGGGATTCGCTCAAGTCGCTGAAGAACCAGTACAGTTCAGCCAACATTTTATCATGCACCTGCTACAAGCAAGGCACTGGTGATGGTCTAGCTCAGGGGTGGGGAACCTGTGACCTTGAGGCCACATGTGACCCTTAGGTCCTCAGGTGTGGTCCTTTGAATCCAAACTTCACAGAAAAAATCCCCTTAATAAAAGGATTTGTTCTGTAAAACTTGGACTCAGTCAAAAGGCTGCACACAAGGACCTAGAAGGTCACATGTGGCCTTGAGGCCACAGGTTCCCCACGCCTGGAGCTGTTATTATCCAAAAAGGGCAATGAATGAAAAACATCCTTTTGGTGATGCAAGAAAAATCTCAGAAATGAACTAGTCATTTATATCTAGTCCCAGAAATATGCCTGAACACACCATTAAATGTCACAGAATGAGTGCTTCAGCATTAGAAGAGACTAAGATAACCATTGAGTCCAACTTCTTCATTTAAAGATGAGGTAACTAGGTGGTGCAGTTGATAGAGTGTTGGCCCTGAAGTCAGAGGATCTGAGTCCAAATCTGACCTCAGACACTTACTGGCTTTGTGACCCTGGGCAAGTCACAATGATGTGTGCCTCAGTTCCTCATGTATAAAGTGAACTGAAGAAAGAAATGGCAAACCACTCCTTTGTCTTTGCCAACAGAGCGCCAAAAGGGATCATAAAGAGTCAGACACAACTAAACCAACTCGACAGCAACAATAAAACAGGAAGTCTGAGTGACTTTCCTGAGGTCACCAGCCAGTTAGTGACTGAGGAAGGTCTTCCTGACTCCACGTCCAGCATTTCTACCCACTGTACAAGCTAGCTGCCATTAGAGGATTTAGAAAAGATCACAGTGCATTGAAATCGAGATGCAGATGACTGTACATTACAATCCTGTCCAAGGGAGTCTCGTTTCCTCTGTCCTCTATGTTGTATGCCTGGCATATTAGTAGAAAACATGGAGTTTTCAGCAACACTTTTTATTCTCACTATCAATGTCTGAAATCTGGGCTAGAGGCTCCCTAAATCTTCATTTACTGGAGTTTCTTCATGCAGGGCAAAAGCTCTGTAGCTCTCTTCTTCATCCCATACATCCCTTTAAATTCCAAGTTGTGTCTATCTACCTTCATAAACTTGATCATGTCTGTCTTCCTCTCATCCCTCCCACAGAGACCACTCTTTTCAGGGCCTCAGCTCTTCACACCTTACTGTTGTTGTTCAGTCATTTTAGTTGTGTTTGACTCTTCCTGATTAATCATCTCTGGGGATTCTTGGCAGAGATACTATTGTGGTTTGCCATTTCCTTTTCCTGCTCATTTTACAAACTAGGAAACTGAGGCAAACAGGGTTAAGTGACTTGCCCAGGAACACACACTTAGTAAGTGTCTGAGGCCAGATTTGAACTCAGGAAGATGAGTCTTCCTGATTCCAGAACGTGGGCTCTATCCACTGTACCCCCTAGCTGCCCATTGATTTACAGAAAGATATGGGCAAAAAAGAAGTTGTAAAGGGGTTATAATCTGTGCCACTGGAAGAGGCAATGAGATTGATGGAATCATAGATCTAAGTAGAATCTAAGTATACCAAAAACAGGGAGTACTCTATCAGCTGCAACACTTAGCTGCCTTCTTCTCATCTAGACTGTTGTAATAGGCTTCTAGAGCAGCTAGATCCCTCAGCAGATAGAGTGCTGGACCTAGAGTCAGGAAGACCTGAGTTCAAATGTGACCTCCAACACTTACTATTTGTATGACCCTGGGCAAGTCACTTCACTCTCTTTGCCTCAGTTTCCTCATCTATAAAAAACTACAGAAGCAAATGCTAAACCACTGCAGTATCTTTGCCAAGGAAACCCTAAATGAGTCAGACATGCCTGAAGTGACTGAACAACTATAACCTCATAACTGGTCTTCCTGTCTCTAGTCTATCTATTTTCCAATCTAGCCTTTAAATGTGGCCCAAATCATGGTCTGCCACGATGATATTACTCTGCTCAAAATCTTCCTTGCTTGGCTCACCACTGATTTGGGCATTTGAAGCATGCTACAATATGACTCCAGTTTATCTTTGCACCAGTATTTCATACTACTCCTCTTCTTTTACTCCACATTGCAGCTGGACTGGGCTATACACATGATCCCCTATTCTCATTTTCCTATTTCTTAGAGCATGGCAGAGTACCTTGTGTATAGCTGGTGCATAATGATTTGGGTGTGTTGAACGGATGCCTATGTGTTGATTTTTTACTATTGAGGGAGTACATTATAGATTTCAAGGATCTCTTATAGAGGGACCTAAAAAGATATGGAGGGAGAAAATAGAATATCCTATAGAGGGAGAGAGGTGACAGGCCAATTGATTATAATAAACAGCATTTATGGAAGAGTATGTAACACAAGGTGCAGACAGATAGCCAGTTTACTTTTGCATATGATAATTAGTGTGACAGAAACACTTGATTAGACTTACCTTTCTCAATACGTGCAATCAAGCTTTATTAACCAAAGAGTACTATGAAATAAGATTGGAAATTTGATGGGAGGCAGATCATTGAGGACTGTAAATGCCACATTGAAGATTTTATATCTTATCCAGGAAGCAATAAAGAGGCATTGAAAATTTTTGAGTAGGACTGACATGGTGTGATCTGGGCTTCAGGAATAACTAACTATTTGGCAGTTATATGTATTGGGGAGTGGAGAGATTGGAAGTAGGGGCACCATTACCAGAGTACAATGTCTGGCTTTGGGCTCAGCAAGTCAAATGAGAAGTGCAGAACTGTGAGATTATCTGGTGAAGAGCCATTTTGATTAAGTGACCTCTTCATTTTAGCAGAGACATGAAAAGAATTGGGATTATTTATCTTTGGGAAGAAATACTAAAGGGACATCTAATTATAGTTCTTAAATGTGCCTAGAGCTGGTATGTTTGCAATTTTAAGCAGCCACTTTCTGTAATGTGCTTAATGTTAGTTTAAAGGATTTAGGTGAGACATAATTGTGGGTTGTTTTTCCTACAAATGTCACTCCTGGTACACCAGAAATGTGCATACTTTGAGTTGTTTTCCCAGCTCTAGTGAGGGAAGTACTGACCTGCTGGTGACCTCATTTTCAAATGTTGGGGAGAACTTTTTGTTGTTGTACCTTAGGGGAACCAAAGGCACATTTTCAGCTGAAGATGGAGGATTTTCTTCTCTGGGTTTTATGAATAAGATAGACCTTTACCTGAACTGATTTAGGTGCCATTTTAATGAACAGCAGTAAGAGGGACTGAATGGTCTGGGATGATTCCTTTTAACCTGATGATGTGATGAGCTAGAAATGAAGCAAACGGTCAGCAGATCAGCGTGCAGTTTGAAATTTCAAACTTGAGATTGTGGAGATCAACTCTGATATCTTTTTTTAAAATTTTGGACTACATAGGTTTATATCGTGTTTATTGGTCCCAAATGATTTGGTATAATGGAAGGAGCACTGGAGACCTGGATTCTTATCCTGGCTTTCCTGGTGCCTAGCTGGGTGACCTTGTGAAAGTCATTTCAACAATACAACAGATATTTATTCAGGATTGTACTGCCCTCAAGGCTCTGTCTTAGGTACTGATGATACAGAGGTAAGAACTTTCAGCTCCTTGAGGGCAAGGGTTGTCCTTTGCCTCTTTTTGTATCCCTACTGCTT
This sequence comes from Pseudochirops cupreus, assembly GCA_028627135.1. NCBI lineage: Eukaryota > Metazoa > Chordata > Mammalia > Diprotodontia > Pseudocheiridae > Pseudochirops > Pseudochirops cupreus. The sequence goes on along the minus strand of CM053583.1, from coordinate 275,254,107 downwards.
AGCTCAGTACACAGCACATAGCAGGCATTTAACAAATGTTTATAGAATGAGTGAACTGAAATTGCTCCTATTCTCAAGGAGCTTACATTAATGCTCACTTAATTCATTTCAACAAACTTTTATTAAAATACCCACTTTGTATAAGGTAGAATGCCTTATACACAGTTAAGGACCTGACCTTGGAGCCAGAAATACCTGAATTCAATTTCTCACACTGGACTCACTTAACCTGCTCTAGGTAACTCTGAGACTCTGGCTTGAAGGGTAGGTACTGACATGCATTGATAAATGAATTTTTCTCATTTGGGAGTTCCCCATTGCAATAAGATGACAGGCCCAAGCCCTATCTTATATACAAGGTACCATGATAGGCACTGGGGATTTAAAGATTACATGGTAACACCGTGTAAAGCCACGCACAAGCAGCTTTCCAGAGGACTGCTACTGTGAATAGCTTTCAACATTCTGATTACATAGTATAGTGAACACTCTATTTATTCCATAACAAAGCAAAGCAAAACATTCACAGAAATCAAGGTACAGCATTCACAATGTTACAATTTATCACAGAAAATCACAACATAGTATACACAACAGCTTATCATTAAAATGGCCACATAGTTTCCACCATAGTGGCCACAAAGTTTTGAACAAAGAACAAATCATCTACCTCAATCATCCCTAAGGAGGTTTGCCTCAGTCATTCAGTCATCTCAGAGTACAATAGTCAGAGTTTTCCACTCATGGGGCACACTAAGTTAACTCAGTCAGTCACTTATTCAGTAGTCTATTACTTAGTACAGTCATTTAG